>JARHVA010005668.1:555000-1137504 GCA_037957365.1 Torreya grandis | reverse complement strand
ACCCCCTCAACGAGTGACTTCATAAATTTCACAACTAGTGGCCTCACAGCTAGAGATTTCTCGAGTTGAAACTTCACAAATGACATATTCATAGGTAGTTTCTTCCATTCCTCCCCTTATTACTCCAACTATGATAATTATTTATATTGTTCCTTCCTAGACTATTCTTTCATCCCCTCCATTACCTACTAGTGCCACTCTTTTCCAAGTCCCTTTGCAAGGTACATTAGATCAAGTTTTTGATTCCCTATCTAATCTACCTAGTCCATCAAAATCATTGGGATCACCTACCAATTTGTACTTCACCTAAAAATATATAGATAAATTTATGTCCACACCATCTTCTAAATTAACAACCCAAGTCCTTAATACTCTTATATCCAACTTACCGGTAAGGACCAAAGTTTATATCATGCCAACTCAAACTCCACCAATCATAACCATAATTCTATTGTTGTCTACTCCACTATTGAATACAACCATCCCACCTTCTATTCCATCCACTTCACAAACCATTGACCTTCCCCAAACATCATAGTCCTTAGTATCCTCCACACCAAAAGATCCACCAACCTTTCCTACTTGGTTCATAACTCAAACACCCAAGAGGAAGAAGCAAGCTATTTCTCCTGATGATTTTGATTTTGGTCAACTTATGCCAGTAAAACAAAAAATAACAAATAATGCTAAGACCATATCAAGAGTAATGTTTGATGCTAGACACAAGTATGTTGAAGTTATAGTACCTCATAAATATAGAAATATTGAAGATATCCAAGCATCTAAATATGTAGTAGGACAGATTGATCTTAGGAAGCAAACTCATGAAAGTGTAAAGGAAGATTTGCAAACAAAAATGGCATCCTTGATTGAGAGATACAACAAGGATAAGATAATTAAGTATCGACTCAAGATATAAGTAGAACAATTGACTTTAGTTATATTAAACATCACACAATCATCTAATTTAGTTAAACTTGTTGAGAATGAAACCACAAAAAAATTAATTCAATAGGTAGAAAATATTGGATCTCAAGGTCAAGCAGTCAATGATTGGATTGAAATATTGTCAACATAAGGTACTCAATGGTTATGTTATGTCATTTAACTTTTGAATAACTTGAGTGAAGTGAAAATGGAAATTTAGCAAACACTTAAAATACTCACTCAAGACTTAGAGTTGAATGAAAAAGATATTAATACATGGACTCAACTATGCCAATTTAAGTTGGAACTCTTGGTTAAATAAAAGGTCATTCCAATTAGGAAAGTGTTCATAAAATACAAAGAAGCAATGAAGAATAAGAAGGAAGTTATAAAGAATATAATTAAATATCTTGATGAAGATGAAGATATATACACTATTAAGGTGTTATACCTTACAAATAGGATTGGATAATTTCCTTGCCAAGTTAAATATGATTCCCAAGAAATTTATCCTAAAAAAATAGTAATTCAAGAGTTCACATCCTTGATTCAAATAGAGATTAAAATAGGAACATTCATGTTGGACTCCATTGACAAATTGATTGAGTTTCAAGTCATAATGGATAAATTGCAAAGATTCTTGGATAGAACTAAAGGCATACTAGTTGATCTAGTGGACTTCATCATGAGGGTCCTTTCCATCTCTAGAAATACATCAAGGCCAGATAAAAATGAGTTCCAAGCCACCCTGAAGAGATAAAATGCATATCTAGAGAATAACAAAAAAAATCATGTGTCTAAGGATAGTTTATTTTTGTAACTTTTCATATGTAATTTTGTTTGGTCGATTTGCACATAAGAAAGGTACACAGTCCTAAGTCAAATTAGACTCTATCAATGAATAAGTCAATGTATTTATATTTTTCCTATTTTTGCTCAAAGCCTGTCTCTATAAATAGTAGGATGCTTCTTTGTAAAAGTAGGAGGAGGGCTATAGAAATGAAACACTACTGAATTGAGAAATATTTTTTAAAACTTTGTGTTCATATTATAAATCTTGAATTCCATCAATATTAGAAAATCAAGTGATATTTCAATCTTTGTGTTGGAATATACTTGTGGTGTATTAGGAATGCTCTTTTGTCTTTTCCATTACATTTTATTGTGATTTGATTGGATTGTGGTGTGAAATTTTTATAAAATAAAATGTGTGTGGAAGTGGATTTTAGAGTCTTTGAGATACATTTTAGTTATTGGGTTTGTGTTCATCATTGAAACTAACTTACCATAGAGATCTTGGGCTGTAATTTATTTTTCTTTGGTGATTTTAATTTTTGATGTAAATAAGGTGAAGACTTTGGGCTGCACTTTGTTCCATCTATTCACATTACTTTTCTAGTATCATTGTAGTTACTCTTTCAGCTGACTAATCATAATATCAGTTATCATTGCTCCATCAAGTAGTTTTACATTTTCACAATACATTGTAAGGAATGGAAGGAAGTTTTTAAGTAAACATCAATTCTAAAAAAAAGTATTGGATGATATGATAACACCCACTTTGATAAAATTAGTGTAAATAATAAATTGTGTTAGTTATCAATAAAAAGAGAGCCTCCCCTTTCCTTGAAGAGAGATTTATCTCATCACAATGTGGTGGAAAGTATAATTTTATTACCATTCTATTGGTAACAAAATATTCACCCAACATTTTTTGGTGACTCCATTAGGGAATAAACACATAATTGAGAGCTACACACATTTGGTTGAAATAGGACCAACACATTATTTTTTGTTTTTGTTTTATTGTTGTTAATCTCTTTTCTTTTCTAGTTAAGTCCATGATCTAGTGGAACAAAGTTACACTCATGGAAGAAGGGTAGTGGGACACATTGATCCTACATTTGAGTCATTTCAAGAACATAACTTTGATCTTTTATTGACATGTGCAAGGTCACCTCTTCATTGTATAAGAAGTTTTCCACCTACCAATACAAGATCTCCTATACTAGGGTAAGCCTCCAACATTCATAGGGTCTTACCTATTTTTTCCTTTGTAAATATTTGTTATCCCTCCATAAAATCCACATAGAATGGTTTTTTAAGGTCCATGGGGAGCTACTTTTGGTATGTTGAACTTGACACCACCATCACAGAACTTCCTTGTGGTTCACAAAAAAAATTCCCCAAGTTTTATGGTGATGTAAATCAAAATTTGGATGAACATATTGCCACATTCTACATTGCATGTGGAGTTCTTGGAATGGAACATGAAGATGTTTCTATGAGGTTATTCATAGAAACACTCCAAGGTGTTATTGCTAATTGGTTTTACCATCTTGTAACAAGGACCATCACAAATTAGGCAACATTTAAGGCTAAGTTTAAGGCAAGGTTTAAGCTGGCAGAAGATGCTCATGCCTTGTTGGCTCAACTCACACAAATGAAGAAAGAAACAAATGAGCCCATGCATGAATTTATGGTAAAGTTTAATAAGTTGAGGAATATAATTCTATCAATTACTCAACCTACGCTTGAGAATTTAAAATGTTTCTTCATCAATTCTTAGTTACCAAAAGTTAGTTTTGTTTTGCAAATAGAAGCTCCAACTAACCTGGATGATGCTCAAATCTTGGCCATTAAAGTAGAAGATGATTTTATCTTTGCAAGTAAATTAAAAAATAATTCAAACAATCCTATTGGGTATCCCTCTACAACTTCACCTTCTACTAACACCATGGATCCTATGGTGCAGAAGCTGGCAAATGAATTACTATCACTAAAGAAGTAAATGTCCCAAGGTATATCCTTTTTTTCATACAAGGATACTCTAAAAATAACATACCAAATGCTCCTAATTATTCTAACAATGTTGTGAGGAATCAAAATCAAAATAATCTTCCTTCACCACAAGCGAGGCTTACACTGGAGGCACCACCAGATAATACAATAGTCAACTGGTTGGAACCTAAAAATGATGATGTTTTAGAGCTAGAATATGTTATATAATATGATTTTAATCTATTCATAGGAGATGAAGAAGGAGAATCTAGTGACTCTGATATCAGGTTTCTAAACTTTGAAGAAGAAGAACTGAATAAGAGGTAGACACATATGGTGAGTCCTATGTTGTCTTAACCCATTCTCAAATTTAGCTAAATCAATAATAGAAGGTTGATAAAGCTAAGTCTAAGGATGAACCATTTAAGGAAGTTAAAATTTATAAAATAGGAAATCCTTTATTAGTTTAACCAAATGACATAGTGATGGATAAACAACTAAGTGCACCCCCTCATTCTACTTCTTCCACTTCTATGTCTAGACCTAGTGCCCAAAACTTGAAACATAAAAATGAAAATACCCTGTCTTCCTTGGTTACCCCATATATAGATTTTGATATCATAGACCATGCCAAAGAAGAAAACAAATTAAATCTCTAATGTTGAGTACCTCCAATCCAATTTTGATCAATTTAATATATTGGTGAAGTTTGTAAAAAGTAAAGGAACTAATTCTGATCAGACATCATCTAATAGTGTACCGACTAACCCTAAACCAAGACCAAAGAAAAATAACTTGGTTATAACTCCAGCATCTAACTCAATAAAAATAAAACCTTTCTATATATCCCTATTTATCAATTTTACAAGCTCAGTAATTATGTCATTGATTAGAGTGCCTCTGAAAATGTGATGCTAGCTAAAGTAACTACTACTTTGGGGTTAAATTTGATAAGGACTTCTAACTATTATTTTTTAATGGAAAGTAAGAAATAACCCCTCATAGGTTATATCAAGGACGCACAATTTTCATTTTCCATGTTTCTAGAGAAGAAGATAAAGATGATGGTTTTTGTGGCTAATGTTCCAACTCCACATGGAGTTTTATTGGAATGTAACTTCTACAAAGATGTTGGTGGTGAAATCAACATAGCTTGGTTTGAGGCTAGAATACCTATCAAATGTGTGATGTAAAAACTTCATCCAAAGAAGCAAGTGAAGTATATTGTGATAAAGACTAAGGATCCAAAAGCTTAGATTCTCTTTGAAACTTTTGGAATGGGTATGTATTTCTTGACCACAGATGAAGATACAGTATCTTTAGATGATATTTTAGATAAAGGTTAGGAAATAGAATAACCTCCATCTTTAGATAAAGAGGTTTTGGATTTTGACATTATCAAAGTAGAAATTTCAAAAGATGTTTTGACTTTAGAATTTGACAATAGTTATTCTTCAGTTGGATCTGGAGCTGGGATAGTTCTCATATCCCTGAAAGGAAAGATCTTTTATTTTTATTTCAAGTTGAATTTTGATAAAACTAATAATATTATTAAATATGAAGCTTTTTTGTTAGGGATAGATGTCACTCAAAAGAAAGGAATTAAAAATATTCATGCTCAAGGTGATGTTGAGCTAGTCATTTGTTAAGTCAGGAATTTGTATCAAATAAAGAATGAAAGGCTTAGGCATTATCGCAATCAAGTCTGAGATTGTATAGAATATTTTTATGATTTTAATATATCATAAATTCTAAGATAATATAATGATAGGGCATATTCATTGGCTATTTTATCCACTCTCATGATTCCTCATAAGGATTTCCAATTAAACAAGCATACCATTGAGTTGGTCTTCTGACCTAGTGTCCCTAATAATGTCAATCATTGGAAAGTTTTCAACAATGATGAGCAAGTCATCGATTTCTTGGGAAAGGAAAAAAATAGTGAGTTATACTTAGAGGGGAGTGACTCTACTCAATAATCAATTTCCAAGGTAAATGAAGAAAATGGTGAAGAGATTTTATAGCTAAAAGGGAATAAGATTCCTAAAGGATTGGTATCCCTCGAAAGGATTTTTGATAAACATGATTGATTCATTAAACATTAATAGTTAGAATTAGATTCATCTATATAAATTGAACAAGTAAATATAGGAATAGAGGATGATCCCAAAATGATAAATATGGGTATATGTTGCTCATCAAAGGAAAGAGAGAAGTTGGTGACACTTCTGCGATGGTACTTTGATGTATTAGCATATGCATATGTTAATTTGAAATATTTTTAACCTAAGGAATTATAACATGATATCCCTCTCAAGCCTAGATTAAAACCTCACAATCAGAAATAAAAATAGTATAATCCCAAAATCTCAGGTACCATCCTTGCTAAAATTCAAAAGATGTTGAATGTTAGGATCATCTTTCCTATACATCACTCAACATGGATAACTAATGTTTTTCTTGTGATGAATAAGATTGGAGAAATTTGTATTTGTGTTTACTTTCATAATATGAACCAATCATTACTTAAGGATAATTACCCATTGTCAATAATGGATCAAGTACTAAAAACAAATGATGGGTTTTAGAGATGTTGTCTATCATAGATGGTTGCTTATGATACAATCAAGTGGAGGTGTGTGATGAAGATCAACATAAAAAATCCTTCACTACTCTATGGGGCACTTTTACATATTGTAGAATACCTTTTAGGTTGATTAATACCAGTACCACCTTTCAAAGGGCTATGGATTTAGATTTTAAAGATATTTTTGGCAAGTTCATTATGGTATATCTTGATGATTTAACTATTTTCTCAAAGAAGTATCAAGATCATTGTGACCATTTGCAACAAGTGCTTCAAAGGTGCCACCAACATGAGATACCCTTAATCCTAAGAAATTAGTTTTTGGGGTTACTGAAGGTAAGCTCCTATGACACATTATATCTAAGGAAGTAATCAAGTTTAATCCCTAATGGGTCAATTTACTTTAGAATCTTACTCTACCATCAAGTAAGAAAGGAGTGTATTCCTTCTTTGGGAATGTTAACTTCCCATAAATATTTGTACTTGATTTGTTGAGAATATGCATCGCATTTTTGATATGATGAAAGGGAAATCAATTTTCCATTAGAATGCAAAAGGGAGAGTTGCCTTTAAAGAAGTTAAGGAAACAATTTCTCTTACTCCCATCTTAGTCTACCTAACTATACCAAGAAATTCATCATATATAGTTATGCTTTTGATCATACTCTATCTATAATTTTGGTGTAGCCAAATGAAGAGGGGATGGAGAAACATGCTTACACTATGGTGAAAGTGGTTAAGAATTTCAAGTATTACATCCTTAATTTTCACACCATTACACTAGTACCAAATTCTATAGTCAAATCTATCCCAACTCAGCAAGAATTTGGAAGCAAAAGAGGTAATTGGATTGCTAAGATCCAAAAATATGATATAGAAATCAAACCTAAAAATCTAGTGCATGGAAAAGGTTTTTGCTAGCTCATTACTGAAAATAAACCAGAAGAGACATCTAGAAATGAAGGAGACATAGAAGAAGAGCTACCCATAGTCTTATTTGTGAGCATAATAAATCAATGGTACTTTGACATTGATCATTTTCTCACATATGGAGAATGTCTAGAGTATTTTTCATATAAAGAGAAGAAGACAATCAATCTTAAATATATGAACTTCATTCTTTGGGACAATGTTTTATATAAGTGAAGCATTTATGGAATTTTTCTATGGTGTGTAGATGAATCACATGGCAGGTTGTTGGAATATTTTCACAACCTGGCATGTGGAGGATATTTCTCAGCTCTGGTCATGGTTTACAAGATTTTATGGGAAAGATACTACTGGACAACACTTTCTCAAGATGCATACACTTGGGTGCATAAATGTGAGAAGTGCTAACAATTTATGGGGAAACCTAAGTTATTAGCCCTACCCCTCAATCCAGTGGTCATTGAAAAACCTTTTTAGTAATGGGGTATTGACTTCATTGTCACAGTGAACCCATTTTCAATTGTGGGTCATAGTTATGTTCTCATAGCTATAGATTACTTCACCAAGTGGGTGGAGGCAATTTTAACCAAACATGACACTTTAGAGGTTGTTTTCAACATTCTCAAAGAAAATATCATCACAAGGTTTATATTATCTAATAAAATAGTAACTAACAATACTACTTGTTTCACATCCTAAGAGATGACTCAGTTCTATTTTGAATATGGAATCATTCTATCTCACACCTTAAATTACTTCCCTTAAGGAAATGGTAAAATTGAGCAGAGTAATATGAACTTGGTTACCACCATTAGAAATTTGGTAGAGCAAAATCAGAGAACCTAACACAAGGCATTGTATGATGTATTATGGGTTGATCACATCACTCCAAAGTAAGCAATTAGTATGTACCCTTTTCAAATTTTATATGGTCTAAATGTAAAAATACCCATCACATTGGAGTTTCTTGCTCTTAGACTGGCAAAAGTAATTCAAGATTAAATGTTTGAAAGTTCCTTAGACAAGCATATTATGTATATTGTTCAATTGGAGTAACATACAAAGGTGGTGGATTACATTTTTGAACATCAAAGTCAAGTCAAGAATCTTTTTGACAAGGCCAAGCCACAAAATTTGTAAGTCAAGGATCTATTTCTTTTATGGGGAAAGAGAAGAGAGCTAAAGGGAATGCATGAAAATTTTGATTCTTTATAGATGGGTCCATTCCTCATTCATCAACTTTCTAGTTAACATAGTTTCCTTTTGGTGTATTCAAATAGAAAACCATTACCACTACCTTAAAATGGACAACATCTGAAGCTTTTCACTTAATGAGGTTCCAAATAAGTTTTTGCATTTTTTAAATATCTATATATTATTTTTTTAGTATAGTCAGTCACCCGACTCTATGTTCTAATGGAGAAATTCACTTAGATTTTTGGGATTATCTTTCCTTCAAATGTTTCAAAGAATGCCTAAAGGAAATTCCCTAGTCAAAGCTAACTATTATCCTTGAATTTAGTAGGCTCAATTCAGGGATAACCCCTATGAAACTTGTCTATTTTGTAGCCCATGAGCTCTAATCATATGAAATGAGGCCAATCACTACCTCCTTGCATTTCATTTTTCCATAAAAGTTAGTTTTTTAGGGAGTTTTCATATTGTGTAGTTCAGAGAAAATTCTCTGAACTACACCAAGTTTGAATTTGTGAAATCCAAAGAATTTTCTCTAGACTACACCCTGAAGTGCAATAGTGGAGAATTTTTTCACCATTACATGTGTAAGGTCAGAGAATTCCTTTGACCCTACACCTAAGCCCACCATTCCTATGGTAATTAATATGTATTAATTACCTCTTCTATATATAATTAACCCAATTAATTCTATTTTTTACCACTGATTTAACTTTCCTCTCCTCACCATTTTCAAACCTGTGTGCATCTTCTCAACCACTATTTCTACACACATTTGCTTTGATTTCACCCATAGTTTTAGCATTCTACATCAGATCTTAGGTAAGTTCTTTTAGTTTTCTTTATTGCTTTTATTTGTTTTTATTTTCACCCTATGTTTCCTCATTTTTTACAATTAAAACCCCAGGTGTGTTTGAAAATCTTATTTTCCTTTGCTTTTCATTTTTTTCATTTGGTCTTTATGTACTTTGCCTACTTGAAAGAACCTAAAATTTTACATTAAAATTGAAACCTTCCCCTTACCTCCTTATAATCAAAACCCTAGATGTAGTTGTACACCTTGTGCATATCTCATATGCCTTAGAGAATTTTCTTCAAGAGGCACAATCTAAATGAACCTTCTTGTGGGTACACCTCAGAGAAAAATATTTGATGTGTACTCATTTCCTTTGATTCCATGTACACCTTGGATAATTTTCTCTGAGTTGTACCTAAACCCTTTAACCATTTCCTCATGCACCCTAGATAAAATTCTCCAAAGTGAACGTAACCAATATTTTGGTGCACTTCAAAGAATTTTTCCCTGATGTGTACCATGAACCCAAAATTAATGCAAGTTATATAATTCTCTAACCTACACCAAGACCATCAACACCTACTAGAGTTTGGTGCAAGTTAGATAAAATTATCTAACCTACACTCAATGAAAAAGTTTCTGAGTTTGATGTAAGTCAAAGAATTTTCTCCAAACTGCACCTAAAACCTTCACACATGTGTAGTTTGGAGAATTTTCTCTAGATTACACCAAAGATATTTACCCATGGTACAGTTTAGAGAAAATTCTCTAATCTTCACAATTTTTTTCATATCTTGTGTAAAATCTTAGATTTTTCCTATTCTTTTATTTTCTCTAAGATAAATGAAAGATGTTAACTCTAGATAATTAGTATTCCCCCTTTATATTCACTTAATCAATTTTAGATGATTCTCCTACCAAGAAAAAAATGAAGTACAAGTTTTAAGGTGTGTTTATGACATCAGCAATTGAATCAAATGTATATTAGGTTAGAGATAATGAGATTGGTCATGTTGATATGGCTAAATTATTTTAGAGGCTAGGGAGGGATCCCATTGTACCACACATGTAGGCTATCCTAAATTGTGAAATTTATTTGGAAGTCACATTCCCTATTTCAGCATAAGATCTAATTTTTTTTTTATAGTTATTGCACACTTTGACATTCAAACTAGATCAATCAAGGATGTATATGGAAAAGTGATCATTTATCTTGATGAGGAATATCTAGATATAATCTTTCATATTTTTTATATTAATAATTTTTTTGATATAACTATGAATTCATCCTAAGAATTTTATGATAAAAATCAAGACAAGTACAAAAGACACATCAATTATCATTAGCTCACAACTCCTCATGATTCTATAGCGAGATGGACCAAGTGCTTTTATCATAGTGATTTATTAGAGGAAGTAGGGGATTTAATCACCCTCCTAAGTAGAGTCAAAGTGATACTAACATCAAATATCTTCCAAGAATGGATGTATCACTAAATTTTCATCATCAAGAAAGGTAAACAAAGAATCTATTAGGGAAAATAGATTAGTGATGCCATATATCATTAGCTCTCTAAGGTGACCTCTTTTCTAAAATTGTATATGACTTCCTATTTGGTATATGTTGTAGCCAACATGAAATATTTCCCAAGATTAACTGGTGTTGGTGAAAGAAAGAAGGTTCTTATACATGAATATTACCTACAATTGACTCTCAAAGAAAGCATTAAACATTATAGTAGAGTTAATGATGCCTTATTTTATAGGTTTATTTGTATATTCAATCAAGACCTTGCGAAAAAGAGAATTTTAGATGTAGCATAGGTAACAGTCAATAAGGTTGGTTACATTTTTCTATAATTCCCAACCTTCACCTACATCAGTGTAGGGGGTTTGATGAACAACTTTATATGTTTCCCAGGTACCCAAGTGATAAGTTAATGTTGATGGAGACGTACTAGTAAATGATGAGTGTGCATAAAAAATAGTTAGATGCCCACAAATGAGGCTTCAATTTTCCCATTAGTAGTGGTCTATATACAATTTCAACCACTCTAAAATCCAAGATAATGGAAATTAAAATATAATGGATCACTCTAAAGAGATTTAAGAGAAGGAGAGACTTTGATTACAAAATGAAGGAAAAGCTAAAAGGTAACTATACTCATATACATATAATTAAAGATATTTGGGTAGAGTGTAAGACTGATGAAGATGTGATAAAGCTAGATTACAACCATCTTACCACTGACCAAATTGTCAATCTAAAGTTGGCTGATATTCCAAAAGATTTGTCAGATGATGAGAATGTATTAGACCCATCATATGAGGGTAATCAAGTGGCTTCAACTCCTCTTCCTCAAATTCAATAGTCTGTAAAGGAATCCACATCTATCAAAGATAGATTTCAACTTATTTTTTCAAATACTAATGCTTGGTTGGAATCAAAAGGTATTAAGTTAAAATAATTCAAAATTGGGTTTGAAGAAGAGTAAGATGAAGACACTACTAAGAAGTGTGAGGAGTTCAAAAAAAAATAAGGAAGATGTCTCTACTTCTACATAGAAAACAAGGTTTGTGTTCATGAGTAAAGGAAAAAGAAAGGGCAAAGAAGTTGAGGCAGATAAAAGTGTTCAAGTAGAGAAAGAAGAAGACCGAGTCACAAGTTCTTCATAACCACCTCAACTAGTGACTTCATAAGCACCTCAACTAGTGACTTTATAACTTTCAAAACCAGTGGCCTCATAGCCAAATATTTCTAAAGTTAAAACTTCACAAATGGTAGCTTCACAAGTATTTTCTTCCATTCCTCCCCCTGTTACTCCAACTATTATAATTGTCTCTACCAATCCTCCCTAAATTTTTCTTTCATACCCTCCATCACCTACCACTACCATGCTTTTACAAGCCCCTTTGCAAGGTACATTAGATCAATTTTTTGATTCTCTATTGAATCTACCTAATCGATCAAAATCATTGGGATGATCTACCAATTTGTAATTCACCCAATAAGATATAGATAAATTTATGTCCACACCATCTTCTAAATTAATAACCCAAGTCCTTGCTACTCTTGTATCTAACTTGCTAGTAGGGATCAAAGTTTCTATCATTCCAACTCAAAATCCACCAATCATAACCATAATTCTATTAGTGTCTACTCCACTACCAAATACCACCAACCCACCTTCCATTCCACCCACTTCATAAACCATTGACCTTCCCCAAAGATCATAATCCTTGGCATCTTCCACACTAGAAGATCCATAATCTCTCCTCCTTGGCTCATAAATCAAACACCCAAGAGGAAGAAGCAAGCTATTTCTCCTAATGATTTTGATTTAGGTCAACTAATGCTGGTAAAACCAAAAATAGCAAACAAGGATAAGACCATACCAAGAGTAATTTTTTGATGTTAGACACAAGTATGTTGAAGTTACAGTACCTCCTAAACAAAGAAATATTGAAGATATGCAAGCATCTAAATATTGATTAGGACACATTGATCTTGGGAAGCAAACTCATGAAAGTGTAAATGAAGATTTATAAGTAGCAATGGCATCCTTGATTGAGAGATATGACAAGGATAGGATAATCAAGGATCAACTCAAGATATGAGTAGAATAATTGACTTCAGTTATATTAAAGATCACATAATCATCTAATCTTGTTAAACCTATTGATAATGAAACCACAAAAAAATCAATTCAATAGGTTAAAAATATTGGATCTCAAGGTTGAGTAGTCAATGCCTAGATTAAAAGATTGTAAACATAAGGTACTCAATGGTTAAGTTATGCCATTGAAATTTTGAATAACCTGAGTGAAGTGAAAATGTAAATTTAGAAAAAACTTAAAACACTCACTCAAGACTTGGATTTGACTAAAAAATATATTCATACATGGACTCAACTTTGCTAATTCAAGCTATAAATCTTTGTTGAACAAAAGGTCATTCCAAGCAAGAAAGTGTTTATAGATTACAAAGAAGCAATGAAGAATCAGAAGGAAGTTCTTGATAATCTAATTAAATATCTTAAAGAATATAAATATATTTGCATTTATAAGGTGTTAGACCTTATAAATAAGATGAGATAATTTCCTTGCCAAGTTAAAGATGACTCCTAATCAATTCTTCCTACAAAAATAGTATTTCAAGAGTTCACGTCCTTGATTCAAATAGAGATTGAAATAGGAAAAATCACATTGGAATCCACTGATAAACTAATTTAGTTTCAAGTCATAATGGAAAAATTGCAAATAATCTTAGATAGAATTAAATGTGTACCAATTGATCTAGCAGACTCAATCATGAGGGTCCTTGCCATCTCCATAAATACATTAGGGCTAGATAATAATGAGTTATAGGCTACCCTAAAGAGATAAAAATCATATATAGATAAGAAAAAAAAGTAATAAATTCTTGTGTCTAAGGGCACTTAGTTTATTTTTGTAACTTTTCATATGTAATTTTGTCTAGTGCAATTTGCACGTAGGAAAGGTACACAGTCCTAAGTCAAATTGGACTCTATCAATAAATAAGTCAATGTATTTATGTTGTTTCTATTTTTTCTCCTTGATCCTCTCTATAAATAAGAGGATGCTCTTTTGTAAAATAAGGAATCTTATAGAGGTGAAACACTTCTGAATTGAGAAATAATTTTTTTAACTTTGTGTTCATATTGCAAATCTTGAACTCCATCAATATAAGAAAATCAAGTGATATTTCAATATTTATGTTGGAATATACTTGTGGTGTATTTTAAATGTTCTTTTATATTTTCCATTACATTTTATTTTTATTTGATTGAATTTTGGTGTGAAATTTTTATAAAACAAAAGGTGTTAGGAAGTTGATTTTGGAGTCTTTGAGCTACATTTGAGTTACTGGGTTTGTGCTCATAATTGAAAGTGACTTATCATGGAGACTTTGGGCCACAATTTATTTTTACTTAGTTAATTTAATACTTTTTGGAAATAAGGTGAATAATTTGGGATACACTTTGTTCGATCTATTCACGTTACTTTATTGGTATCATTCTAGATACTCTTTCAACTGACTAATCTAAATATTGGTTATCATTGCTCTATCAAGTAGTTTTAAATTTTCATAATATATTATAAGGAATGCAAGGAATTTTGTAAGTAAACATCAATTCTAAAAAATATTATTGGGTGATATGATAACACCCACTTTGATAAAACTAGTGTGAATAATAACTTATTATGTTAGTTAGAAATAAAAAGGGAGCCTCCCCTTTCTTTGATGAGAAATTTATCTCATCACACTATAGTTGAAAGTACCATTTTGTTACCATTCTATCAGTAACAAAATATTCACCCAATAAATTTATCTCTAAAGATCTCTATCCTTTAATAATGTTCTTCTTTAGCTAAGATATATGCTTTGCCTTTTCTCACTTGGTCATTTTCATTGAAGATGTTTTTCAATGTCATAAGTGTT
Source organism: Torreya grandis (assembly GCA_037957365.1). Taxonomy (NCBI): domain Eukaryota; kingdom Viridiplantae; phylum Streptophyta; class Pinopsida; order Cupressales; family Taxaceae; genus Torreya; species Torreya grandis. The sequence goes on along the minus strand of JARHVA010005668.1, from coordinate 1,122,822 downwards.
AGGTTGTGGAGCTAAAAGCTTCACTAATGCTGACATGGAGGAGGTTGTTGAGAGGTTGCTGAGTTGCAGAGTAACTGGTGTTAGTCTGATCAACCGATGTCAGTCATATCTAGTGTAGAGCAAACTGACATCGGTCAAGGATCAGTCGACATCGGTCATCTCCAGTAGACAGGGACCGATGTCAGTTGCTTGTGCAGTTTTAAAACTATTAGCTGCATGAATAGTTAGTTAATGAACTGGTTGTTTGCATGTAGAAGGCTAATTTTAGTCTTGAGCTATGGATCTAATTATTGTAATTAGATGTCTAATTATTGTTTGCATGAGATATATTTAAGAGACTCATGGGTTGTATTGTAATTTGTTCTAGTTTGAGTTGAGCTTGGTTAGCTCCTTCTGAGAGTGAAGAGAGTAAGGGTAGCTCCTCCTAGTTCCATAGGGGTGCCGAGTGTGTATGATCAGGTTGGTCTGCAGGTGTGCTAGATCAGGGAAAAGATCCACCGAGGTACTAGTTGAATAATCATAAGGACTTGGTGAGGCAAGGACAAGGGTTCTTTAGGGTGTAGAGAGATCTATATGGTAAGTATGATCATTGATTTGTAGGTGTGTGTGTGTGTGTGTGTGAGGTCAAAGGTGATATGTAGGGTAATAGGACCAAAGGTGACAGTAACACAACAGGTAGCAAGATCAGGAGAGATCTACTTGGAGTATGTTGTGTACTTGGAGTGTGTGGAGTACTTAGTTTTGGAGTGTGTGGAGCACTTGTGTACTGGCAGTAGTGATACTAACTGGTTGGAGGTGAACACCAACTCTATCTTTGAGTTGTGTGTTGGGACCATAAGAGAGAGAGTGAGCTCTTGAAGAGATTTACTGTTTATGCCCTAGAGGTGTGGGAGCCCTAGAGGTGTGTAAGGAAGAAGACTATGGTATCTTCTTTGTTGTATTTCCTTCTGGAAGAGTATTAATACAATTGGGTATTGTCTCTCATATTTTGTGTTATTTCTAAATTCTAGTTACTTGTGTATTCTAGTTAAATTCTGTGTTTAGTTGCTTATACAAAGGTAATCAATTGTGCTTTCGGGTCCTAACAACAAGCCCCTTAGGTAGCTTATTAGATCTCAACTTCAATATTTGATCATCATACTGATGTTGGAATTTGTTTTGATTCTTATGGTAGAATTTTACATCCTACATTAGAAAACATATAATTTGATCATCATTATCAAACACCTACCAACTCACCCCATTGTCAAGTATAGTTGGCCTACATATGACCTTGACCTTATCTTAACATTGGATTCCTTTGACTCCTTCCATAATATCATATTGATCTCCAATAGTTGCAATCCTATTTTCATGTAGATTTTCCTCTCTTAGTTTGGACTATATATTGAATGCCAAGAAGTCCTCTATGATATCCCATACATGATGCTTATAAGCTCTCAAATGATGGTTCTTGATTTCACTTATGCCTCTCACTTTTTTCATAATGAGATCACTATCACCCTTAGCTTTAATAAGTTTGACACCTCTTCTTCTTGCCTCTTGAAAACCATGTAAAAGGTCTTCATATTAAGCTATGTTTGAAGTGCAACTAAATTTAAATCTTATAGTTATATAGTAATTTTGATCTAAGGGTGAAACCAACATGAATCTAGCTCCACTACCATTCTTTGACTTTGAGCCATCAAATAATAAAGTCCATAGATGATATTCCTCTTGAGTGGTGTTAGTTAGGCAAGGTATAGTAGCACCCTCAACATACATACAATACATCCCTAAATTTGCTTCTTCAATATTGCTATAGGGATCAAATCCATGATTTTTAGCTACCCATTCATCTAGATATAGGTCTAAAATGCCTTTCAAATGATCATGAGGCTCTTGTTTATGAAAATTTTTATCTTCTTTTTAATTGATATAGTTGACATTTATAAGGTTAGGCATATATGACTCTAAGTGGAACCTAGAGATAGGTTCTAACCTACCAGTGACCCTAGTCCCATATTTGGTCTTGAAAAATATGTATGACAAGCTAGAGGATAAATAACACTTAATTTTTGTAGTAAAGTCCCTAGATAGGCAAAGGGAAAAATATGGGGGTAGGTCTATAACCATTATATCTTGAGTGATGACATAATTTTGGTAGGATGCCAATGTGATCTTAAGATCTTTCAAAATACCTACTATTTTATTGGGGTAACCATCCAACTGGAAACCACTTTTGTCATTAAGCACATACTTAAGCTCAATTTTATCTATTATGGCTATCAACATAATTGAGGTTGAAGCACCTGAATCTATCATAAAACTATGCACTAAATATTCCCCTATGATGACTAAAAATTAGAATGGAGGGGGCTTGTCAACCTTAGGGGGATGAACAATATTATGAATTTAACCTTGACTAGGAACATGAATAGTAACTTGAATTTTACTAGGGTAACTATTATTGGTAAAAATAGTTTTTACCTTAATAGCTATCTTATTCACATAAGAAACTTTGGAGAGATCTTACTAAAGGATCTCTTTTTATCCTTGGATAGATAAAGCATCATACATAGACATAGTGACATTAGCCTTTTTCATACGATCCATAATATTTAAAGGAAGACTAGTACCTTTGAACTACACCTTGGAAGTAGAAGTATCACTTTGCACTTGAGTGACATGAGGAATAAAAGGAGACATATGTTTTTTCCCATAATGTTGAGATATCTATTGAGTTATAAGATCTTTATCATCTATATCTAAAGTGGTAGGTTATTGGTTGACTTGTGGAGGTGTTGAAGAAGCCTTAGACTACCCCAAATTATCATCCAACATTCTCTTCCTAGCCCTCATTTGGGTTATAATTTATTCATCTGCCTTTTATGTAGTCTACCCATGTTTACTACTACATGCTCAAACATATTCTCCCCTTATTGAAATTTTATACACATGATGTCAATTATTTCCTTACCCATGCTCCCTTGCTATTGAATTTGCACTTTTGATTATGTTATGGTAGGCATATTATCCTGATTCATTAGGGGTCCTTATGGTGGAGGAGGCATTATGTCATGGCCTTAGAATGAAGGAGAATTCTACCAGATAGGATACTAATACATTTCTCCTCTTGTATCCATTATCATCTCATTGGACTACCCTCTTGATTACCATTGACCCTCTTGTGCAAGGTTGGTTTATGTGGGGACCAAGGATCTTAATCTATTTGTAGTTCTAGAATTGTAGATATTATAAGATCTACCTTGAGTAATTTGGCTTTGAGATTCTTGATTTGATGGATAAGGTGGTCTATTATAGGACTAAACAGGGTATTGGTCTTGGAAGGGACCTTGGTATGGCCTATATGAAATGTATTGTTCTCTTTCTATAGCCATTATCTTGTTGTTTTGTGCCTTCAACAAGTTCTCAATCATTGTAAATTTATCCACTCGACTATCATCAGATTGGCTTGATTGTTTGGATTGGGTAATGGAGCAATGGTATGTAGGGTTGGTTTAAGCTCAAGAAAAAGTGGCATTAGAGGTCTTGGCATGAGTTTCCCCAATTGTATCAAATAATTTTTTTCCCTTATAGATATCTCATAATCCTTAGGAAGACTTGTCCCACCCATAGATTAGATTGTGATTGCAATGTCTAAATTCAATACTCTTAAATAGTTAAGAAAATCATAATTGGGTGTGGGCTTAATGATGATAAAGATCTTATCCCAATTTTTGGAATCTATAGTTGAAATCAAACATATATTCTTGAGATGCCCTTATGATTGAGGTGAGTTGTTTAACAAGTGACACATGGTCACTTCTATGCTAAAAATGCTTATATAGGTACTCACTAAACTCATCCCAGGTATTGATTAAGGTAGGATCTAGACTCCTATACCACTAAGGTATTTTCCTTTCAAAGATGTGTATAGTAGTCTCATGGCTATATTCGCTTGCATAATGTTATGCATTGAGTAAAGGTTTCCAATGTCAACTATGTGATCTATAGGGGTGGTAGAGTTTTCTCTTGTAAATTATGGTAGACTCTTCAAAGAGGTAATATGTATATCATCATGTTGATTAATGTTAAGAGGATTTTTATCATTAAAGGGTATAAAATCTTGTAATCTAGGCCTTGTTATTTGAATTTCCTTTGGTAGACTTTTAGAGGATTGAGTATGAGTAGAATTTGTATATTTTGGAGATGTGAGAGAATTAGGGGGTGTTAGGTTGGGGTTTGAAACTAGTACCCTTTTCCTCTTTACAATATCTAAATGAAATTCAATGAACTAAACTTGATTACCTTTTAAAGTAGATCTGTTGGAGATTTGGTACATGAATTTATCCTCCAATCTACTAATGACTACTCCAAGACTTTTAAATGCCTTTCCACATTGCCAATATATCCAAATATGATGTCCATATGCCTTGATTTAAGTCCCACTAGGTGTTCTAAGACTATTGGAGGCTTAGGCTGCACCTTAGTATAGTAAAGGATTGTTTAAGTCCTCTTGAAAAAACCTAATCCAACATGGGAATGACCTTAGGTTGTGGGTTACCTAAACTTAGGTTAGAACTCTAGGGTTTTTAATGAGGCTAGCTCCTCATATTATTCATTATAGTGCTAAACTAAGACCTAAATAGGTTGGTATGTAAAGAGAGGAGTTTCATAATGAAAACCTACTTTAAGTGTGGTGATTCACCAAATTTTCAATGATCCACTCTTCATTTAGACACTTTCATGACTATTAATGAATCTAATGGGGACGAAGATTGATCAAGTTCTATGACAGGGATACAAACATGAGTATTTTATATGAAGATTGAAAATAGACATATAACTTGAAGGACAAAAAGAGATAAGTTTATTCAAAACACTATGGAAATATGACACTTCAAGAGAAACCTCACTAGCTAACACTTCACATAACCTATAAGAAACTAATAGTCTTGAAGTAAGGTACATGAAGGACACACAGGTGATGAATAATCAACATACACTATATAAATCAAACTTCAATAAAGTACACTTATCATTCAACTAGAATCTAAAATTGTCTTATAATGCCTCAAAAGAGTTTACAAAGTGATTTTAGTAGAGGTTTGTTATACCCATCTGAGGGATGAAAATCAAGATATCAATGCCTAAATTTATAAGAAGAACAAATAGCAAGAGAAGAAATTTTTTGGCACTAAATGGGTCATTAATGAGCTCAATTCTACTTAGAATAGCAGTTAAAATCATCGTATATTTATGTTTTTTTAAATTCTTAATTGATTACAGCCACCTCAAAAAACAATTGCAATAATTGCACCATTCCTTCTCCCACTTTTCCCTATATTGATGTTTTTAAATATATCTTAACTAATTAGGATCCTTCACAAAATACATTCTTTACCAAAAACTTGATCACACTATATATTCTGGGTATATGTCATCATCTCATTCACTCAAATCTACCCCATCAATTTCCTCAGGAATCTACTAGTTTTGACCTTCATCATCGACGATCATGGTTAGATTTAGAGATTATGACACTTGGAAATTTTACATTTATCCTCAAGATCCTACTATCAAATTTATATTCCTCTATGATTATGCTATATGGTGGCCTTATATTTGATCTGGGTTCCTTATCATATGCACCATCAATCTTATCTGCATGACTCAATGTGTGCCATTGGTATTTATCAACAAGATCAAATGCTCACTATTGATCCTTTAGATAACCATGATCATGACACTTTTCTATCCCACTAAATCTTAGGATCCTTTGAATTTTGATAGCAAGCTCACCATTGATATTTTGTTGCATGATTAAACATGCTCCATTGGATCTTTGGGACCCAATGACTCTACTGATCACCACTCACCATTAGATCTACTCTAGTATTTCATGATCTCAAAACTTGTCAGTCATGCACTTAGATTCAAGAATATTTGAATCAAAATGCTTACATTATGATTCTTGAACTTTACATCCCTGTGCACGTTAAGATTCCACTAAATTATCCGTACAAGATGTCTAAATGATGGTCTAATTTCTTTAGCTTATGTTAGTCATTTTTTCCTTAAACAAGGGCACTATGAGGCATCAAAATAGATCTAAAACAAATAACATAAAGAGTTTCAAATGATAAGGGTTGGCATTTGTCTTATGAGTCCAACATTTTAACAATCTTCAAAATGAACCTTAATCTCTATTCATAGCATCCATAGATTTTGGAAATTTTTTACCAGCTATCACATATGATGGGACTAAATATCTTGATTTATTTCTCAAAATATTTAGCAATCTCTATAAATAATGTGTCCAAACTAACACTATTTCTATAACCAAGCTCTTAGTCAAAACCTTTATTGTTTATGAACTTGAATGGTAAAATCAACTTCTTAGACATTCCATTACACAACTAAAATATTTAGTCAATGCTTTAGTGAAGTAATACCAACATAATTACCTTCCTAAAAATTTCCCTAGCCATTTAATTAATGCCAATCAACTTCCTAAAAAATATGCTAAACTTTCATCAAACAATGGAATTCTATAGCTCATAAATTAGACCATATCATGAATGATGATACTCTCTTAAAATGATTTGTTAGCACTCTTAAATCTCCTCTTCAATACAAAGTTAAAATGTTTTCCCTAAAACTATTGAAGAAGCCTTAGATCAAGTGAAAAGGGAAGACTTTCTTATTAATAAATTTGAATCACATAAAGTAACTAATAAGGAACATTTATAGTCATTTTATCATAACATTTATTCATCTAAGCCTCCCCAACCCTAAAAATGATCATCCCATTCAACCAATTTTAACCCAACCCACCCTCCCTTAAGTCTAGAAGAACTTAAGAATAAATTTCCACTTTTTAAACCCATGAGCTTTGATCCTTCCAAACATCCTCCAAAATGGTACAATCTTGATAAGTTATGTTTGTGGCATGCTACAATAGGTTATTCTCATGAGACTTTTCATAATATTCACTTATTTCTTCTTATTTACTTTTTTGTTCCAAATTTAAATCTTTATATTCTTACACAACAACATTATCAAGACTATATTCAATCCTCTCAAATCCAATCTAAATAATCACAATCACATCAATATCACTCACCTAATGATCAAAAATAATTAACCCATACCTCTAACTCATCAACTAATGTTTTCTAAACCACAATTGATCCTTATTCCTACACCAATAAGGAAAGGATAACTAACATGAATAACTTTAAATGGGTTATTGCATCCATTAATCCTTAACCTATTATATCACACAAACCCAATGAACACCTATATCATATGCCTACTCTAAAACACATCATAAATTATCCTAATTTACCCTATAGACCTATTTATAACTCTCTTATGTGTCCCATGTAAATTTTAACATCCTTAAAATCAAACATACCAAAAGATTTACCTATCTCTAATTACATTATAAATCCCAATGCAATTTATTCTAGTTGTTCATTTTCACCTCACATCATATCATATATTGGGGCATATTTAAATACCCATATACATGTCACTTCATACTTTGGGGCATCTTATAATTCCCATCCTTACATCATATTACCCTTTAGAGCTTCTTATGATTCCCAATATTATTTTACATTGCATAATAGTAAACAAAATCATTTTCAATAAACCTTTTGAGACACATAAGCTTGTATTTCACATGATCCTCTTTGATATAGATGTTATCATAGGTTTTTATTATTATTTATGTCTCATGTTTCTTAGTTTTTGTGTGTTTTATTTCATATAATTTCATTTTACTTACACCATTGTTTTCTCTTTGGGTCTTTACCTTTATCTCATTTCACTTTCAACATTTGTTTCCAGTTTACTTCTTAGATATCTCTTTAATTATTATCATTTATTATATTTTTATGCCATTATTTGACTTAGTATCTTTGTGATTATTTGACCCTTATTTACTTTCCCCCTTTCTTGGGATGATCATTTAATTTTTCCCTCATTTTGGGATGATTACTACTCTTATTTGGTGATTATGATAGATCATTTTTAGGTTAGTATAACTTATTAATGGAATGATTGTGATTAAGGAATATAAGAAGGGAGGTTAGATCAAGTGTTATAATAAGTAACAAAACTTGAATAATAACACACTAACATGATAACACTTACTTGCCTAGATCATACGGGGAACATAATGTATAAAACCAATTGAAAACATAACTAAAATTCAAAGAATGACAAATTCCTTAGCTTCCTTGAATGATCCAAAATATTTTTTATGTGGCTTGCTCAGTTTGCGCTCAAAGAGTCTTTGGTAATGGAGTTTTTTTTGCTCCTTCTCTTCTTGGCACCATTATGGCTTGATATGGCTTATATTTCCCTGATGGCATGGCTCAATATTTGTGTATTATAATATTATTTTCATGAGTCTTATGCAAAAACCTGCTTTATAACTTTACAATATCTAAACTCTCCAAATGAAGAAGCAAATGCTTGTATTTATAGGTTTAGAAACTAACCCCAAAGGTGAGTTAAGGTGTAGTTTGAGCATGGAATGGGTTCAAACCTAACCTACATGAGTTAATTTTATTTATTAGAGTTAAAAGGTGTTAAAACCTCCCTATTAGCAATTAATAGGCATGGGTGAGATATTTTAGAATATTTGTAAAGGCTTGACAACTCATAAAAGGTAATTATGAAAAGCTAGGATATTCTTGTTTTTTGAACTTTCTTTTTTTAAATTTCATTAATTGCACATGGATAATTCAACTAGGCCATTAATTTAGTTTAGCATATTAAAAAAAATTATTTAGGCTTTTTATCATTTCTAATATTTTATTTAATTGTATGTGTGCACTTTCCCCATTTAATAGGTTTATAAGCCAAATTGCATATTATGATGTCATAGGATGATTAGAGATGAATATGTGAGAGGTTTTTGTTTCTTATAGTAGGATAACCTAATTAGGGATGCCTCAATGGTATTTTAAGCTTTGGTGAATGATACACAAACAAATTTTGGACTTATAATGATTATTAGGCTTAATTTGTGAAGGTTGGTAAGAATCAGTCTAAATTCTTGTATGAAGCCATTGGTGGCTAATTTTAGGTGTCTATAGTTAGCCCCTATTTGGGAAGATGTTCCAAGATATAAGCATATTAACATCTTTTCAAAGAATTAAAATGTCATCTATGATTATGAATTCAATGGTAAAGGAGAAACTATAGTTGTCCCCTCGAGGGATCAGTTGACAAAGGGGTTGGAAAATGGTTCCTCAAAAGAAGGAAACAAGTGGACCAAAAAAATGAAATGGGGTAGAATGGATTGATTTGTGCAAATGTAGTTATAATAAATAGAATATGGAGTTTCCCCAATTAGGGTAGATAAATAAGATGATTTGCCCATAGGTGGTTATAATCACTAGCATAGGTGGGATAAAAAAGGGTAATGATTTTCTCAAAGGTGGTCATAATCATTGAAAAAGGCTTAGAGTAATAAGAGACTAATTTTCCCAAAGGTGGTTATAATCAATAAAAGAGAAAATAATGATTTGCCCATAGGTGGATATAATCATTGGTAGGATAAAAACATGCCCTAGATGGGTGGATAAAGATAATGGTTTGCCAAAAGGTGGTTATAAGCATTATCATAATCAAAACATGCCCTTATTGGGTATAATAAAGTGAATGATTTTCCCAAAGGTGGTTATAATCACCAACTCTCAAATGGATAGAAACATAATTATTTTCCCAAAGGTATTTATAATCATTGGTAATGCAAGTGGGATGGTATATAATGATTTTCCCAAAGGTAGTTATAATCATTATACCCTCATTATGGAAAACATGATGATAGCAAAGATGATGGAAAATTGGAATAGAGGTGAAATATGAATTAGGAAACTTGTTATTTGGGAGATGCTCATCTGAATTGATAAGGAATAAAATTCTTTCATTATTAATTACTCTATTTAGGATATGATTTGGATTAGATCAGGATTGTTTCTAGTGTTAAGAAGATATAGCATTGTTATATTACAATGTAGACTCCTCAAATCTAATTTTTGTTGTAGCATGTAACAATAGGCATCATCATAGAACACCATGATGACTTAGTCAAAATATGCATAAGGACTAAAATTTGATCTAATATGCAATAAAAAATAATGCACCAATGATAAAAACCATGATGACAATGTTGACAAATTAATATGGATGGATTCAAGAATAATTCACAAGGAATCACCTAATGAATGCACATAGACTAAATCGAGGCACACCAATAAAAAAAATAAATAAGAAAATAAACAAACAAACAAAACACCAAGAAAATAAACCAAATAAAGAGAAATAAAGAAACAAACAAATAATGCTTGGTCATAATGCTAGTACAAACAAGACAACATAAACAAAGTGATGCACATTACCCCTAGAAAATAGGAAACAACATAACAAACAAATAAGACGGGGGAATAGAAGAAAAGGAAGGAGGTGTCCAAGATACCTCTATTTTAACTAGGCAAGTAGACTCTACTTACATATTTCCATGGATGTAATATCTAACAAAAAATTAAGGCTAAATGTAGTTATCCCAAAAAATGGGATATAAGAAAATGATGAAAAGAATAAAACATGATGGATGTTATAGAATAATGCGGGAATGAGTTTTTAAAATGAAAATTAGGTGGGACAAGAGGGCCAATAAGGATAGGGAAACTAAATGACAAGTGGTTTCTTTTGACTTAGTGAGGGTTCTCATAATCCATAATGCAAAAAAGTGGTCAATGTTTTGGATTTTCTAAATCAATTTTACAAATGTTTTTGGAATTTTCTAAGGATCTTAACTCAATAGAGAATGATGAGATACTAAATGGCCCAAGATCATAAAATGTTGAGAGTGTTCAAACTTAAATTACTCTCAAAATAGTGAGAGCATGGCTAAGGGTGATTGAGATGACCTCAACATGGTATCGAGCACTACTTACATAGTCCTAAAATGGGACCTCAAGTCACTGTAGTTTTGCCTTATAATATAATAATTTGACTAGTATAGTAGCTAATTCAAAAAAAATAGGCAAATTTGGCATAACGACATAGTATGGCATATGAATGGAAAATTGGTACTTCAAAGCATGATAAATAAGTGTTACCCTTAGTTTTCTCATAGGTAGTTATAACTAGTAAATAATGGCATGGATCAATGATACTTATTTTCCCATAGGTAGTTGTAATTAGTAGCATAACCATGGGACATTGATTTTCCCAAAGGTGGTTATAATAAAACCCACATGGTATAGAGAATTGAATAATAAATGAAGGATGAAACTACCAAAACCTCTGTTATACTAATCCAAGATATGGTGTCTATCTAGAATACTTGAAACAATTATTGAAACTAATTGGTATCTTCATTTTGAAAGTGGCCTTATAATCAAATAAACAAAACCAATATCAAACATGCTTGGTAGGGAATGTGAAAATAACTCAATCAATATAAAAGGTATGGTAGAATAGAATGGTAGAATAGTAAAGTGATAGAATGATAGAATGGTATGATAAAAAGAATAAATTTGATATTATGATACAATTTCAAATGATCCTCATAGACAATACATCAAGTCTCTTAAGCAAAGTAATGCTTAAGGTGTATAATTTTCATTGGCTCATCAAGTTTATCTTCATCTAGTTTAGAAATCCTATATGCTCTAGCACCAAAGTTTGCAATAATGATGAAAGGATCTATCTAGTTAGGTTTGAACTTGCCTCTATGTTTCTTCTCATTTATGGTATTCTTTTGGTTTTCAAGTATAAGATCACCAAGCTCAAATTCTTTGTAATCATACATAGAGCTCTTACTAAAGGATATATTTTCATCCCTTGATAGATAGAGCATCATACATACACATAGTGACATTAACCTTTTTCATATGATCCACAATATTTAAAAGAAGACTAGTACCTTTGAACTACATCTTGGAAGTAGAAGTATCACTTTGCACTTGAGTGACATGAGGAATAAAAGGAGACTTATGTTGCTACCCATGATGTTGAGATATTTGTTGAGTTAAAGGAGCTTTTGCATCTATATCTGAAGTGGTAAGTTAATGGTTGACTTGTGGAGATGTTGAAGAAGCCTTAGGTTACCCCAAATTATAATCCAACATTCTCTTCCTAGCCCTTGTTTGGGTTACAATTTATTCATCTAACTTTTATGTAGTCTAGCCCATGTTTACTACTACATGCTCAAACATATGCTCCCCTTATGGAAATTTTATGCACATGGTGTCAATTGGTGCCTTACCCATCTTCCATTTCTATTGAATTTAAGATTCTGATGATGTTCTGGTAGGTATATTACTCTGATTCATTAGGGGTCCTCATGGTGGAGGAGGCATTATGTCATGGCCTTGAAATGAAGGATCATGCTACCAACTAGGATCCTAATATATTTCTCCACTTTTATCCATTACCATCTCATTTAACTACCCTCTTGATTACCATTGACCCTCTTGTGCAAAGTTGGTTTATGTGGGGACTAATGATCTTGATCAATTTATAGCTCTAAGATTGTAGATATTATAAGATCTACCTTGATTAATTTTGCCTTGGTCTAGTTCATTTGATGGATAAGGTGGTCTATTATAAGACTGAGCAGGGTATTGATCTTAGAAGGGACCTTGGTATGGCCTATATGAAGTCTATTATTCTCTTTCTATAGCCACTAGCATGTTATTTTGTGCCTTTAACAAACTCTCAATCGTTTCAAATTTATCCACCTGACTATCATTAGATTAGATTGATTTTTTGGAGTGGGAAATGGATCAATGGTATGTGGTGTTGGTTGAAGCTCAATAAAAAGTGGCATAAGAGGTCTTAGCATGAGTTTATCCAATTATATCAATTAAGTTTTTTCCCTTATAGATAACTTATAAGCCTCAAGCAGAGTTGTCCCACCCATAGATCAGATCATGGTTACAATGTCTTAATTCAATACTCCTAAATAGTAAAGAAAAGCATAATTGGGTGTGTGTTAATGATGATAGGGATCCTATCCCAATATTTTTGGAATATATAGTTGAAATCAAACATAGATTCTATAGATGCCCTTATGATTGAGGTGAGTTGTTCAACAAGTGACACATGGTCACTTCTATCCTAAAAATGCTTACATAGGCACTCACTAAAATCATCCCAGGTATTGATTAAGGTAGGATCTAGACTTCTATACCACTATAGGGATTTGCCCTTCAAATATGTGACTAGTAGTCTCATGGCTATATTCTCTTTCATAATGTTATGCACTAAGAAAAGGTTTTTAATGTCAACTATGTGCTCTATAGGGGTGGTAGAGTTTTCTCTTGTAAAGTATGATAGACTCTTCAAAGAGGTAATATGGATATCATCATTTTGATGAAGGTTAAGAGGGTTACCATCATTAAAGGGTATAAAATCTTGCAATCTAGGCCTTATTATTTGCATTTCCTTTGGTGGACTTTTAGAGGATTAAGTATGAGTATAATTTGCATATTTTAGAGACATGAGAGAATTAAGGGGTGCTAGGTTGGGGTTTAAAACTAGAATCATTTTCCTCCTTGCAATATCTAAATAAAATTCAATGAACTAAACTTGATTACCTTTTAAAATAGATCTGTTGGAGATTTGGTACATGAATTTATCCTCCAATCTACTGATGACTACTCCAAGACTTTCAAATGTCCTTCCACATTGCCAATCTATCTGAAGATGATGTCCATATGCCTTGATTAAAGTCCCACTAGGTGTTCTAAAAATATTGGAGGCTTAGGTTGCACCTTAGCTAAGAAAAGGATTGTTCAAGTCCTCTTATAAAAACTTAATCCAACATGGGAATGACTTTAGGCTGTGGGTTACCTAAACTTGGGTTAGACCTCTAGGGTTTTTAATGAGGCTATCTCCTCATATTGTTTATTATAGTGCTGACTTAAGACCTAAATAGGTTGTGATGAAAAGAGAGGAGTTTCATGAATGAAAACCTACTTTAAGTGTGGTGATGTACTAAATGTTTAATGATCTACTCTTCATTTAGACACTTTCATGATTACTAATGAATCGAATGGGGACAAAGATTGATTAGATTCTATGACTAGGTTCCAAACATGAGTATTTTATATGAAGCTTGAGAAGAGACATATAACTTGAAGGACAAAAAGAGATAATTTTATGCAAGACATTATTCACTTATGACACTTCAAGAGAAACCTCACTAGCTAACACTTCACACAACCTATAAGAAACTAATAGTCTTGAAGAAAGGTACATGAATGACACATAGGTAATGAATAATCAACATACACAATATAAATCAAACTTCAATAAAGTAAACTTAGAATTCAACTAGAATCTAAAATTGTCTTATTTTTCTTCAAAAGAGTTTACAAAGTTAGTTTAGTAGAGGTTTGTTATACCTGTTTGAGGGATGAATATCAAGATATCAATGCCTACATTTATAAGAAGAATAAATAGCTAGAGATGGAAACATTTTGGCACTAAAGGGGTCATTAATGATCTCAAATCTACTCATAATAATAGTTGCAATCACTCTACATTTATGTTTCTTGAAAACTCTTAATTTATTAAGGCCACCTCAAAAAACAATTACAATAATCACAGCATTCCTTCTCCCACTTTTCCCTATATTGATGTTTTTCAATATCTCTTAACTAATCAGTATCCTTCACAAAATAAATTCTTTATCAAAAAATCTATCACACTATATATTTTTGGCACATGTCATCATCTCATTCACGCAAATCTACCCCATCAATTTCCTCAAGAGTCTACTATTTTTGACCTTCCTCATCAACCATCAATCTATGGTTAGATTTAGAGATTATGAAACTTGGAAATTTTGCATTTATACTCAATATCCTTCTATAAACTTCATATTCGTCTATGATTGTGCCATGTGGTGGCCTTGGATTTGATCTGGGCTCCTTATCCTATGCACTATTGATATTATCTACATGACTCAATGTGTGCCATTGATATTTATCAACATCAAATGCTCATTTTTTATCCTTTAGATTACCATGACCATGACACTTCTCTATCCCTCACATAATCTTAGGATCCTTTGACTTTTGATTCTAAGCTCACCATTTATCTTTTAATGAATGATTAAACACACTCCATTAGATCTTTGGGACCCAATGACTCTATTGATCACCACTCAACATTATATCTACTCTAGGCTTCCATGATCTCAACACTTGTCATCAATGTACTTAGACTCAAGAATATTTGAATCAAAATGGTTACTTTATGATTCTTGAGCTTGGTATCCTTGTGCATGTTAAGATTCCACTAAATTATCCCTATAAGATGTTTAAATGATGGTCTAATTTCTTTAGCTTACGTTAGTAATTTTTACCTTAAATAAGGGCACTATGAGGCATCAAAATAAAGATAAAACAAAGACCATCAAGATTTTCAAATTATAGGGGTTGACATTTGTCTTATGAGGCCAAAATGTTAACAATATTCAAAATGAACCTTAATTTGCATTCATTGCATCCATAGATTTTAGAAATAGTTTCCCAACTATCACATATGATGGGACTAAATATCTTAATTTATTTCTCAAAATATTTAGAAATATATATAAATAATGTGTCCAAACTACACTTTTTATATCACCAAGCTCTTAGCCAAAACCTTTATTGTTTATGCATTTGAATGATATAATCAAATTCTTAGACATGCCATTACACAACTAGAATATTTAGTCAATGCTCTAGTGAAGTAATACCAACATAATGACCTTATTTAAAATTACCTTAGCCATTTAATTAATGCCAATCAACTTCTTAACAAATATTCTCACATTTTCATCAAACAATGAATATATAGCTCATAAAGTATACCATATCATGAATGATGATACTCTCTTAAAACTATTTGTTACCACTCTTAAATATCCTCTTCCATACAAAGTTAATATGTTTTCCCCTAAAACTATAAAATAAGCCTTAGATAAAATACAAGAATTTCTTATTAATAAATTTTAATCACATCAAGTAACTACTGAGGACCATTTATAGTCATTTTCTCATAACATTTATTCATCTAAGCCTCCCCAACCTTAAAAAGGATCATCCCATTCAACCAATTTTAACCCAACCCACCCTCCCTTAAGTCTAGAATAACTTAAGAATAAATTTACACATTTTAAACCCATGAGCTTTGATCCTTCCAAACATCCTCCAAAATGGTACAATATTGATAAGGTATGTTTGTGGAATTCTACGATAGGTTATTCTCATGAGACTTGTCATGATATTCACATATTTATTTTTATTTACTTGTTTGTTCCACATGTCAATCTTTATATTCTTAAAAAAAACATTATAAATACTATCTTTAAGCCTCTCAAATATAATCTAAATAATCACAATCACATCAACATCACTCACCTAATGATCAACAACGATTACACCATACCTCCAACTCATCAACTAATGTTTTCTAAACCACGGTTGATCCTTATTCCTACACAAATAAGGAAAGGATAACTAACATGAATAACTTAAAATGGGTTATTTCATCCATTAATCTTTAACCTTTTAGATCACATGAACCCAATGAACACCAAGTTCACATGCCTACTCCAAAACATGTCATAAATTGTCCTAGTTTACCCTATAGACCTATTTATAACTCTCCTATGTGTCTTATGTAAATTTCAACATCCTTAAAATCAAACATACCAAAAGATTTACCTATCTCCAATTACATCAAAAATCCCAATGTAATTCATTCTATTTGTTCATTTTCACCTCACTCCATACAAGATATTAGGGCAATATTGAAATACCCATGTACATGCCATTTCATACTTTGGGGCATCTTATAATTCTAATACTTACATCATATTACCCTTTGGAGCATCTTATGATGCCTAATATTATTTTACATTGCATGATAATGAAGAAAATCATCTTCAAGAAACCTTCTGAGACACATAGGCTTGTATTTCACATGTTCCTCTTTGATATAGACATTATCATAGGTTATTATTAATTTTGTCTCATGTTTCTTGGTTTTTATGTGTTTTATTTCATATAATTTCATTTTACTTACACCATTGTTTTCTGTTCATTTCTTTACCTTTATCTCATTTCATTTTCAACATTTGTTTCTATTTTACTTCTTAGATATCTCTTTCATTATTATCATTTATTATATTTGTATGCCATTATTTGACTTAGTATATTTGTGATTATTTGACCCTTATTTACTTTCCCCATTTTTTGGGATGATCATTTAATTTTTTCCTCATTTTGGGATGATTACTACTTTTATTTGGTGCTTATGCTATATAATTTCTAGGTTAGTATAAATTCTTAGTGACATGATTGTGATCAAGGAATCCAAGAAGGGAGGTTAGATCAAGTGATAGAACAAGTAACAAAACTTAAATAAGAACACACTAACATGATAACACTTACTTTTATATATCATAGGGGGAGAATAATGAATAAAATCAATTGAAAACAAAAATAAAATGCAAATAATGATAAATTCCTTACCTTCCTTGAATGATATAAAATATTTTTTGTGTGTCTTGCTCGGCTTGTGCTCAAAGAGTCTTTAGTAATGGAGTTTTCTTTGCTCCTTCTCTTCTTGGCACCATTATGGCTTGATATGGCTTATGTTCACTTGATGTATTGGCTCAATATTTGGGAATTATAATATTATTTTCATGATTCTTATGCAAAACCATGTTTTATAACTCTACAATATCAAAGTTATTCAAATGAAGAGGCAAATGCTTGTATTTATAGGTTTAGAAACTAACCCCAACTAAACATGAGTTAAGGTGTAGTTAGAGCTTAGAATGGGTTCAAACCTGACCTACATGAGGTAATTATCCTTAGTAGAGTTAAAAGGTGTCAAAACCTCTTGATTAGAAATGAATAGGCATGGGTGAGATATTTTAGGATATTTGTAAAGGCTTTACAACTCACAAAAGGTAATCATGAAAAGCTAGGATATTCTTGATTTTTAAACTTTATTTTTTTAAATTTCATTAATTGCACATGGATAATTCAACTAGGCCTTTAATTTGGTTTAGCATATTAATTAATTTTTTTAAGGTTTTTATCATTTCCAAGATTTGATTTAATTGTATGTGTGCACTTGCCCCATGTAATAGGTTTATAAGCCAAATTGCATATTATGATGCCACAAGATGATTAGAGATGAATATATGATAGGTTTTTATTTCTTATAGTAGGATACCCCAATTAGGGATGCCTCAATGGTATTTTGAGCTTTGGTGAGGGATGCATAAATAAATTTTAGACTTCTAATGATTATTAGGCTTCATTTGTGAAGGTTGGTAAGAATCAGTCTAAAGTCCTGTATGAAGCCATTCATGGCCAATTTTAGGTGTCTATAGTTTTCCCCTATTTGGGAAGATGTTCTAAGATATAATCATAGTAGTATCTTTTCAAATAATGAAAAAGGTCATGTATGATTATTCCTCAATCAAAATAGATGAACTATAGTTGTCCCCTCAAGGGAGCAGTTGACAAAGGGGTTGGAAAATGGTCCCTCAAAATAAGAAAATGAGTGGACCAAACAAATGAAATGGGGTAGAAGTGATTGATATTCCCAAAGGTAGTTATAATCAATGGCATATGGAGTTGCCCCATTTAGGGTAGACAAAAAATATGATTTACCCACAAGTGGTTATAATCATTAGTATTAGTGGGATAAAAAAAGGGTAATGATTTTCTCAAAGGTGGTTATAATCATTGAAAAAGGCTTAGGGTAATAAGAGACTAATTTTCCCAAAGGCAATTATAATCAATAAAAGAGAAAATAAGGATTTTCCCATAGGTGGTTATAGCACTAATAGGATAAAAACATGCCCCAGTTGGGTGGATAAAGATAATGGTTTTCCCAAAGGTGGTTATAAGCATTATCATAATGAAAACATGCCCTTATTATGTATAATAAAGTGAATGATTTTCCCAAAGGTGGTTATAATCATCAAATCTCAAATGGATAGAAACATAATGATTTGCCCAAATGTAGTTATAATCATTGGTAATGCAAGTGGGATGGTATATAATGATTTTTCCAAAGGTAGTTATAATCATTATACCCTCATTATAGAAAACATGATTATGGCAAAGATGATAGAAAATTGGAATATAGGTGAAAGATGAATTAGGCAACTTGCTATTAGGGAGACGTTTGTCTGAACTTGTAAGGAAGAAAATTATTTCATTGTTTAATTACACTATTTAGGATATGATTTGGATTAGATCAAGTATTTTGCTAGTGCTAAGGAGATATATCATTTCTATACTACAGTGTAGACTCCTTAAATCTAATTTTTGTTATATCATGTAATGGTAGACATCATGATAAAACACCATGATGACTTGGCCAAAATATGCATAAGGATTAACATGTGATCTAATATACAATTGAAAACTATGCACCAATGATAAAAAACATGATGACAATGTTGAAAAATGAATATGGATGGATTCAAGAATAATTCATAAGGAATCACCCAATGAATGCACATAGACTAAATCAAGGCACAACAAGAAAGCAAATTAAAAAAACACCAAAAAAATAAACCAATAAAAGATAAATAAATAAATAAACAAACAATGGTTGGTCAATTGCTAGTACAAACAACACAATGTAAACAAAGTGATGCAATTACCCCTAAAAAATAGGAAATTAATTAATAAATAAATAAGATAGGGGAATAGAATAAAAGGAACGGGTGGTCAAGCTACCTCCAGATTCACTAAGCAAGTAGACTCTACCTACAAAAGATTAATATCTAACAAAAGATTAATGGAAAAGAATAAAACATGATGGACATTATAGAATAATGTAGGAATGAGCTTGTAAAGTAGGTGGGACATTAGGGCCAATAAGGATAGGGAAACTAAATGACATGTGGCTTATTTTGACTTATTGAGGGTCCCCAAAATCCATAAGGTAAAGAAGTGGTCAATGTTTTGGATTCTATAAATCAATTTTACAAATGTTTTTGGAATTTTCTAAGCATCTTAAATCAATAGAGAATGACGAGATACTAAATGGTCCAAGATCATAAAATGGTGAGAGTGTTCAAACTTAAATTGCTCTCAAAATAGTGAGAGCATGGCTAAGGGTGACTAAGATGACCTTAACATGGTATCAAGCACTACTTACATAGTCCCAAAATGGGACCTCAAGTTATTGTAGCTATGCCTTATAGTAGAAGAATCTAACTATTATAGTAGCCAATTTAAACAAAGTTGGCATAATGGCATAGTATGACATAAGAATGGCAAGGTGGTACTTCAAATAATGATAAATAAGTGTTTCCCTTAGTTTTCTCATAGGTAGTTATAACTAAGAAACAATGGCATAGATCAATGATACTTATTTTCCCATAGGTAGTTATAATTAGTAGCATGACCATGTGACACTGATTTTCCCAAAGGTGGCTATAATCAAATCCACATGGTATAGAGAATGGAATAATAAATGAAGGATGAAAATGCTAAAACCTCTATCATACTAATCCAAATTATGGCCTCTATCTGGAATACTTTAAACAATTATGGAAACTGATTGGTATCTTCATGCTAAAAGCAACCTGTAATTAATGGAACAAAACCAAGGTCAAACATTCTTGGTAGGGAATGTGCAAATAACTTGATTAATATAAAAGGTATGGTAGACCAGAATGGTGGAATAGCAAATTGATAGAATGATAGAATGGTATGTTACAAAGAACAAAATTGATATTATGATATAATTCGAAAGGTTCCTCATAGACAATACACCAAGTATCTTAATTGAAGTAATGCTTAAGGTGTATAATGTTCATTGGCTCATAAAGTTTGTCTTCATCTGGTTTAGTGAGCTTATATGCTCCAGCACCATAGTTTGAAATAATTGTAAAAGGGCCTATCTAATTGGGTTTGAACTTGTCTCTATGTTTCTTCTCATTTATAGTATACTTTTAGTTTTGGGTTTTGATATGCTTGTAGGTTTTTTACTACATCCAGGCATTTCTCATCAAGTAACTCTAGATCTTGAAGGTGAGCTACTTGATAGTCTTCATCATCTAGGACATGCTTCAGAGAGATGTGCAAAGAAGGTAACTCAACCTCAATGGGAAGAATGGCTTCATTTCCATAAACAAGTGAGTATGGAATGGCTCCTATTAGAGTGTGGTGATTAGTGTGGTGTGCCCAGAGGGAACATAATATTTGAAGGTAATAATCATGGTCAGTATCATTGATAATATTTTTTAGGATGTTGACAATGGTATTTTTAGATGCATATACCTGGCCATTATCTTAAGGGTAATATACCATGGAAAAATGATGTTTATCTTGTACTCAACACATAATGATTTGACATCTTTATTTTTGAATGATCTATCATTATCAGATATAATGTCAGAGGGCATACCATAGTGACAAATGATATGGTTAAAGATAAATTTGGAAATTTTCTTTCTAGTCATGTAAGTGAGGGGTATAACTTCGACCCACTTAGTGAAATATTTTGTGGTGGTAAAGATATGTTTATGGTCATCTGATAAAGTGGGGTTCATCTTCCCAATGAGAGCAAGGCCCCATGTATAAAATGGCCATGGTATAAGCGTTGGTTTCAAATTCTTGGCTAGGGCATGGATTAGATTGGCATTCCATTGACATTTATCACATCTTTTAACATATGAAGCTACATTTACATCCATCATTAGCCAATAGTTCCTAGTATGCAAGAGGATTTTGGCTAAGACTACCCTACTAGTGTGGGCTCCACATAATCCTTCAAGAACTTCTCATAACACTAGTGTAGATTATACTGAAGTTAAATAATTAAGTAGAGTTCCATGAAAACTATGGTGGTATATGGTTGGTATGAGTAAGGTATAATGTGTAGCATGGTGGATGAAGGCTTTGGATTATTTATGGGATAAGTCTAGTGGTATAACTTGATCATGAATATAGGAATATAGGTTTGAATACTAAATAGATCTAGGACTAACAATAACATAAATCATTGTGATAGTTGAAGGTTTATGAGTTAGCACTAGAAAATTTTCAATGAGAAACTGGTATTATTTCATCATATCTATATGTTGAATCATAAATCTAATATTAGCCATGGCATTTGCTCTTTTATTACTAGCCCTGAGTATATTTCATCCTTGGTCTAAAAATGGTATGTAACTTGATTGACAATTAATATAGAATCACCATAAACCTTTATATGTTATATGTTCCATTGTACTACCTATCAAAGTTATACAATAAGTGCTTCATATTCTACCATGTTGTTAGTATAAGGAAAGTTGATTCTAAACTACTTATGGATTATATTCCCCTATGGTGTAATGAACATAAGGCCTACCCTTGATCCATGTGTTGTGAATGATCCATCAAAATAAAGCTTCTAGTGTTGTTCCTCAAGAGGTGTTTCAATCATGTTCATAACAGATTCATCTAGGAATTAGAATGTTAGTGGCTCTATATCTACAAGGAGTACTTTAACATGATGATCTATAAGAACTTGCCCCTTGATGCTATTATGTTTAACATGCTCTATCTCAAACTCACTAAGAATCATGATTTATTTTTTCATTTAGCCTTATAAAGTTATTTTAGATAGTAGATATACTTTTGAAATAACTATGGTTTTTTTGTTCAACATCTAATGGAATAGTTTCTAAGTTACAAAGACCATAGTTAAATAATATTTTTCAATGGGTATATAATTATGTTCTTATACAACTAGTTTATGGCTTATATAGTACATGGCATGCTCATTTCCATTATCATCATGTTAAGCTAGAATTTCCCCTAAGAATTTATTGATTGCTAATAGGTATAATAAGAATGACTTTCCTAGCATAAGAGGCAATAAAATAGGCAAATTTATTAGATAGTCCTTCAAATGTTGAAAATCTTTCTGGAAATCATAATCCCAATGAAACTCTACCCCTTTCTTAAGAAAGTGTGTGAATGGGTGGCACTTATCAGCCAACTAAGATATGAATCATTTGATAGATTATATCTTGCCCTACAAACTATGGAGCTACTTCAAAGTGGTCGATGGTGGCATTTTTGTTATGGCTCATACTTTGGTTGGGTCAACTTTAATGCCTCAGAAAGACATAATGAATCCAATTAATTTACCTAAAGTAACTAAAAAAACACACTTCTTAAGGTTTAACCTAACTTTGTACTCATGCAATCTCTAAAATATGCTCATCAATGTTGTTGGATGATTGAACCTAGTCTTTAGGTTACCTAATAAGTCATTGATGTAGTCTTCAATAATGTGATGCATTATATCATGAAATATGATGGTCATGGCTCTTTGATAAGTGGCCCCTACATTTTTGAGACCAAATGGCATAACTTGATAACATAATCTTCCCCACAGAGTGGTGAATGTTATTTTGTGTTAGTCTTCTGGTGTGATTTAGATCTAGTTATAGCCTAAAAATCCATCCATTAATGAAATAATTTTATAACCCATTGTGGAGTTGACAATCATGTCAATGTTTGGTAGAGGAAATTCATCCTTAGGGTAGGTCTTATTTATGTCTCTAAAATCCATGTAAATTATGATTCCTTATGGCTTCTTTCTAATTGGTACAACATTGGAAATCCATTCAAAATAATTAATAATTCAAATACATATCTCTTTTAAGAGCTTTTACAAGTCTTTATTTACTAATACAATAATTTAAGGATGCATCTTGCATAATTTTTATTTTATAGGTTTGGAATTAGGATGTACCACAAGGTGGTGTATAACCAAGGTAGGGTCTAAACCAAACATGTTATAGTAGGCCCAGGTAAATATATCAATAAATTCCCTCAAAAGGGATATAAATACTCGGCATTCCTCCTCAATGAGGGATATTCCTAATTCAATCCATTTTAGGTCATCTAGATTCTTGAAGTTAACTTTCATTGTGTCTTCCACTAAAAAGGTTGAATTCTCTACTAGAATGGTCGATAAAGATTTGAATTGTTTTGTAATGGTAGATTCCTCTATTAGGACTAGATCTTCAAGCTCTTCCAATCATGATGAATCAAAATCCCCCAAAGGTAGGGATGTCCATGTAACAAATACAATTGGAAATTCTTGGATGATTTGATCAAAAGCTTGTTGTTCTTCAACACTAAACTTGGACTCATAAACAAGTTCATTTTTGGTGGTCTCCTAGATGATTAGATCAAAATCATGTTATTATTCAATACTAAACTTAGACCCATAAACAAGTTAATCATTGGCGGTCTCTTGAGATATATTTGAGGAAGGTTGAACCCCCTATCTAATGGTGCCTAAAATAGGTTTTCACCACTAGATTGGCCTTTCTATTTACTATTTTCTTGGTCGAAAATCACCTCAAATAAATTTTCACTCTGGGACCTCAATGTTTTAATTTAATTGTTTATGGCTAAGGGTGTTCACCCATTCTCCAAAATAGGCTTTAAGATCTAGTTTAATTGAGAACCATTATTTGTGGTCTCCTAATGAAATATTATCCCCAAGACCTATAAAATCATAAAAGGCCTCAACATTTTGAAACTCATCAACTGGTACATTGGACTATTATTGGCCCTAGTCTATTAGTTGGGGATAGTACATTGGAATTGGATTATGATCAATAATTGGTTGAAGGGTACAAATGGTAATAGTGTCAAACAAATTAGTATGGATAAGGTCATCGAAAGGTTTATGATCATAATCTACTTCATTATCAGTATTGTTTTCACTAGTCATTGGTGATGGAACTTGAATAAGATATGTGGGGTTACCCCTAGGTGGTTTAAATTTGAGACCATAAGCTCCTTTGTACTAAGTAACAAAAATTGGCTCAATTTTTCCTTATTGATTTGGCCTAAGGCCTCCTCTTTCATAGGCTTGGTTCTCCATGATCTAATTAGGATGTGGTATTTGGAATTATTATAACAATCAGCTAATTTGTCATTATAAAACCAAGATTCCTCACCTTCAAATGGGTCCTTTTCTAGGCCAATGGTGGTTGTGTGCTAGACTATGTAGTTTAGCTTTGCCCTTTCTTTACCATTCCATGAAATGCGGTTTAGATTTAGGTCTTCCAAAGGACTTGGGGTTTAGTGGAAGTTTGGCAATGTGAAAGGTATCATGTGTTAGATATTCTCCTGGGTTGTTAGTTAAGATGGTATAATGATTGGATATTTTAGGAGTCAACATGAGGGAAAGTAAATCAAGGGTATCAAGATCAATGTAGTTGACCTTTGGTGAATTAACACGTATTTATTTTCCCTTGTCTTTCTTGGCAACCAAATTCAAACCAAAATTATAGTTATAGCTTTGGTACTTAGCCTCTAAATTCTTGTAATGTTTGTATGGTCGCAAATCTCTAGGAATAGTAACCTCCATACTTGCATGGGAAAACTTGATACACTAGTGCAATGTTGATGGGATTGCACAAATTTCATGTATACAAGGTCTTCCCAAAAACATATTATATGACAAATAAAGGTCTAACACATAGCATAATGTATCATGGGTCAAGGGCCCAATGATAACTAGCAAGCTAATGGTGCCTTGTGATTCTTGTTCTTCATTATCGTAGTCTTTGATTATGATTATTTCTACTTGGAGATATGTTATCAATTACGAGAGGAACTTGTTAAGCTGTAGAGACGTAATATTTAGGCCTAATCCCTTGTCTATGAGGACACATTTCACTTTGTCCCATGTCATGAAAAATTTTATGTCTAATGGATTATAATGCAAAGGGCCAAGGGATGACATGTCACTTTGGTTGAAAGTTAATTCTTGGCCTAGAGCTAGGTGTCTAACCAAAGCTTGAAATTTATCAGTGAATATGTCATTAAGAACCTGGGATTGGCCAAAGAAATTTGTTAAGATGTTTTTATGGATGGTGGATGTATGAAAAAAATATAATATGGATATTTGTGTAGGCATCTTCTATAATTGTTTCACAATATCAAACATCCTTTATTGGATAGTGGTAAATGGCTTTTTCGTAGAATGATTGGTTGGATGATGGGTGAAGTGGTAAATGGTTGTGGGCTTGGTATGGTAATATTTAACCATTAATTTTTGATTTCAAATTTGATATTAGATATAGGACCATTATTACTAACAAAGGATGGTGGAGGGGGACTAGATAGGGTAAGTATCAGTTGTTAGTGTACTTATGCATGGTCACAGGCTAATGATGAGATATTAGTATAAGGTCTAAAGTTATTAATCCTTATTTTTTGGCACACTTGTATATAGTCTTAGGTTAAATAAGGATTATTAACATGGGTTGGTTGACTGGGTAGGATTAACAATGGTCTTATTTGATTGGTATTTGGTTTTGGACTGATGGAAATGGTGTTAATGTGACCTACTACAATATAACCTACAACCTTGCTGTAATCATGTGTAACCTCATGGTAGGTGTGTTGGCTTTTGGCATCATTTTATCCTTGGTTTTATCCATTTTTTTATGTTATTAGTTTTTCTATTGATTTTGTTGGTTCTAACTTGGTTGTTGATACTATTGTTGTTATTGTACAAGCTATTATTGGTGTTTTTATTAATTGTTATAATGTGGAAAGGTGTTTTGATAGATTCTCAAATTTTGATTAGATGTGGAAGCTCTATTAGCCAATGTTAGTTCCCCATTTTATAACCTATTCTCAATCACATGTTTATTTTTCACACAATGATGTCATTTATGGCCATTAACTTGATGATACTCAAAGAATTCATTTGGCATATACCAATCTAGATAGTCAAGGTCCTCTAGATAATGTTTTGAAATAGGTCAATTTATCATATTAGCTATAGTGACCTTGTAAAACACATATTCAATGGCCTCTCTAATGTCACTAAAGATGTGATGAGTTGGCATAGTTATCCTTAGAGGAGGGTTTTTCAATGGAATAGGTTATTAAATTTTTTGCACTAGTCTAAGATGCGATGCTTATTGTGTTTATTAAAGAGGTTATTAGATAAGAGTAATTTGCATATGTAGTGTGGGATGAGTAGATGGTGTTTTCACTATTTGGACATATCATGACTCAATTACTCCATTTCCTACAATAGTCTTATTATAATTAAACTACTTTGGTTCATCATAGTTATTGACCTAGGGTGGTTGTGATGTTTGCACTTGGACTTAGTTCTAATTTTGACCATTATTTTAATTTTGGTTCTAGATCTAATTTGATGATGTTATTTTAATGATCCCCTTGTTAATAAGGGCTCTTTTAATCAATAAAACTTTTTCAATGATCTATTTAAAGGTATGCACATATTATAACTCTAGATTGTAATATATCATGTGTAAATTCTTAGTAAAGATGGTGGCTAGTTGCTTATCTAGTAGAATATGGGTGAATTAGCTATCAAGGGCTCTCTATCTCTGTAGATAACTAGTGAAGTTTTCATCAACCTTTTATTTTCTTGTATTAAATCTACCAATGAAATCTCATGTTTGATATTTTAGGAGAATTTTTACACAAACTTGTCTGAAAGATTGTTAAAATTAAATACTAAATTCTTGGGCAATTTCAAAAACCATTCTAACATTTATCTTACTAAACTCCTTAAAAACAACAATAAAAGGTTTATGTCCCTATAGGCCACTAGTTGGACATAACAAATAATTCCATCAAGTGGCTTGTATCATGGAGGAAATGGTATTTTCAAGTACTCCATATTGAAGAGGTAAAAACACACTTCATCCAACTTGAACTTTTTGGTCTATTTCCCTGCTTAGATGAGGGAAATTTCATCCTTCATTTGTTTCAATTCTTATGCAAGGAAACTAGTGGGAATATTGGCCTTAGGTGGAGGTTGGGTAGTCACAAGTGGATTACTTTGACTTGGGTATAATAGAGGAATTTTTGGGGGAATGTTGGATTGGATATGGAATGAATCATGAATATGCATATACATATTTAGGTATGATTATTGAAATTGCATGTGTTGATATGTAATATTCTAGTTAATATTAGGTATATAGACTTGGTTTTGGGAATATTGTGGTTGGGATGGAGGGATATGGTTATAATATGCCTATTGAGGTTAAACAGGAACATGTTATTGACTAGTCATACCTTACTGATTGAGGGGAATTTGTGAAACAAGATCCTATCATTGAACTTGTGGCATGTTTGGAATGAAAGGTAATTATTGCCTAATTAGTACTTATGAAACATTAGATCCTCTTGGTTATATGAATTCCTATTGGGATGTGGATGCATGTTGAAGGTTTGGCATTTTTCATTGACCAATACTTATACACTATTGATTAGACATCATTTGGTTTTCTATTGGCATGTTGGTCTATGACTGAAGAGGTATGTTCATCATTATCTAGGGAGATGAAACATTAGTTATCCCCTATTGAGGTGTCAATATGTTTTACCTCTACTACGTGGGTACATTTGATGGTACTTATTGTTAGTAATATTACTCATCACCTATTATCATGGAGTAATATTTATCACATTTTGTTGTGGCATGGCATTGGTCATTGGTTGACTACTTAATCCTTATGGTTAGGTACTTGAAGATGTAATTAGTTAAGGATTAAAGGTAGTTGGTTGTGGTTGGGAAGTAGAAACTCCTACCCCCTATGGTTGTGAACCACTTGTGATGTTAACTAAAGGCATAATTTGTTGTTGACTAGTTGTTTGTGTATTCCTACCACTTTGGTCTAAATTAGATGTTACTTTTGTATTATCCACTATGTTTAGCTCACTATTTTGTGTAGAAAAATAAGACACTTTCTTGGTAATTTGGGTACTAAACATGTTTTCTTCCAAGGTGCTTCATGAAACTAGGTCTAAACCCTAATTTTATTTATTAGTCAATTCAATTAAGACTCATGTTGAAGGAGTTAACTTAATAAGAGAAGTATTTGACATGGTCATATTATTGAAGATATGTGTTAGGTTTAGATATGTCCAGTATGTTATTTTAATTTGAATGAAGTGGTCCTCCATGAGGGCCCTTTATATGAAAATAATATGAATATATTGATATAGCATCAGTACTAAGGCATGAGGTTTGATAGAAGAGGTTTGTTCATTATTCTGACTGTAAGACATGTTGTAAGGCCCTCTTACTAGACTTGGCAAGTTTTCATGGGGAAAGTCCACCAAAAACTTATTTGCTACCTTTGTGGATCTAATTAAGACCCCTTCCTTCTTTTCTAGTAAGTGAAAATCAAATAGATAAGGGTCATAGGTTGATGGCATTGTAATGTAATATGGTTGCTATTGGACTTATTTTACAACTATATGTATGTTAGCTAAATATTATGCCATTTATTCTTGGTCATTCTCATAGTATGGAGGTGTGATAACCAAATAATGGGCCAAAGTAT
Source organism: Torreya grandis (assembly GCA_037957365.1). Taxonomy (NCBI): domain Eukaryota; kingdom Viridiplantae; phylum Streptophyta; class Pinopsida; order Cupressales; family Taxaceae; genus Torreya; species Torreya grandis. The sequence goes on along the minus strand of JARHVA010005668.1, from coordinate 1,093,412 downwards.
CTTGAATTTATTTCCTTAATTGAGTGTTGTAAGGTGGTTAAGAAGCCATCTCCTAAATGAGATCATCTCCATAAGGGTCTTGAACAAAGTCTTCTTTTTTTATAACATTTCCATATCCCAGATTATAAATGATACCACTATGTGTATAGTGAGACATGGTCAAATATATGATGAATGCTTCATGACAAGATGGGATTTAGATTTCTACAAAATCTAAAAAGCTATTTCTAAAAATACAAAAGGTTCAAACTCTATCTAACTTAGTCAAAGGAATGGAGTTGTATCTCCAAAAGGTCTATGCAAATATTTGGTAAAAATAGTATAATATCAAATGTCGAATGTTAAATGTCTCACACAAACAAGTTCAAATGATTGAACTAAAAACAAAATTCCAAACTCTAGGTCTAAAGTGTTCTAAATAGGTCTACTCTATGAAAATAAAATTTACTAGGTCTTTTAGCCAAATGTAGCTTCAAAAGCTAGTCTCAAACAAGGCATGTGATAGGATTTTTGGCCAAACATGATATCAAAATCTAGACTTGAAACAAAAGATTAAAAAATATAAAAAACTTGGAACACTTTGGCATAAACTAAGCACTTGATTCTAGACATAAACTCAATCAAATTGGCATAAAGCACTAAACAAAAGTCACTTAGAGATAGATTGATTCTCTTAAATAAAGGCACAAACAATATAGTTTTTGGATTTTGGGTCAAAAATTAACCTAAGTTGTGCAAACCAAAATATAAATATACGTGTCTAATCCCCAATTAAGAAAGACACAAACATAAATCAATCAATGTTTGAATTTAAACTTGCCAAGATTAATTAAAAACTCAACTCAAGAAACCTTAGGATTTTTGACCAAACAAGTTAGACAAATTTGAATGGTATAATGACACTAAAACAAATATCACATAAAACACATGTGATTGGTTTAAACAATGGGAACTTAGACACAAGATAATACAAGTCTATGAAATAATTTAAGTAGCATAACAGTGTTATCACTCTCAAAATATATAAACAATGTTTTGTTTCAAAGACTTTTAAGGATCAAAACTTGAAATGATTTGGGTAGCGTAACATTACCCATTTCAATCAAGTGATAAAAAACATTTTTGAGACAAAGTTTTAAGTCAAATGCATAATTTCAAGTGGATGGCATAATACCTCCTCAAATAATGGAGTAGTGTGGCCAAATAACTAGTTTTGACATGGTATAAACACATATTTTAGACTCAAGAACCATCCAATAAAGGAAAAATATTGAATACAACTAAGTAAATCATCATAATACTTAAACTAATAAGGTATGGAAAATTAGGTTGACTAGAACTATAGTTTTTGAATGTCTAGATTGATCCCAAGTGTGGCTAACATAAGATAAGAATCACATCAATTGAGTTCATACTAGTTAACTTACTATGCAAGTGTCTATTCTTTTGCATAGTGATTCTATCCATGGAATTCTTAGTGGAATCCCGTAGTTAACCAGACCTAAATCAGGCCTTCATTATGAAAGGAGAGGTTATCCACTCAACACCCTACTCTCACAGTATGTCTAGCCTAATTTGTATACCCCACTATGGAGTGGGGTTAAAACAATGTTAGGAGATGAAGCCCTAACTCAATGCTTCCCTAAATAACTCATGAAGAATCTATGAATTCCCCTTCACAAGCCAAATTGCATGAAATAAATAACTAGCTAGAAATACTTTAGGGTTATTTTTAGATCATCCAAATTATGTGGATTTCAGGGAGGGCCTAGACAACATTCTTTATATGCCTTGGACTAGGCACAAATTGCAAGTGAAAAGGCATTTGTGGTCACCCAAGCTCCCTATATGGGATGGGGGAGAGCATACACGCACTCTTAAATTTGTACAAAAAAACACATAAGTAATAAACACTTTCAATAACTTTAAATTTAAATGAGTGTTAATTCATGCACTATTTAAAATGTTTGATTATGTCCTTTACTTGTCCCCTTAGCTTAAGGGTGAAATATTGGAATAAATTACACAAAATCACTTAAGCAAAAACACCTATGTTCATTTTTAAGGACTTAAAAATGAAGTGTTAAATACTTAAACATTATAAATTCATTTTAAGTAGTAAAGTCAAATGTTCAAGATTTAATAGTCATTTTAGCACCAAAATGGAGTGTGAAAAGCATTAGTAATTCTAGGTTCCTTTTAAGTGCCAAAGTCAAATGTTCAAGATTTAAAAATTTTGTTTTAGCACCAAAATAAAGTTTGAATGACTTAGCTAATTATTTTTAAATACCCAAAATGAAATGTGCATTAGTCTAAACTTGAAAATTTATGTTTTATTCCTACCTTAGACCTATAAGGGTTAGAGAGTTTCCCCTACTTAGAATCACTTTCAATGATGAGAAAATAAACTTTTAGATCATAGCTCTTAGGTTTTTATTTTAAAAACATAGAGACCAATGTCAGTTAGAATTGATCAATGCCAGTTATAAGGTAACCAATGTTGGTCAGTCTCACTAAGAGATGACAAAGGCTATAAAGAAATGATATAGTTGATTAAGACTGATGTTGGTCACCTATGAACCTGAAGGCAAAACCAACATAAGATAAAAATGTTAGTTATCTCAAAATTAGGTGAAAACTCTTCAAAACCTACAACACAATGATTAGGTTGAGAGTTTAAAGGTTAGTGAAACCAAAAAATAACCAGAAAGAATACTAAAAATATTCAAAATGAAATCTCTATAACCATGTTTTCCCTTACAACCTGACTGATGATGGTCACCTAAAATAGAGCTCAATTGGGAAAAATTAATGATGGTTTGGTAGAACTGATGTTATTTATCCCTAACTAAGGTCGGTCTCTATGTAGATCTGAGTTAGCACAAATATAAAAAATAACATAAAAACAAAGTTAAAAATACAATTTTGAAGATATTTGAGCATTCATTTGACAATTTATGATTTCCATCTTGGTTTCCTTGATACTTGAGGTACTTTCTTGTCCCATCGGGCATGCCATTTGTGATCAAATAATCCAATAAGGGAGGTTAGATCAAGTGTTATAAAAAGTAACAAAACTTGAATAAAAACACACTAATATGCTAACACTTACTTCCCTAGATCATAAGGGGAGAATAATGAACAAAAGCAATTGAAAAAATAACTAAAATGAAAATAATTATAAATTCTTTACCTTCCTTGAATGTTCCAAAATATTTGTTGTGTGGATTGCTCGACTTGTGCTCAAAGAGTCTTTAAAAATGGAATTTTCTTTGCTCCTTCTCTCCTTAGTACCATTCTAGATTGATACGGATTATGCTTGCTTGATGTCTTGGCTCAATATTTGGGCATTATAACATTATTTTCATGAGTCTTATGAAAAAACCTACATTTTAAGTCTATAATATCCAAGTTCTCCAAATGAAGATGTAAATTCTTGTATTTATAAGTTTAAAAACTAACCCCAATTCAAAGTGAGTTAAGGTGTAGTTAGAACTTGGAATGGGTTCAAACCTAACCTAAGTGAGTTAATTAACTTTATTAGAGTTAAAAGGTGTCAAAAACTCATGATTAGCAATGAATAGGCACGTGTTTCACTAAATTTTGTCTATTTCAAGTCTAAAAGAAAACAAAAAAGAATGATAGGGATAAGTGATTAGAATGAACCTAGATTGGTTTACACATTGTATCCAAGCACTGTGAGCACTCCTCTTTGGCTGAGGACTACCTATAAGTAATAAATCACTACCATAAGATGTTTGTTAGTAGATAAATGAGTGGGTTGCCAAGCTACACACTTGTTCTAGGAAGTGTGAAACTTTCTTAGAGATGACAGTCCACTTTTGAGAGACAAAAGAGTAATAATTAACTAATAGAGAGGTAAAGAGAGAGTGGAAAAGAGATAATATTACCATTATTAGCATCTTGAATGTAGTAGAGAGTAACAAAATATAGTTGGTATATTCAATTTGTGTTTTAGAAGTTGTTTGGCTAGGTTTTGGAAAGGTTAGGGAATCCAAAGTCACTGATGTCGATAGGGGAGTGACTGATATCAATTGTACTGCTAAGGTTGGTAGTGAAGGTAACCAATGTCAGTTAGGTTGTCAAGGTTGGTAGGGGAAATAATTGCCTAAGAGCTTACAAAAGGCTTTTCTAGGTGTAAGAAATGGTTTTGATCACATTTGAGAGGTTGGGGAGAGTTATGAGAGAGAGATTATGGTTTGGGTAGATATAACCAAAGGTTTGGTGAGTCAATTCAAGGTGAAACAAGCAAAAAAGATTTGTATCTCCCTCACAGGGGTTCAATCAAGAGTTTATAAAACAATGCATAATAGATATAAAGTGATAGCAAAATAAATGCTTAAAAGATCTACAAAATAAGTGGTGTAATTAGTTGTAGTGGTCACCAAATGATAAGTGCTAGATTAATGGTCCCTATTAGGTAGTCCAAACTTGAATGCCTAAACAGAGAGAACAAGTGGGTATTATTAGTCCTTAAGAACTTAGTTCCTTATTGTGATTGACTTACGCAAGATGATAATAAGCTAGGATGTCAAAAATTGAATTCCCCAAGTTTGAATGTAAGTAAGAATTAATTTTCTTGATTTCTACTAATCTAAACTTTAGGTTAGAGTTTGGCTTATATCACCGATGTTGATCATGGGTTGACCAACATTGATGGCTCTAGAATAGGAAAATATTACTATTTTTGGCTTATTTTCTATTTCTTTTCATGTCAAGTGTGGCACCTATTACAAAATGGTAAAAAATAAGAGGTTAAGAAGGAGGTATTTGATTAGGAATTTAGTTTTGAAGTGATAATAAGTCTTGGGTAGTTAGGATGAGGAGACCAAGTCTTGAGGTGACTCATCAGGTGAGAATTAGTCATTGGGTGAGGTAACTAGGTAAGGTGGAAAATTATTTTGAATTAATTAAATGTGTGGGGTAAAATCATGGGTTAGAGAGGCTAATTATTTTTATTGAAAAATGGGTTAAAAGGGGTTTCAACATAGGGAGTTACACATGTGTGTGTGACATAATTTTGATGTCTACATTTTCCCCTTTTAGTTTTTAATATCAAGTTTACAAGACAAAAATATGAGTTAGATGCTCCAAGTATTGGATGAGGTATCCCCCCTAAAAACATGAATCAACAGAGGAGAAACTAGAATCAGGTACTAGTTTGATAAAAAGGTAATTGGGTGGGTGGTGGAGAATTGAGTATCACATCATATGTGTATACTACTATGAGCTATAGTCAAAAAATTTAAGAACATGAAAAGTTAAGGAGGACTCAAATATAAATAACCAAATCATAGCTTGTAAGTGATAGTTGATAGGTCAAAACATTCAAAGTTATAGCTCTAATGGTCAATGTGTCCTAGGTATCCAAGGTAGGAAGTGCCCTTAGGAAACAAAAAAGGGTTGAAGGTGATAGGACTAGCTTGGTTTCCATCCAAAACACTTAATATACATGTGTGTGCATAATAGCCAACTATAGCAGAATAACATAAGCAATCAAAGATAAGCAATTCAAGGTTGGTGTAAAAAGGTCAATGAGAGAGGAGGAATTCATGATCTCCCAAAAAATTCATCATGGGTAAATATTTAAGTGATCTCCAATGGTTTTTTTCTTGGTTGGGGAGATATATGTGATCTCTAATTCAATGGTTGTCATTAGGGAGATATACTTGATCTTCAAATTGCCCTAGAGTATGGGTGAAGTCTAAAAAGTAGGGGTTGCTCTTTTGGAAAAGCATTATTATAATGGTGTTGATGTCAGTGACATTGTTGATATCAATAATAACTAGTGTCAACATCAGCACATTAGGGTAATGTTGTTAAAGTTGGTAGGCATAAGCACTAATATTGATGGATTAGTCAAGCATACTAACATCGATGGCTGACCAAACCCATTAAAAAGGGGGTTTAGTGGCTAACCAAACTCATTTTCAACTTGTGATTGGAGAAAAAATAGAGTTATGAGAGTGATTGAGATGGTAGAGCAAGGAAGGGACCTAGCAGGAAGCACACCACCACAAGAGCTAGATATGTTAGCCTAGAGGAGACAAAGAGATGAGGTAAGATCCTCTACTAGTTATTTTGAAATTTTATTTGGTTTTTTGGAGTTTTTAGGCTAATTTAGAGCTGGGGGTATAAAAATGTCAGTAGAGGGGTAAGAAATAGGGTAGGGTAGTTTAGGATAAGTTAGGGGGAATTTGGGGTAGGTTTTTAGGAGAAAATTAGAGTTTTGGGTTTGGGTCATTCAGCCCTAGGGCTAAACAAGTCATTGACATCAGTGAGGTCCATTGATGTTGGCTGACATGGCACTAAGGTTAGTAGGTGTCTATCAACATCAACCAACACTTATGCCTATAAATCATCAACATCACCATTAAATTCAATGTTGGTGACTCTGAAAAACTAGCAAAATAGGAGAAAGGGTCAGTTTGGATCCCTAGTGGAAGTAGTCAACTAGCCTAATGGTTGAGCTAGCCTTAGAAGACCCCATGTTGACTAAGTGCTACCTACATAGCCTGATTTAGAGCCTTAGGCCAATGTAGTTCTCCCAAAGCCTAGGAAAAAGATCTAAAGTATGGTTAAAAGGTGTGTTAGGAGAAATGGGTAAAAATGTAGGTTGAGATAGATCAAGAGGTCTAAGGCTTAAAAGATAGGGCATAGTAAAGCCTAGAGTTGTGATAGGAAGGTAGGCCTAGGGTGGAGAGAGAGAGGAGGTAGTAAAGCCTAGGGTAGAGAGAGAGAGAGGTAGTGAAGCTTAAGGTAGAGAGAAAAGAGTAGGGTAGTTAGTTAGTGGGGTATATGACTGAGCTAACCTCAGAAGACCTTGTGTCGACTGAGTGCTAAATATATAACCTAGTTTAGGGCCTCAAACTAATGCAATTCTCCCAAAAAGAAGGGGAAAAGGTGGTGGTAGGTTATATTAGATATTTCATGACTTGAGTTATGAGTGTATGGATGTAGGTGAGGATGGATATGAAATCATCTACTGAGGCTTTTGATGTATATAAGGAGGGATGATACTCTAGATGAATGGGAGCACATGGAAACTATGGTGTTACAAGTGTGATGGTATTGTTGAGTCACTTGAGATGTGAGACTTATGATGGCATTGATTGAGAGGTGGGATCACACCACCAACACCTTTCATTTATCGAGTGGAGAGTTGATAGTGACCTAGGAGGATATCTATAGGATTTTATGGCTACCACTCCAAGGTGAGGAGCTCTTTACATGCTCAAAAGAGAATCATGATATCTACATGGTGGCATTATATGGTGACCATATTAGTGAGGTGACTTATCATTATATGAGTTTTGACTATGAGCCATTATATATTACCGATGAGGAGTAGCATCGATTAAGCATCTTGATGATGATCAAGATCATGGTGTATGAATTACCAGATGTAGATGATGGTAGATTTTTTATTGCATTAACAAGTGTGATTACACATATGGTTGAGTAGTGGACTATTTTTGCATGGGGTCTAGTATTTTTAGTGTAGTTATACAGAGAGCTATGGGGTATGAGACTGTGATGGTGATACAGCTTATGTATCAGCCATCTACTACACTATTGGGCATATAAGTACATCATGGTGACATGACCATTAAGGTTTCCTACCATGATTCTAGTTGGATTTAGGGTTGGTTTTAGATGGTAGAGAGAGGTTATGGCATAGATTTGAGTGGATGGTGTAGTGTATGACAATACCTATTATAGGTACATGATTGAGGGTTTGATCCCTATAGATATTTTATGGAGACCCTACCTGGTATACCTAATTTTTAGAGGATAGGCATATTAGCTTGTTGATTTATATAGCTCACTATGGGTCTAGGGGATATGAGATAGGGAGTTGGATATGGTACTTGTGACATGGTCAAGAGGTAGTTCAGTCTACTACAGGATATTTCATTTTCCTTCCCTTGATATAGGAGGGATGACATAGAGGCACTCTTGCCATTACCCCAGGAGACAAATGGGCTAGGTTTTGAGGAGCTACCAATAGGGCTAGGTGTTGGAGATCCAGGGTTCACATTAGCATATACATCTTGGTGGGTAGGTTTACATCTCATAGTGTAGGTCAAGAGGCTACCACTAGATTTACAAGAGTTAGTGAGAAAGAGGGATGCAGTCATGTAGGCATGGGATGTAATAGTACAGGCTAGAGATATAGCATAGGCATAGGTATTAGCCCTATATGGGTAGGTGGTGACATTATACGGCCTTGTTCAGGCACTACAGGGCTAGGTTGTAGTATTATAAGGCTAGGTTAGAGTGTTATAGGGTCAAGTGACTATAGTGATAGCAGAGAGGGATAGCTTGAGAGTAGTAGGTCAATTTGCTCCTCCTCCTCCACTATAGGGACCAATATAGGTTAGGCCATCATCAAGTGATATGGGACCTCCATAGAATGTATATCTAGTGAGATATACTAATACCCTAGATGAGATTTCCTACTATGAGAGGGCCATCAGAGAGTTTCCATAGATTCAATGGTATTTCAAGTTTAGGGAGTAAGAGAGATCTGTGTCACATGCCATATCTTCTAGCTCAAGTAGACGTAGATGGGCTGAGAGTGGTGATGACACTACTTCATCATGACCATCCTTAATGATCTTTAGTGCTAGATTTTGTCATTTTTTATTATATTTATTATATGTACACTGGCCTATGAGTTGAAGATGTAAGATGTATATTTTAAGAGAGAGATGATATTATGATGATGTATTGATAGACATGTTATTGATCCTATATATATTAGATGTTTATTTATCATGATTGTGATGAGGATATTGATGTAGATGATGATGATATAGATAATGATTATTTATTTCTATGTTAATGTTGATCATGTTAGTTGAGTTAGACTAGCCTTTCCCATATATGTCATGGTATATGCATAGTTGGTGTGTTAGTTTCATCTTAAAATTTTTCCATATTTTGTGATGGTGTATGCTTAAAATGAATAAATTGGTTATATTAGTTTATTTCATCATTTTTCCATATTTTTGATGGTGTATGCATAAAATAAATTGAGTAGGCTTTGATAGTGTTGGTATGACATTGTTTTTCATATCAATAGAGATATCAAAATGTGGTTTGGATGGAAAAAATAAAGAGATAGAATACTCATGCACCAACAAAGATCATAATAAAAACATAAATAGGCTCAGGAAAATGAGCCTTTTTTCATACCTTATATCTTTGAACTATTGTGTTTGTTATGGAAGCATCATGTGTACCTTATAGTAAGTGAGATTCATAGTTCCTTGAAAGAGTATGAAGGAAAAAAATGGTAAAATGATGGAAAATTTTTGGGTAGCATAGCCTATAAAGTGGGGATGATATGCCCCTATTTTGGGTGACCCGAGAGTTACTATAGGCAAGTTCATGACTTAAAGATTTTTTTTTTGGTGTAAGCTGATCAATGCAGAAAGCTTACAATGGGATTTTATATGGATTAAGATCATATAAATTTGGTCAATGTGAGAATCCTTTTTTATTTATATTTCCCTTTGAGAATCAAAGCTTGGCTTAGCCATCCTTTAAGGGAGTGGTTTAAGCATTCATTTTTAAGTTTAAATAGCTATCCTTCGAAGGAGCAGTCTATTGATAGTAACAAAGGGAAGTTACATAGCTATTCTTCAAGAGAGTAGTCTACATTGAGAAGCATGACCTAAGATTTTATAACTTGTCAAATATCCCATTTGTTTTTTTTGTTTTTTTTTTACTTTTAGTCATGGATAAGACTACAAAGGCTTAGGAGTTTTCCACTTTGAGGGAAAAACCATACCACTACGTAAGTTAACTAAGTGTATAAGAGTAAGGGTGAAGAGGAAGGGATATTAATGTAATAGTGATACTCAAAAGATGATCTCAAATTTAAACATGAGGTGAAGTAACACTTGGTTAACAAAAGAATGGTCATACGTGTAAGGCATTTAAAGGCTCAAACTCTAGCCTTCCTTCAAGAGAAGATAAGTGATAAGTTCCTGAGCCATATTTGTGAGTTATAATATAAGGTCCAATTCAATTAGGAGCAAACTTACCCCATTTTATTTCCTCCATGTTTGTCACATGTTAATTTTATTTTAAGATGTGATCTCCTATATTGAAATCTCACTCTTTGAGGTTTTTGTTATAAGCACGCTTGATACACTCTTCATAGATTTGGAGGTGGTTAAGGCTATAAGATGGAACTCATCAAGAAATTCAAGTTGAGCCAAATGTTCTGGATGAAATTCATCATTATTAAGTATATCTTGTAAAGAAATGTGAAGAGAAAGAATCTGAACATCAAAAGGTAAAATAACCTCCATCCCATATACCAAGGAAAAAGATGTAGTACCTATAGGGGTTTGAATACTAGTGTGGTAAGCCCATAGAATAAAAGGAATGTGTGTGTGTTAATCCTTACTAGTATAATTGAGTACCTTCATGAGAATTTTGGTCAATGTCTTGTTAATATCTTCTACCTATCCATTTTCTTATGGATAATATGGTGATGAGAAGCTTAATTTGATTCAAAATGTGTCATAAAGACTTTATATAGTCTTGTTTTTGAAATATTTATCGTTATATGTTATAATTTTATAAGGCACACTAAAATGACATATGATGTGATGGTTGATGAAGTCAACAATTTTTTCAGCTTTAGTGGAAATGATAGGGATGGCCTTGACCCACTTGGTATAGTATTTAGTGGCAATAATGATAGAATGATGACAGAGGGATGAATGAGGGTTAACTTCCCTGATTAGATCTAAGCCCCAATGGGATAAGGGCCAAAATTCTTTGGAAACATGTAATGCATGACTTAGAACAAGAAGGAGGTTAGTGTGTTATTAACACTTGATACAATGCCAAATTTAATCAGCACAATCTTGATTAAGTGTGGGCAAATAATAGCCAAGTCAAAGGCTATGCTTGGAAATTGCATGACCATTGAAATACCCACCATAAATCCCATCATGGACTTATTTAATGGTGAAGGGAGTCTCAGGACTAGTGATGTATCTATTAAAAAGACCATCAAAAGCTTGCTTGTAGAGAAGTCCCCCTAGCATAGTGTAATCAGTAGCACATTTTATAAAGGCACTTCTCCAAGTATTGGAGAGATCAAAAGGGGTAATAGAGAAGGAAAGATAATCTATGAGTTGTTTCTACCATAAGTCATGTGGGTTGTATGTTACATTTCTAATAAAGAGGATGTTAGTTGATACATAAGAGGGTAATGTTAAGAAATGCATGGTGACATAGATTCTCAAAGAAGATGATGAAGAATGTATGTGTGAAGCAAGTGAATCCATCATATCAGTAAACTTGTTTATAGATCAAGGAATAGTTTGTAAGAGATAAGATTCAAATGATCCTAATAACATATCTACACAATGTTAATACCACTATAAAATTTCATTTTTACATAGGTAGGAACCATTAACCTAGTTAAACACTAGTTGAGAATCACCAAAAATGGTTATGGATTTGATACCCAAGAAGAGATTTGTTAAAGTCCTAAAATCAAAGCCTCATATTGAGCCATATTTTTAGTGCATTCAAAATCTAGTTTAAATGATAAAGGCATAGGCTCACCCTCTAGAGGAATAAGAATGACCCCCACACCCCCACCGTATTGACATTTAGATCCTTCAAATAACATGATTATTTGATAGGAGATGTCATTAATAGAGAGTGTTGTAATGGATTCATTAGGGAATTCAGGCTTTGAAGGTTGTTTATCAGGTAAAGGGGTAGTAGCTAGCTATTCAGCAATGGTTTTCCCCTTAATATACTTTTGTTGAATGAATTCTAAGTCAAATTTGATAAGAATCATGAGCCACTGAGTTATACATTAGTTTTGATATGGCTTGGAATGCATGTATTTGAGGGAATCAATATGGGTGACCACATAGGTTTTGTGATTTAGGAGATAATGGCAAATCTTGGAGGAAAAAAGACCAATGCAAGGAAAAGTTTTTTAGTATGGGTATATTGAGTCTCATAATCAATAAGTGTGCAGATTATGTAGTAAATTACCTACTCTCAATGTTGGTCATCTCGATGTGCAATCGTAGCACCTAGAAAATGGTCTATTGCAAAGATGTATAGGTTAAAAGGCTGATTTTCTTTAGGTGGAATAATAATTAGTGGGGAAAGGAGATATGTTTAAGTTCATCAAAATATTCCTAGAAATTTGTATTCCAATGGAAGGAGACATACTTTTTAAGGAGATGGTGAAAGGGTTGGTAATGATCTGACAACTGGGAGATGAATTGGTGGATTGATTGAAGTTTACCTTGTAGGATGAAAAGTTGTTTGATATTAGTAGGTGGAGGCATCTCTAGGATTAATTTAACCTTAGTAGGATAAACTTCAATACCATGGAGAGAAATGATAAAACCTAAAATTTTACCGAAAAGAAATCTAAAGACATATTTCTTTGGGTTCAGTCGAATGTTATATTGGAGGAGATAAGTAAATATGGTTTTAAGAATTATCAAGTGGTCTTGACAAAGTTTAGACTTTTTGAGTAAGTCATCCATGTAATCTTTCATTATTTTGTGTAGGAGATCATGAAATATGTAGGTCATAGCCCATTGTTAGGTTTCACTAGCAATCTTTAGGCCAAAAGGCATGACCCAATAGCAAAAATTCCCCCATGGGGTAATGAAGGTTGAATTATGTTGATACTCAAGAGTGACTAGGATTTTATTATATCTAGAGAACTTGTCCATAAGTGATAGCATCTCATGGCCTCCTGTTAGATCAATAAGTTGGTTGATACTTGGCAATGGGAAGTCATCTTTTGGACAAGCGAGGTTTAAATCATGATAGTCAGTACAAATGTATATTCCCCCAATCAATTTTGTAATAGGAAAAATATTAGAAATCCATTATGGGTAGTCAATGGGTTGGTTAAAGTTAACATAAAGGAGGTGTCAAAGCTCTTCTTTGACAAGGAGAGAAATACGAGGATACATCTTGTGAAGCTTTTGCTTAACAGGTTTAGCATCTCAATAGGTGACTATGTTATGGGTGATGATAGAGGGGTCAATACCAATCATGTCATTATAAGACCAAGAGAAGGATTTGCTATGGTCATTAAAAAATGTGGCATAATCAGCTTACTCAGTGGAATTCAAAGATTTGCCAATATTGAGGACACAAGGGTTATTATAAGAGGGTATATTGATATCAATAGTTGATTCATTTAACATATCTTATCTTTCAAATGGGAGCGATCATTGGATATAAGAATCATCTGTACCCATATATGTGAGAATTGCATCATCATCTTGACATTGGATAATGTTAATAGTGGGATAGTCTTCATCAATTATCTCAAGATGAATGAGAGGAAGGGACCTTGTTTCCTTACCTTGATGATAGGTGAGAGGCCCCAAATGGATGGTATTTATTGAAAAAAAATTAGGAGGTATAGATACTTTTGATTTGATAGGTGATGGTGGAGAATAAGGTAGGGAAGGAGAGATTGGTTCTTCAGTAATTGGTAGATGGTAAGTTTTAATGAGTTTACTTGGTTTGTCATATCCCACACCATGCCTCTTTTTGGCATTTTCAATGGTTTAGCTAGTGGGATATTCAATAGGCATATGGACACCTTATTAATAAAAACCCAAACCAAATCATTTCTAGGCACACCTATAGAGATAGGTGTGAGAAAATCTAGGGTTACTCAGGAAAGACAAGTCACAAGTAAACGGTTGTGGAGAAGAAGATGGATTACTGACAATGAGAGCCTAATCAATTCTCCCATATGTGAAATTAGTTCAAAGGTTAGGGAAGCCATAAGGGATGACTATCCCAATGTGGGGATCATAATTTGGGTGCATATGAATCCTTCCATACTCTTGTGGAGTATAGAACATGTTTAGCATCAATAAATGATATTTACCGAGTGATAAATGTTGAAAAGTCTCTTCCATGGGATCCTTGTCAAGAATTTATGATGTCGATATCTATATAGCTAGGGGAGTGGAGCTTGTGGAAGCTTCAAAAGTATCATGCAGGGAAGATGATGTTTTCAATGGAATGAGAACATCATTGAGACTATAAGTTTTTTCGTGTTTTAAATAGAGGTGGTTCAGTAGGTATAACATGTACTTGTCTATCATGTCTAAACTTAACACAATGGTGCAAAGTTGAGGGTACACATGCCATAGCATGTATCTAAGGTCACCCAAGAAGTATGTTATATTATAAATATCCTTCCACAACATAGAAGAGCTTGAGAATAGTGTGGGGACCTACATAGATATGTAAGAAAATAGTGCCCATCATAGTAGATATGGTATCATTAAAGGAATGAGTACCACATTGGTTTGAGACATGTAATTATCAATAAGGGATATTTATTTGTAAGCATGGGTGGAAACAATATTAATAATATCTCTTCCATCAATCATGACTATCTTGACATGATTTTTATCAATTAATACAGTAATAAAAAGGGTAGAATCCTGATCTTCAGGGTGTTGAAGTGGAATTTCTAAATCACTAAAAGAAATTAGGGAGATATAATTAATGGAGCTTACCAAAGCTACAAGAGGTTGGGGATAATTTTATTGTACCTCAATCACTTGTAAGCCACTAATAAAATTTTGGTAGTGTTGGGATGAGTTTTGGTTTAACTCATATAAAGACATTTTCATAGGAGTTTGGTGAAGCTATTTCACCATTGAGCTTTGAATAATGTCTAAAGATGTTTTTTTAGGAATTCCCAAGATGGAAATCTTAGGATGAGGAGGAGGAGTGTCTTTGGTGAAGGGATGATCCTAAGGAGAAATGACCTTTTCCTTAGCTTTATCTTTTTGGTTTTATGACCGTGTGGCCACATTAACTGTGTTGATCTGAAATGTAGGTGAAGGAGGTGGTAAAGGGATTAAAACCACATCTTTGGGTTTGAATTTAGGTGGAATAATAGGAGGAACTATGGATGCCAAAGGTGACATAATAATAATTTTAATAGGATTATCATTCAAGAGAGTGTCAACATCAAAGTGTTATCAAATGACTCTTATGAGGGCTTTACAACTCTCAGTATTATGTCCAGGTGAATGATGATATAAACACACTTGTGTATCATTAAACCAAGATGGATTCATTCCAAAATGACTATAAGTATTAATGGGAGGAATATTTATTCTAAAATATTACAACTGATGTAGGAAAAAGCTCTAAGAGCCTACAAGTGGGCTCGCACTTATTATGATAATTGGAGTGGAAACCTTCTTTTGTTTTGATTTTGAAAAGTTAATTTTATGTAGTTATTTGTTTGGTGATTGTGGATTTACATGTTTTTTTTTCACTTTATTAGTGTCAGATGTGAAAGGCCTACCAGATGACAAAGGCAAAAGTGGAGGTAACTTAACCTTTTATTTTACTTGGGTTAGTAATGTTCTAACTAAAGTAGAGGGGTGTGATCCCAAAAGAGAGGGTAAATTTTAGGGTTGAAGAAGGGATTGGAAAGATATAGAAAGCTTAAATTTTTTTTTTCAATTCAATCCATGAAACTCCAACTTTTGGTTGAGGATTTAAATCTAATTTCACATGTACATGAATTTAATGTGGCAAATTCCTATGAGGGTGAGGGTTTTAACATAGATGGTTGAACTTCAAGTGATTTTGGTGAAGAATATCTAGTTTTGTAAAATACCTTGGGGTAAAGGGTAGTGAGAGGGTTGGAGATAAAGGTTGACATTCATTGTGTTGGATAAGGATTTTTAAGCTAGTCCCAAAATACTGCATGATCTAACTTCATGGAGTCAAGAAATTCTATACTTTTCACCAACCATGAGAAGGGTTTAGATGAAGTTGACATAGGCCTTATGATTGTGTCTTTATAAGGATGAGGTGTTTGGGAAAGAGGGAAATTTTTGGTTTCTACTACTTTAGGACAAAGATGAGAAAGAACTGTAATGGGGTCCTCTTCGATAGAGATGGGAGAAGAGACATGGTCTTCCATGGGTGGAGGAGAGGTAGGTGAAGAAGGTTCCTCAAGAGGGTAAAGCATAGGTATTATGGGTCCCTCAACATGTGGGTGAGGCATAGGTAAAGTATTATCTTTCATATCTAAATTAAGGGGTAAGAGTGGTATAATTAAAGTAGGCACAATAGGTCTCTCATCTATTATGGGAGTAGATAACACTGACTCTTCTAAGTGCAAAGGTAGAGTGGATGGGGTATTACTCTTTATAAGTGGAAGAGAGGTAGGTGAATAAGGTTAATCAAGAGGGTATAATATAGTAATGATGTTCCCTTCAACATGTGGTTGAAGAATGGGTAGAGTGTGATCTTTAAGTGTTAAGAGGATAGGCAATATTGGTGCAAAATGAATTGACATCATAGGCTCCTCAAATGGCAAAATAAGTGGTAAAGGAGTTTCTTCCTCATGAGGGAGTAGAATGGGTGAAATAGGTTCTTCTAATTGAGGAAGAAGAATAGGAAAAAAAATACCACTGACTCTGGGGGAGGAGTCAATGAAATGGGTGTCTCCTATTGAGGGGAAGGTTGAACTAGAGGTTAAGGAAAGACCATATTAACCTTATGGAAATTATGATCACCTGAGTTAGTTATGAACTAAACAATATATTGATTATGTGAATGGTTAGGAAAATGGTTCTTGAACACATCCATACTTTTATTATGGGGTGCATTAGGATTATCCAAGGTGAGATCATCTCTATAAATCATGTCCTGAACAATGTTCTTGAATGTCTTAAAATTATTAGAATTATGGCCTTTAACTAGATGGTAACCACAAAACTCATCTTCCTTATACCAAGTTAGAATAGGATGGGAGGGGTAAAACTATATTGGAGGTTTGATCTAAGGAAGGGTTATGACACCTTGTTGCAATAGTTTCTCCAAAATGGATGTATATGACTCCCTAATGGGAGTGTATTATCTTTGTTCATATATTGTTGGAATTACTTGGTCAGTTTTTGGGAAGTTAAAGAATTCTAATGGTTTGTGGTTGTGGAAGAAGCTAACTTAATGACCACTACATTGGTGGAGCCTTTAGCTTTTTGGTTATAAGGAGAAGTTTTAGAAGATGAGGAGTCATTTTATTTGGAATTGGGATTCTTACTGTGCAACTTGACTTTACCTTCATTCATAATGAGAACCTCAAGTTTCTGTGCCATTGTAAAGGCATTATCAAATGTGCAAAAAATTTATACCCAAAGTGTGGATGAGACATTATTAGCACATGCCTTTGATAAGATCTCAATAAGCTTAGATTGGGGTAAGGAGAAAGAGAGTTGATTGATTAAGCTTCTCCAATAAGCAACAAAATCTGCAATAGACTTGTCATTAAATTATCTTATAGAATAAAGGTCTGTTGTAGAAAAAAAATTAGAAATGTTAATAAATAAATGGTCCAAGAATATTTTTTCAAGTTGATTAAATGAGAAAAGTGAGTGGTGAGGTATAGAGCTATACCAATCCAAGGCAGCACCTAAAAGAGACATAGAAAAATTGTGAAGTAGTAATGCATCATCATGCCCTATTAAATAACAAGCATTTATAAATACTCAAAATTGTTATTGTAGGTCCTCTTTACTCCAGAAACAAGTAAATTTAGGGAGTTTCCATTCACTTAGATGATGGAAAATAGGCACAAAAATATGGATGGATTAATTGCATATATGATCATAAGATAACACATTCTTTGAACCAAAAATGGATGTCTCTAGATTAGACATCTTGTCCATCAGCATCTTATTAAGATCTAGAGGGGTATTAGTCAGAGGGATACCTCCTACATTATAGGGAACCTTATAAGAATTAGAGGGAGTGTATGACATAGCTTGCTGAGGTTGTGTTGGGGCAACATAAAGATAATGAGTCATAGGCTAGGGTGCAAAAAGAAAAGGGGCTTGCCCCACTGGGTTGGAGACTATGCTTTGGTTGGTTATTGTTATTATAGGTTAGATTATTTGCATGGTTAGACTAGATGAAGGGAAAGTCATAACTCAAGTAATTATAGGTATGAGGTTAGATGGAATAGGTACCACTAAGTTTTAAAATGGGGTAAGGCTTGACTGAACTGATTATGGTTGTGAAAGTAGGGAAGTCATACCAAGGTTTAGGTGGGATTGTACATTTGGAAATGCTAAACTTTGGACATAATTTATAGTTGGGTTACTCATCAAAGTGGTGGTTTGGGTAACCATGAGTAAAATAGTGGATGTAATTGAAACTAAAGTTATTTCCACTAGAGAAGTTGGCATACCATAGATTGGGTCACCTGAAGAATTATGAGTTCAAATCATAGCAAGTAATGCTAAAGGGCTGACGCATTGTGATCAAGAAATTTAGTAAAGTATTGATCTCCCTCAAGCACAATGGGAATTTGGTTAGGTCTGGGAGTATGCTTTGTATCTGAAGTATGCTCCATGACAGAATTAGAAGTGAGAGGGGTAGGTGGAAGTGGTTTCTAGCTTACATAATCGACAAGAATTTTGTCTTGATATTATGTCAATACCATGCAAGAGGAAGTATAAATAGCCTTAATACTTTGTATTAGTGACAAAATAAGGAAAAACTAGGTTTGAGTGCAGGTAAGTGGGTTATTTCAGCTTGTTGTTTTGAGTAGATGAAAATTACATAGTCACCAATGTCAGTCGCTTTACCAATGTTGGTATAAAAAAAATTCCAATGTCAGTGCATTAACTAATGTTAGTAGGTAAAATCTATAGATGTTAGTAGAGTTAATCGATGTCGATTACTATGATATCCTAGGAGGTGGAAAATCTAATGTTTTAGAAAACTAGAAGTTGAAACTAGGTAAAATAATGGATGTAAGAGGTCTATGTAATAAGGAAGAACACTTAAAAAACTAGATATAATAGGTTATACAAATTGAGTATTATAAATAGTATTGATTTTTATGTCCTTACCAACACCAAAATATAGAAGGCAATAGAAAACTAGAAAAAGAACATATAACTAGCAACTATTAAGTCCTAGAGATTAATTTTTAGTCTCATGTTGGCTTATGCCTTAATCAGATAATGAAAAGAGAATTTGGTTATCGAAGGTACTAAAAAGCAATCTAGAGCTAGTTTTAAGTTAGTTTTAGTACTCAAGAGGAAATCTATGTTAGACTAGGTACATGTCTTGTTATATGAGATTTATCTCTACACTTCATGGACCTGGAGCAAATCCAAGCCACTTAGCCAAAATATACATTCTATCTAGAGTTTATACTCTACCAGAGAATGGAGTGGGTTCTCCCCTTGGTGGCAAAATCCAAGTAGAATAGCTAGGTAGGGTAAGGTGATCCACCAAGTGATGAAATACTGATGGGCCTTTTCTCAGGTGAGTTTATATGTTTGTTTGTGTGAATGTGATTTGGTTGTGTAACATAGGTGCACTACAATTTATTCAAAATGCTTATAATTAACTAGGTGAGTTAATATACAACAAGCAAATAATGGAATATAGTAAGTTTTAAACCCAAATCTAAAATGTTTAGATTCAAATGAAAATATAGATGAAAAAAGAGTAAAAAATGAAATTCACTATCCTAATGTGCATGCAAGAATAAGTAAAGAAGATATTCTTTTTTAACTTTAAAAAATGATAAATTACTTTTAGAGGCAAAGAGAAAAGAAAGAAATTTTGAGTTTAATGATTTTAAATAGAAGATAAAATGGTGAAATTTTCATTTTAAGAGAGAAGAGAAGGAGAAAGTGAAAGAAATGAAGTTTTCACAATAATACACCTATATGAATGCTTAAAATAAGAAATGAACCCAAGAAAAACTCTAGGGTCCCATCAGGGTGCCAAAAATATTTCACTAAATTTTGTCTATTTTAAGTCTAAAGGAAAATAGAAAAGAATGATAAGGATAAGTGATTAGAATGAACTTGAATTGGTTTACATGTTATATCCAGATGTTGTGAGCACTTCTCTTTAGTTGGGGAGGACTACTTGCAAGTAAGAAATCACTACCACAAGATGTTTGTTAGTAGATAAATGAGTGGGTTACCAAGCTACATGCTTGTTCTAAGAAGTGTGAAGCTTCCTTAGAGATGAAAGTCCACTTTTAAGAGATGAAAGAGTAATAAATAACTAAAAGAGAGGTAAAGAAAGAGTGAAAAAGAGATAATATTACCATTATTAGCAACCTGAATGAAATAGAGAGTAATAGACTATAGGTGGTATATTATGTTTATGTTTTGGAATTTGTTTGGGTAGGTTTTAAAAAGGTTAGGGAATTTACAGTCACTAACATCGATAGGGGAGTGACCAATATCAGTTATACTACTGAGTTCAGTAGTGAAGGTAACCGATGTCAGTTAGGCTGCCAAGGTCAGTAGGGACAATAATTGACTAGGATCTTGTAGAAGGATTTTTTAGGTCAAAGAAATGGTTTTAATTAGGTCTAGGATGTTTGGGAGAGTTATGAGAGAGTATGGTTTGGGTAGATCCGGCTAGAGGTTTGATGTGTCAAGTTAAGGTGAAACAAGAAATAAAGCTTTGTAACTCCCTCACAGGGGTTCGATCAAGAGTGTATAAAGCAATGCATAATAGATATAAAGTGATAATAGAATAAATGTTTAAAATATCTATAGAATAAGTGATGTACTTAGTTGTAATGGTCAGCAAATGATAAGTGTTAAATTGATGGTCCCTATCAGGCAGTCTAGACCTAAATGCCTAAACAAAGAGAACAAGTGGGTGATGTTGATCCTCAAGATCTTAGTTCTTAATTGTGACTGACTTATACAAGATGATAGTAAGCTAAGATGTCAAAAATTGAATACCCCTAGCTTTAATACAAGTAAGAATGAATTTTATTGATTTTTGCTGACCTAAACTTCAAGTTGGAGTTTGCCTTATATCATCGATGTTGGTGATCTCATCGAAATCGACCATGGGTTCATCGATGTCGATGTCTCTAAAATAGGTAAAGCTTACTATTTTTGGCCTATTTTTTGTTGCTCTTCATGCCAAATGTGGCACCCATTACAAAATGGTAAGGAATAAAAGGTTAAGAAGGAGGTAGTTGATTAGCAATTTAGTTTTGAAGTGAGAATAAGTCTTAGATAGTTAGGATGAGGGAACTATGTCTTGAGGTGACTCATCAGGTGAGAACTATTCATAGGGTGAGGTTGCCAGGTAAGGTGGAAAAAAGGGGTTTTTAATTAAATTAATTAAGTATTTTAAATTAATTAAATGTGTGAGGGGTAAAAGCATGGGTTAGGGAAGCTAATTGTTTTTATTGAAAAATGGGTTAAAAGGGGTTTTGACACATGGAGTTACACACATGTGTGTGAAATAATTTTGGTGTCTATAGCTTGGGTGATATATTTTAGGATATTTTCAAAGCCTTGACAACTCACAAAAGGTAATCATGAAAAGCTAGGATATTTTTTTTTATTTTTGAACTTATTTTTTAGAATTTCATTAATTTCACATGGATAATTCAACTAGGCCTTTAATTTGTTTTACAATTTTAATTAATTATGTTTAGGATTTTTATCATTTCCAAGATTTAATTTTATTTTATGTGTGTACTTGCCCCATTTAATAGGTCTATAAGCCAAATTACATGTTATGATGTTGTAAGATGATTACAAATGAATTTGTGAGAGGTTTTTATTTCTTACAGTAGGACACCCCAATTTGTGATGGCTCAATGAGATTATGATCTTTGGTGAGTGATGCACAAGTAAATTTGGGACATTTAGTAATTCTTAGGGTTAAATTGTGAAGGTTGTAAGAATTGGTCTAAAGTTTGGTATGAATCCAGTGGTGGCTAATTTTAGGTGTCTATAATGACTATCATAAGCATAGCCCCATCCATTCCATATCACTTTTTTACCTCCATATGATCAAGTACGAGTATATTCATCATTGTATCACTTATTATAGGATTGATATCTCATGATCTCCATATTACCCTTATTTCATTTCATTTGAGGCAAAAATAGGTCAATTTTGAGATTATGTACTTACTTATGGGCAAGTCTAGGAGTATCTAGACACATTAATCTTTAGGTCCTTTTCTATAGTAACTAAGTGTAATATCTCTTGTGTTCATCACTATTTCACTCATGATTGGTTCTTATAATTTTTATGGAGGAGGAATAGAAAAATACAAAAAAAATTAAAATCCAAATCATAAAAGAAATAAAAGGTAATGATTAAAAAAATAATAATATTAAAATTTAGATCACACCAAAAGACATGATCTTTATTTGTCACATCTCATATCTTATTCAAAGATCAAACTTCATAGATGGCCTCATGAAAGATCTAAGGTCTATTGGGTTGTAGTATCCTATTAGACTAGGGTAGGAGGTCTCATTATATCATATACTATCTAATGCCACCTACTTTATCACACAGGTACCCAATCTTTGTAGTAGACTGATGGGTCTATAAGGGATCTTAAGGAATGTGGAACATGTTTTGGGAAGGTGGGATCCATTTTAATTTTTATTTATATAGCCTTCATGGGATGATCTATGTACTTCATGTTGGGGATCAACCAACAATAGATTACACTTGTGAAAGCAATAAATGCAGAACTAAATCAGATAGACAAGTAATTAGAATGAGATAATAGCAAGAACAAGAGATACAAGAAACCACCCTAAAAACTTGTATTAACAAACTCTTTACAAAAGGAATACAATTGAAGAAACTTCTTTCTTCCACACCTCTCCTAGATGTATAGATCTCTCAATAGATCTCTATTCCTCAAGAGCTCTCTCTCTCAAGAACAATCAACTCCAACAAGCCTAGATTGATTCAATTCTATACTGTTCTTCACATACAATGAATTACTACAATAATTCACAATAACTACAATAAGCTAGGAAGATCTAATTCTACATATAGAATTAGGAGACTTGAGCATGCACTTACAACAAGCAGTTAAGCCACTTAAACAAGGGCTCTAAAAATAGTATTGCTAATAATGGAGACATGAGATTAAGACTACAACTTAAACTCATCATACAAACACTCACTTCTGTCCTCAGAAATAGCTTTCTAGACGCACAGGTAACCGACGTCGGTTCTTACTGCTTGCTTGTGACTGCCACTGGCCGACCCATTACCGACGTCGGTGCCTCTACAACTGCACCTTGCCGACGTCGGTCACTCCTGATTGATGCCAATGTCTATGTAGACCCAAAATTGATAATGTATGCTCCTTGGTGAAGCTTTTAGCTCCACACCCTAACAATCTCCCACTTGGAGATAAACAGCTGCACCAGTACCTGTACAGCAACATCTTCTAGCTCCTCCTTCTTCAACTCAATCATGAAGACCAATAGAAGTTGAATGAAGATTCAACTTCTCCTTTGTAACCAGCTTGGTTAACATATCAACAGGATTCCTATCTGTATGGATCTTTTCCAGCTTCAACTCACCATCTTCTAATACCTGTTGTATGAAGTGATACCTTAGTTGTATGTGCTTTGTTCCTGAATGAAAGGCTGAATTCTTAGCCAAATGGATTGCACTCTGACTGTCACTATACAATCTGCAACTCTCATGCTCCCTACCAAGCTCATCCATGAATCGTGTCATCCATATCATCTCTTTGCTAGCCTCTATGGCTACAATATACTTTGCTTCTGTAGTTGACAAGGCAACAACCTTATGCAACTTAGATATCCAGCTAACCGCTGTTCCACCTACAGTGAAAACATAACCTGTAGTGCTCCTCCTGCCATCCAAATCACCTGCCATATCTGAATCTACATAACCATGTAGAGAAGTATTTGAACCTCCATAACACAAGTGCCTACTGCTGGTTCCTCTTAGATATCTAAGGATCCACTAAACTGCTTTCCAATGTTCCTTACCTAGATTGGCCATATACTTACTTACAACTCCCACTGCTTGGGAAATATCCGGTCTAGTACACACCATTACATACATCAAACTCCCTTCTGTAGAAGAATATGGAACCTTACTCATGTACTCTACCTCATCATATGAATTATGACATTGTTCTTTACGCAACTTAAAATGTCCAGCCAAAGGTGTGCTTACCGGTTTAACATCCTGCATATTGAACCGTTTCAACACCTTGTCCACATAATCTTCTTGAGACAATATCAACCTATGATTTTTTCTGTCTCTCTTAATGCTCATGCCAAGGATTTTCTTTGCTGCTCCCAAATCCTTCATATTAAACATTTGAGCTAATTTCACTTTAAGCTCAGAGATATCCTGCATGTGTGATCTTGTAACCACCATGTCATCTACATACAACAATAGAATAATATATCTACCATTATCAAATCTCTTGAAATACACGTAATGGTTAGATTGACACCTACTGTAGCCATGCTCAGTCATAAACCTGTCAAATTTTAAATACCATTGCCTAGGAGCTTGCTTGAGGCCATACAAGCTTTTCTTCAATCTGCACACAAACTTCTCCTTACCTTTGACCTCGAATCCTTCTGGCAGTTCCATATATATTTCCTCATCCAAATCTCCATGAAGAAATGTTGTCTTAACATCTAGCTGCTCAAGATGCAAATCCTCAAAAGCAACCAAAGACAATAAAACCCTTATAGAAGTCATTTTAACAACAGGAGAAAAAATCTCACCAAAGTCAATACCTAGCTTTTATGTAAATCCTTTTACCACCAATCTAGCCTTATATCTCATCTGTCCATTCTCACCTTCTTTCAACCTGTAGGTCCATCTGTTCTTGAGTGTTCTCTTACCAGCTGGCAATTTAACCAAATCCCATGTTTGGTTCTCTCTTAAGGACTCCAACTCCTCAACCATGCCACACTCCCACTGACTCTTGGACTCCACCTGTATTACTTCTTCAAAACTCTCTAGTTCTCCACCATCAGTTAGCAATAGATAAAATAAAGAAGGAGAATATCTAATTGGAGGTTTACTCACCCTTTCTGACCTCCTGATGGGTGTCTGAGACTCGTTCACAACACGCTGTCCACCCAAATTCTTTGATAGTGATCGACCTCAGTCACCTCCAGACCTGTTACTGGCCGACGTCAATTCTGCCTGACCGACCTCGGTGCCTGTCTTGCCGACGTCGGTCTCTGTACGGCCGACGCCAATTTTTGTACTGCCGACGCTGGTTCCCAACCTACCGACGCCAGTCTCTGTGTTTTACTGCAAGTGATTATTTCTTTTTCCCATGAGCTCATCTTGGACTTTCACCTCGTCCAATTCACCATTGCTCTGCTCAGATTGATTCAGCTTCCTTAGCTGATCACAATACATCACTCTTTCATTGAAAACAACATCACAGCTCCTGATTACCTTGTTAGTTTCTAGATTCCACAATCTGTAACCAAAATCATCTGAGCCATAGCCAATAAACGTGCACCTCATAGACTTAGCATCAAGCTTCTTTCTATTTTCTTTATATATGTGCACAAAGGCTTCACAACCAAAAACTTTGAGATATGAGAGATCAACCTTTTTACCTATCCATGCCTCTTCTGGAATACCACCATCCAGAGTTGTAGAGGGTCCTCTGTTAATCAGGTATACTGCAGTGTCAACAGCTTGTGCCCAAAACTATAAGGGCAAACTGGCATGCAATCTCATACATCTTACATGCTCCATTATTGTCTTGTTCATCCTTTCAGTAATACCATTCTGCTGAGGTGTCCTTGGAACCGTCCTTTGCCTGTGGATTCCATGCATATAACAATAATCTCTGAACTTATGACTGTAGAACTCACCGCCATTGTCAGATCTCAGGCACTTTAATCTTTTACCTATTTCATTCTCAACCATAGCTTTCCAAATCTTAAAAGTCTCAAATACATCAGATTTGCTTCTAATACAATAGATCCATACCTTCCTTGTAGAATCATTTATGAAAGATACATAGTACTGTGATCCTCCAATGGAAGCAACCTGAGCCGGTCCCCACACATCTGTGTGAACAAGCTGCAACTTATGCCTCTTCTTAGTAGACCCAGTCTTGAGAAAGCTAACCCTTTTCTATTTTCCAAATACACAGTGCTCACAAAACTCTAGATCTATGCCTTTTAAATCTGAAAGCATACCTTTGGACTTAAGAATTGACATCCCCTTCTCACTCATGTGACCAAGCCTTGAGTGCCACAATTTAGCATCCACATCTGAAGTAGATAATACAGAAGGAGATTTGTTAGTAACACAATTACACAAATAGAGAGTACCTTCTCTCTTACCTCTGGCCATAACAAGTGCACCCTTGGTCACCTTCCAAGATTCTGTTGTGAGAGTTACTATACAACCCTCATCCCCTAACTTTCCTGCAGAAATCAAATTTCTCTTCAAGCTAGGAACATGCATCACATCTCTCAACACCCATGTGTTTTTATTCTGCATCTTCAGCTGCACTTTACCTTTGCCAATTATTTTACAGGGCTCATCATCCCCTAGACACACTATTCCAAAATCTCAATGGATATAGTCACTAAAATATTCCCTGTTAGGAGTAGCATGAAAAGATGCACCAAAATCTAATACCCAAGATTCTATATTATTATGCAGAGAGAAAATTAAAGCATCTTGTGCAATACCTGCAACCTTGGCTTCTTCCTTTCCTTCGTGCTGATTGTCCTCCTTAGGCTTTGACCAACAATCTCTGCTTATGTGCCCCATCTTTCCACAATTCCAGCATTGTGGCCTTCTACCATTTCTACATTTAGATCTACCTTTCCCCTTAGATTTGGATCTTGATCTGCCTTTCTTGCTCTTTTCTTTCTGCCTTCCCCTGCTCTCAAAACTTAAAGCATTCCTAGATGCCTCTTCTGTGCTTTTCCTTCGAATTTCCTCATTCAAGATAACACTAACAACATCCTCTACTTTCAAAATATTTGATGCAGATGCAATATTACTTACTGCCATTACTAAGCCATGCCAGCTTTCAGGCAAAGAACATAATATCAAAAGAGCTTTTATTTCATCATCAAATACTATATTGACTAAACTTAACTGATTCACAATTCCATTGAAATCATTCAAATGAGTAGAAACAGATCCACCTTCATTCATATGCAAATTAAATAACTACTTCATAAGATATACCTTATTAGAAGCTGAGGGTTTTTCATACAAATTTGCTAACATAGTCATCAACTCTACCGTAGACTTTGCCTGTGATAAATTAGATATCACAGTCGATGCTAAACTCAGTCTTATAGACCCCAGAGCCTTTTTGTCAAGAACTTCCCATTCTTCATCCTCCATGTCTTTGGGCTTCTTTGCAACCCCACCTAACGGTAAGTAGAGATCTTTTTGATACAGATAATCCTCTATCTACATTCTCCAGTGTTGGTAATTTTTGCCATTAAACTTTTCCATTCTCAATTTACTTTCATCTACCATTGCTTCTCCCACTCAAATAGAAGTCCCTGCAGAAACCCCTATGAGAACCTGTAATCAATACACACTACACAGATCTGAACCACCTGTTAGTGCACCTGAGCTCTGATACCACTTGATGGTATCAACTCTTGAACCTGCAACCAAGGCTCTGATACCACTTGTTGGGGATCAACCAACAATAGATTACACTTGTGAAAGTAATAAACATGGAACTAAATCAGATAGACAAGTAATTAGAATGAGATAATAGCAAGAACAAGAGATACAAGAAACCACCCTGAAAACTTGTATTAACAAACTCTTTACAAAAGGAATACAATTAAAGAAACTTCTTTCTTCCACACCTCTCCTAGATGTATAGATCTTTCAATAGATATATATTCCTCAAGAGCTCTCTCTCTCAAGAACAATCAACTCCAACAAGCCTGGATTGATTCAATTTTATACTGTTCTTCACATACAATGAATTACTACAATAATTCACAATAACTACAATAAGCTAGGAAGATCTAATTCTACATATAGAATTAGGAGACTTGAGCATGCACTTACAACAAGCAGTTAAGCCACTTGAACAAGGGCTCTAAAAATAGTATTGCTAATAATGGAGATGCGAGCTTAAGACTACAACTTAAACTCATCATGCAAACACTCACTTCTATCCTCAGAAATAGCTTTCTGGATGCACAGGTAACCGACGTCAGTTCCTGCTGCTTGCCTGTGACCGCCACCGGTCGACCCACTGCCGATGTCGGCACCTCTGTAACTGCACCTTGCCAACGTCGGTCGCTCCTGACCGACGCCGGTGTTTGTGTAGACCCAAAACTGATAATGTATGCTCCTTGGTGAAGCTATTAGCTCCACACCCTAACACTTCACTTTTTAGGCCAAGCTTCATGTTCATTAGTCAAAATGTCCTACGTCTTTTATGTTGATAGTTCTTATCCTTTCTCACTTGTTTAGTGTGTCTCATTCCTACTAAATATGTTCACTTCACCCATGCATCACCTCACATTCCTTATTTACATCACATTAATCCCACTATTCCCTTATTGGATATTGATTTTAGATGATCACATTCTTAATCTCATCTACCTTCTTACAATCTTGGTTTATAATTTATGAGTTGCATTTTAATACCTTAGATAGGAATAGGTTTCCCTCACAAATTCCCATTTGTATTTTACTACCACACAATATTATTATTCATTAGATGGTTGTGTTTTCTTACATCAAATCTTAAAATAAACACCAAGTTTAAATTCTCATTCTTTTAGAAATTTTTGACTTTCATATATCCATCATATTCTTGTTTGATTTTTGTGGAATTAAGTTATCTTACATAATAAATTAGATATTATTACACATTTGTATTTATGTTTGATTTGACATTTTTACATCTTGACTTACATTTTTCATTTTTAGTCATCTATGTTTTCTTTATTTTTGATCTAAGATGATTGTCTTACATGAGGATACCTTTTGCTTGCTTAGGTATCTTTGTTAGAATTTTCTTAAATTGATATTTCATTTACTTAAAATGTTTTACATGCTTTCCAAATTTATTTATAATGTTCTACATTCCTTTTTATCATTCATGTTATACATGATTCCCAATTTGATTTAGCAAGTTCTACATTCCTTTTTAACATTCATATTTTGCATGCTTCCCAAATTGATTTATCATATTCTACATTCATTTTTACCATTTATGTTATACATGATTCCCAACATAATTTAATATGTTCTACATTCATTTTTCATCATTTTTTCATTTACATGCTTGACCTTTTGCTTCTAGGCTTGTATTCACAAACCTAGCTTGCCAATTTTTCTAAGTAATTTAATCAATTTTTAGATTTATTCATTGTTATTTTAACCATCCTACGTATGCATGCATTTATTATATTATTAATCTTTTATCCCTAGGGTTTATTAAATGTATTTATTTCACCACCCATG
Organism: Torreya grandis; assembly: GCA_037957365.1. NCBI lineage: Eukaryota > Viridiplantae > Streptophyta > Pinopsida > Cupressales > Taxaceae > Torreya > Torreya grandis. Next base: position 1,064,060 of record JARHVA010005668.1, on the reverse strand, counting down.
ATCAATACTAGGATATTTACATGTAATCATTCACAGAAAGGTAAGTGTTATCACATAGATTTTTCACCATCTTCATGTTGTAGTGTATTATGCAGTATGTATTGCAAACTATGGGAAATCTAATGATATAATGGGATCACCTTCAAGTTGTGACCTTGGAAAATTGAGTTGAACCTCTAGAGAAGTTTGGCTTTCTTTCACTAAGTATAGTGCAACTGATATATTACCAATTCATGTAAAAATTCTACTTCTTACTGATTTTGCTTCTAAACTAGGATTTAACTATTAAGGAAAAGAGTTTTAGAAATGAATTTTCAAAACTATAAATGGTGATTTCACAAAATAATTATAGTGGATATTAATTCTCTAAAGTATATTGAAGGACAAACTCATGCAAATATGAAACCAAAGGTAATATTAGTGCTTTATCATATAAGGAACAAGATTTTTATTTTAATCAAACAATCTTTTCAAAATGGAAAAATAGTACCACAAATAAATTTTTTTGACTAAAATAACAATGAAAACATTAAAAAAATTTACAAATAGCTTTGCATACACAAAGATAACACAAATAAGGAAGGCAAAGCTGTAATCTATTATCATTCTCCAAGTTACAGCACGTAGATCAATTGTTCAAAATGCAGAATAATTTCTCCAATGGCAAAAAGATTAAAACAAAAGGGAGGGGCTATGCATGGTACCCATATTTATAAAAAATATTCTCTTGAAAGAGAGGCAATTATCAAAACCCTATGCCCAATTAAAGAACAAGAAAAAATTAGAAAACCTCACGTAAAGGACATAATATTTAACTAGAATGGCATCTTTATCAAGTTAAATGGATCGAACAAAGAATATACAACTACTAGGCATTTCAAAAAAAATTGGAGGCATAGAGAAATCCTCTTAAATCTTCGTACAACATCTTCCTTGTCTTTAATTGAGCTATTGTTATCTTTTTCATGAAATGAAGCACCAAAAATGAACTCACACTTAGAACAATAGAAATCTTTTAGATATTTTAGGTTATTTCTTACAAAACCTAACTTATATTTTTTAGTTGGAACTTTTAAAACTTTTTAAGTCATCCAACTTTGACAAAATTGGAAATGTAATTTACAACATGAGTTTTTTTAAGTAAGCAACTTAGAATTTGTCAAAAAAGAAAAGTTTAATTTTTACAACTCTTCAACCTGTCAAAAAGGTACTTGAAAATTACAAGTGGCTCTTTCTCAAAATGAGCTATCAAAATGATAGTTTTAATTTACAACCTAAAAATTTACAATGTTTTTTACAATAAGGAAATGTTACAAAATGTATTTGATTGAAAAAAATTAATCTACAACCATAACCTCTAAATATTCTTTGTCCTTTTTTGCATGTATCTTCTTAATATAAGCATCAAAGATTTTAAATATCTCTAGGATATGATCTTCATCAGTGCCAAGTGAATATAGGTTATTTATCTCACATTATAAAATTATATCAGAGAGTTTCCTTGATGAATCCCTATATACTTGAGTGTTTTTTTCCCATTTGATCCAGTGTATTATGATACCTGATAAATTAGTGGATGGAATTCAAGTTGAATGTTGTATCTCATGCTAACTCTATCTCAACCACTCCTTTATAATTGTCTTATACTTCCTATACTAAAAGTATTTGGTCTTGATGATATGTTCTTTCACATGATAATTTATTAAACAAAAATTCAATGTCATAGATCATATATGTGACCTTATCATATGCAGCCTTAGCCTTATTAATACTCTCAGTGAGTTTTCTTTTTCTGAAATTAGCTACCCTATCCAATTCCTCATGCTCTACATAATTTTTCAATAACTTTTATGAAGTGAGGGTGTCAATATCAATTTTTAAATATCTTGAAATGTTGGGAAGAATAGGTTCAACCTTTTAATATGCTCCTCATACTTGCTTATTGATGTCTTCAAAGATGCCCGATCATCTTTTAAATTTTTGTAGTAGTCCATTACTAACTCAATTACTTTATTTCCCTTTGTGATGAGCTCCTCATATTATTATTTTATATCCCTTCCCATACTATTAATATTTGTTACTAATTCAATTTTTTCCTTATTAGAGAACTAAGTAATATATAGTGTTGGTTGGGCTACAATCTCAATAAACTTCTTCAGTTCAGTTGTTAACTATTCAACTTTATTCTTCAATTCATCCTTTGTGACATTGTTACTATCCATATTATTGAAAAGAGATTTAATGATTTATTTAACATCATGTTTCAATCCCTCTCTTGTAGGATGACCTAGGTGCACTTTGTATATTTGGTAATCCCCCACCACTAGATCTTCTTTTGGTTTATCTAGTGTGGGGACTATAATTTCTACATATTTCTCCCCTGCTAAATAATATAATACTCTAGATATAGTTATTTATGCTACCTTTGATTGATTTGATGCCTCTATAAGGTCAAAATCTAGTGTGTTAGGAGATAACATTTATTTTCATGTCTTTCTCATTGATTACACTAGCCATCTTAGAGTGGTATCCTATAATCTTAGCACTATCAACTATGAATATGCAGCTGAAGTTATTACACTAGTGGTTATCATGATGAGTGTTGTGCCTATCACTAATATGGCCATTAAATCCTTGATTTATGTTTTAGAAATCTATTCCCCATCTATGGGTTGAGTATCCATAGTTTTATCAATGATTTCCTCTATCTCTACTTCCTTAGTGGGGGTTTAGGTTATTATGGAAATGGAAAAAATAGGTGTAGTGGAAATGGACATGCCTATTGAGTATGTGGGAGATGGAAGTGACACAAGTGGAGGGGTAGGCATAAGAATTTGAAAAAGTGGAACTTTTGGGAGTGTGGAATCTAGAGACATGAATGAATCAATCAAGGTAGTGGGGGCACTTCAGGTTGATGAAATGGGGAAAGTGATGGGAGATAAAAATGAAGTAGTAGTTACCCTAGTGGTGGGGATGGCTATAGGTATTATAGTCAAGATGATTGAATCCACAGCCATGTTCCACTATGTGGTGTCAAAGATTAACAAATTGGTGGTGGATAGGAAGGATGAGATGTAAGGAATTATGGAAGAGGGGAGTGAAAGTGAAGCTTGAGTGTCCAATTGTGTTTATTGGGATATTGAAAATGGAGTCACTAGCACAAGTGAACTTGTGAAAATATAAGGGTAAATTATTTGAGGTGATGTTGGAGTGGAGATAGGAGGATGAGGTATTGTAATTAGTAGAATGATAGAAATAGGGGAGAAATTATTTGTGCTTCAGTGGTAGTTCTATCTTTATTTGAAATTCATATTAGTTGATACATTAATACTCCTTGGTTACTGGATTGACCTCTTCTAGCCTTTTCTTCTTCTTCTTATGATATAACACTAACCTATGTACCTATTATATTTGGGTTCCATTGTTGGAACCTTTTGTTATTAGTGGTATACCCTTCTCTTTGACTTCTCTCAACTTATCACTGATGCTCAATTTTTCCTTGGTCACCTTGACCCCTTTTCTTCTTAGCTAGTTGATTGTCCTATTTATTAAATTGGTGGTCCTATCCATTAATGAAGACTTAGGTATGGACCACCTAACTGATGGAAGAAGTTGAGCAAAGATATTTTTATCATATTAAACCATGTCCATTAGAGATTCATCATCTATTAAGTCCTCAAGGACTAGTGCCATGTTATAAGCTTTGATTTACCATAGGTTCATCCTAGAATAATATTTTATTCTTACTTCATATTCATCTTATATGTCTTCCCAATAATCTTCATAATAGGTAACATGGGAATATGTTATGATCCCCAATATACTATTAATGTTTCCATTCACATCATAAAATGCCTTGCTTCAAGAGCTCTTAAGGTCATGTGAGTCATCCCAACATCTGCACACTTGGATTTGGATAGGGAAGGGCATGTATACATCCATATGTTAATGGGGAAATAAATTCTTACCTTATGTTTACTTGATAACAATTTGTGAGTCTCTACAAGTTGCCTCATAGGTTCCATTAAATCCCATTTGTCACTTACATACCTTGGGAGGGTGTAAGGATAGCCATTGAATCCTCCTACTCTAATGTATGAATATGTTTGGAATTGAATGAAATACAATCTCTAATTTTTGATCTTATAAGTAACAACATCAGAGAATCTCCTCTTTTCTAGCTATTTGTCAAACATGACTATGAGGTAGTATATGAATGCATCATTTTCCCTTATGAAATATTACCTACTTGCCTCAAGGGTGAGGTCTAGGTAATAATTAAAGACCTTGTTAACTTGGTCAAGTACTATATTTAATCCTGGGAAGGCCCTTATCTTTGTTAATATGTAGACTAGATATGAGGTCTTGTAAAACTTCCCTATATTCTAAACTCCCACAAATTATTTATGGATGGAGTCACTTATCAACTAGGTCTAATAGATGTACTCTTATCATTTACCACTTTCTATTCCCATAACTAAAAAGAGATTAACCTAATTCTTTGAGTCTTGGTCCATCATTAGTCTCATGATTGCATCTTGTCCTTGTGAGTTATGAGGGTTGTTCAAATAGTCCATGGTCTTGTCATCCTACAACTTTGCCTTGTTAGCTGATATAACTCCATTCTAGATTGATTCAACTATTTCCATAATGATAAAACATGATTTAATGGTCCTTAATCACTTTTATGGGTCCCCAACATGTGAAAGATGTTGTGGTGAAGGTGAACTGAGGAGGTGCTTTGATAGAGGCTCATAAACACATTGGTCCTGCTTGATAACATGAGGTATGTTTAATTTCAATCTTTCAAAGAACATTATTGAAGGTGTATTAAGGTTAAATTGACGTTTCTTATAGGTCATAAAGGTATTTTATATGTATTGGCATGATAATTCAATTGATATATCTTTTTAAGGTCATATATGTGTGTAAAGTCAATGGTTTTTGGTCATAATAAGACCCAATCTAGCCTTAATAGACCACTAATCCACCCCAAATGCCTAAAATATATCTCATAAACCTCATTAATCCATCACTAAATTTTTTCATGCCTCATTGATCCACTATCACCATGGTCAATGCCAATTCCTCCCAAATGGGCCCTACACATGCTAAATAATGACTTTTCAACTCCCTCAATTCTTGCCATTAGGTTAAAAGTGTTATATGGCTCCTATTTTCCCTCAAAAACACCTACTAACAATGTTTTATGTTTTAACAAGGATAATTACAAAGACAATGGCAAGTTATATAGGTTTCTCCAATAATATGGATCCATACAATATGGACCAACCCAAGTGGAGTCATGATTTTATAGAGGGAGGTCATAAATGTCAAATGGTGAAGATATAAATTATTTTCAATGCCATTTAATCTCAAAATCATCACATCTATCCCTTGATATCATTGTCAAATTTAGAGAGCTCCTCAAGTTTATGCTCATACCATACAAAGGAGAGAGAGTGGGGGCCTAAGCTCACAAGTAGAGAAAGTACACTCAGATAGCTTCCACCCATGGAAATTTTTCTAAGGATTGGTATCCTAATATTTATAAAAAAAATTAAGAATTTAAGGAATCCCTATGATCTTATCATCTACACAAGCTAATTTGGATTGAATGGTTTTTAGTGATTTTTAATTTATCTGCTCAAACTAGTAATGAATGTTATTTTTTTAGGTCCTAAATGATCCTCACATAGTACTTTCAACACTTTACTCACATGTGTGAGATCATATGAATTTAAAACCTACATAACTATCTCTTATGTGTGATTTACAGATAAGTATGTGCAAAGGATAGAGGTTTATTGTCTTTATCAGGAGTTATGGGTTGGGTTGATGAGTTTGTAGAGGTTTTTCAAGGTTTCCAATGCCTTATTAATCAGGATGAATGTTAAATAGCCTTTTATAACCTCATAATATCCTAAGGAAGAATTATTTATACATAATTTATAACCACTACATGAGGAACAATGTATGTGGTTGAATGACATCTACAAAACCTCAAATGTAACTCAAAAACATGTAATAGGATATCAAAATCATGGTGGAGTGTCATCACAACCTTCAAAGTAACATTACCATCCTTCATGCTAGGTTCATAGGCTTATAAACCATCTCCTTTTTTTGAAAACTCACTTAGTCACCTTTTAGTAGAGTTTAAGGTTTTTGTGAAAATTAAGGTTTTTCTAAGTTTCTAAGGTTTCATTTTAGGGTTGTGTATGCTTCACTTATGCCTTCAAATTTACATGTTTGATTAGGTATGTGTAGAGAGTTCCAAAAGGTTTACTTGGTTGGTATTATAAAGGATATTACCCTCCATGAATCTTACCCTCCATTCACATCACTTTCATACTCTTATAGTTTCACTATGTTTTCACTACCATTTGCATTGTGTTACCCCTATTTTCATGCCCTATACTCCATATATATCCACTACCACCCTCCTCCATTCGTATACCATTAAATATAAGGTTAGATCATGTAAATAGACATAAATATTCATTTTAAACCATCAAAATTAATAGAACCATAAAATGATGGACCTATATGATCGTGTAGTGAATTGAGAATGCAAATATGCACCTATAGCTAGCCCTTTTTGCCTTACTATAGTAGGGGCCCTAAAAGACACTATGTAGACTATTCAAGGCATGTGGATTAGTGTGAGTATAATTTAATGTGAATCTAAAATAATTTAATGGTGATATGAGCTACTCACATATGAGTTTCGAGCACTATACAAACCACCTTCTTCTTATATAAGCCTGGTAACCAAGCTCTTATAGATAGTCATACTGATAGGAGGATACAAGTGACATCATTTATATATAGTAGTGTCTTCACCTTTCTTGGGATAAAAATTAAATGTATATGGAATAAATATAAAGGTTCATGATTTTGGATGATAATACAAAATTGATATCTGTTACCACTAAGAAGACAGAATGACACCTAAATAGGCTCAAAACCACACAAGCATATGTAAACATGAAACCTAAGTCTGAGTAGAGGGTAAGGTCTACAAGGGAACAAGAATTGGTAAACCATCATCTAAAAATTATAATATCCTTGAAAACATGATTTAAACCTCCATTATTTCAAATTCCTTAGGGGACAGTGATGAAGACCATACTCAGAGAATTCATGCCTAAGTACACAATCAGTAGTTAGTAAACTACAAGTCTGATCCAAAGTAGTGATTTAAGAACTTTATGGTCATATAAAATCCCCAAAAATTAGTAATAATGGTCATCATGTCCTTTTAAATGCACTCATATTTTTAATTTTGATATAAAAATAGTGGGTATACCCATTATTTTGTCTCAAACCAAGGTTTGTCTATCATAGTTGTTCAGTGAGTTAAAAGGTACATCCATGATATATAGGGTCTATAGATAGTATGGGATCCCTAGAATGTTTTATTTAAATTAGATATGATTAGAAGGGTTCTTAAACACCCTCAAAAGTTATAACACCCAAAAGTATAGTAGATAGCCTTGGAGATAGGCCAACATAATCAAGAATATAAGCCTACTTATAGACCCTATTGCCATCTTGAGGTTCCTTCAAGCTATTAAAGATAGTAGTATGGTCAAGGTGAGATGTATGAGACCAAAAAAGGAGATTTAAATTATATTTAATTGAAAAAAATGGTTCAAATTCTCTCAAACCCTACTTGCTCTAATTAGCTTGTACATAGGTCATTCAAAGAGCATATTCAAATGCTCACCCACTCCACCACACACACACTTAGGGCCAAATATCTTAGGGAGGTTTAATTATCCATATGGAATAAAAATTCATAAATTATTGGTTTTTATTTATGGGATAACCCTTTGAATTAACCTTAAGAAAATAAGCACTTAGAACTACTTGCAAATAACCCTAATACCACCTTTTAATGTTCATATCTCTAAGCACCATATGCATGGGAACCCATCCCTTTCATGGAATATGAGGAGGTTATTTCCTTATAAATTCATGGAATTTTATCCTAATTTTTATCTTCATACTCCATGAACAATAATTAATATGGTGGGTGTCTCAAACCCTGCACAAACCCTAGAAGTGACCTAATGGTGGAGTTTGACCTCAAAATCCATCTAGATGAGATAGTTTGATCATGAAATGACCTTTAAGGTCTCATAAAGTCCCATACACATATTATTGTCCCATTATTTTCCATGTTTTGATCATTAAATGACATTTATGGTCTCATAAGGTCCCCTAATCATCATATTGACCCACTAGTTGGCGCATACAAAGGTCAAGTTGTATGGAATAGACCTAAAAGTGCTAGTTTGAGCTTAAAATCAAAGAGATTGGGATTTTTTGTGTGAAAAATGAAGTTTTTTAGGAATAATTAGTCATATATTATCTATTCAATCCCTCTATCAATCATCAGGGTGACCTTCATGACTAGTTTAGAAAGCGAAAAGGTAAAGGTGTTAGAATCCATTGCCTATGTACACCCAAAGGGGGTTAAAAATCTTGATCAAGTCAATGTTGCTACCTATTAAGGTACCTAAATTAATTTTTATGTTGGGAATGATGAAATAATTCCTTTCAACCTTAAGGTTTAGTCTAATATTCATGATTCAGGTTTGCAGATAGACCAATCCATGGATCCCACTACCATTGTGTCATAATAAAATGAATAATAGTGTAATTTGGGGAGAAGGGATGCTTATAACCTTATTTAATAAGGATATTATAGTTTTTTAAATCGATTTTAATGATTTATATCCTAGGAGAAGCCTTTACAATGGACCTTCTACCTATAAACACACAAAAGTCACTCAAAAGGGCATGTTATTCAAAATAAAGAGCATATTCAAGTGCTCATCATAGATTGAATCTTATGCATGGGGAGTGAAAAACTTTATGGAATCTCATAGGGGATATTATTCATAGATTTTTATGGTATGAAAACTATATGGACACTTTTTGAAAGGGCAAGTTTACAGGGTTTTAGGCATAAATTGTGTTGTGGAGCCCAACTAGAAGTTTTAAACTATGTTAAGGGTGAAGAGTAATCAACAGATATCAATGAAAATGTATAAGGGGTTATAATAATAATAATAATAATAATAATAATAATAATAATAATAATAATAATAATAATAATAATAATAATTTTCAAATGAGTTGAGATCCTTTTTCATATTTTTTATCATTCAATCAATGGATATAAGCAAAAGGTTGAAGTACAAGCAAATAGGTCTACTTGTCTTGCAAGTAGAAGAGTTTAGAATGAAAAATGTGGTGTGGTATCATTGATTGACCATATTCAAACATTGGTAGATATAATCTAGGTGATCACACCCTAAAATGAAGGCCATTATGATAGGTTATAGGTAGTTTCAAGGACCAATCTACATGCACATTAAAGTGAGGCTATCCAACGCCTCTTGGAAGCCTATCCATACTCCATTTGTGTTGTATAACTACCATTGGAGGGAATATTAGGATATTTTAAGAATGGTTAAGGCTTGAATAAACTAAAATGAGGGAGTTACAACCTCCACATCTTCCTAAAATGCCAAAGTTGACTTATTGATGGCATGTCAATGCTTGAGGAAGTAAATAGGCTTGTTGTAACTACCATACACCACATTAGCCTCATTCATGTCCTCTCTTATTCCTTGAATCTTATGTCTTCTCCTTAAAACTTTATATTTAATTAGGCATTTAGATCTTACTTTGGTATCCCTCAATTGGGTGTAGCAAAGCTCTACCAAAATTTCTTTGTAACTCTTTTAAATCAATATAAGACATTTCAAGATTCTTGTTGAATGATTGTGTGATTATTGAGATTTTTATTTACATAATGTATCCATTATGTTGTCATTTATAGGTCATTTCATGTACCTATCTTCAATTTACTAAACTATTGTGGGTTTTAGTGTTGGTAGGTAGGAGTGTTATTGAAGTGTCACAAGTCACTAGTTATGTAGATCTAGGCTTAGACCTTCAAGTTGAAGAAACCTATTAAAACTCAATATAAAATATTCATGTTTAAAATACCATAAATGAGTCTGATCAGTCATTATCTCCATTAGGTTCATTAATAGGTTTAAAATGATATAAATAAGAGTGTATCTCTAATTAATTAGTGCATCACCACCTAGATTAGGTTATTTCATCAATTGTATCTCTTTTAACTTTTCATTATGATAATATTACATCTTATAAAGAGTTTAATTGAAAAATCATGGGATCTCACTCCATAAAATCTAGAGGTGTGACATGCATATTAGGTAGCCCATAATCTATGGTCACTCCCATGTTAGACCAGGTTTGAGTTAGACATGAACAATATTCTCCATAGTAAGGGTGAAACCTAGATCACCAAAAATTATTTTGGTGGATTACCCATATGTATTGGTACATACAATCCTAAAAATTCTTGGCATCTGGGTCCCTAGTGACTCTATGCAAGAGTATGATTATGTCACCAACTTCCTCCTTAAAGTCTATTCTTGCTAAGGTTTTAGGAAATCTTGTAGATGTAGGCCTAGATAATTTTATCCATTATTTATCAAGGAACCTTAGACATCTAGTGTTATTATCTTGATAAAAATTCTTGGATGAGTTAGGATTTATATCAAGATAACTCTCATACTCTAGAATCATGAACACTAAGTTGATGAAGTTGGGGTCTAGGTTTAGAATCCTCTCCCTTATCATTCAATACTTATCTCTTTTTTACATCATGTTTATTTTCTAATGTGATCACATGATCAAGTATGTACACTGATAGGGGGAAGGTTTCTACTTTAGGTATTCCATAGTTGTAAATGCTTTGAATCCAATCACTTTTAAATTCAGCATTTACCCTTGTCCATAAATCACCTAGTATATTTGACCTAGGTCTATGTCTATGATTTCATTAGTTTTATATTATAATTTGAGTGGGATACCATTTCCCTTATATTTGAATTTAATTTCTTTTCTAGAGATATATTTTGGGAAAATTGATGTAGGAAATCCAACTATAGAGCTGGCATGATTTGAAATTACAAATGGAAGTAAAATGTTTAGTGGGTATTGGAGTTGCAAATGTAGGTTAAATTTTCAATGGGTATTAGACTTTTAAAAAAAAAATAAAGGTCCAATAAAACCTCTATTGGGTTTTAGGCTTGTTATTTTAGGTAAAATCCATAACGGAGATTTGGAATTGAAAATACCCCATGATTTTCTATAGAGTTGTAAATTATGACCAGAGTTTCAATTTTTACCTATCATGGGGTGTACAAGAAGCAAAGGTTGGGATGAAATTTTAAACTTTGAAATTTGAAATTGATGTCTTAATCTCTAGTTTTTTGGGGTATGTGTAAACTAGGAAGTAGAGGTCGGGATGCAGTTTGCAAGTTTGCATGTTGAAAATTGCACTCAATCTCCAGTTTCTATTGGACTTGAGAAAATGGTATTGTAGGTCAATTTAAGTCCTTTTTTTCAAAAAATTAATGGGTCTCCCTTATGGTACTATATTTTATTGACATTTTTGGGATTAAAATATCAACATTTTGATGACCTTTATGGGGTGATTATCGACTAATTAGTTTCTTCCCAGTAGGCTTCTAGTTCACTAGGCATGGAGTCATTTTAAGCTTAACACACTTTTAATTGGGGAAGAAAAAAACGAAGACTTTTCCTAAACAATAATTAAATAGGGAAAAACAAAATAGAAACAAACTAAGGAAACAAAAAATCCTAATGAGTTGACCTATGTAAAAGCAGTTATTTATGGAGACTAACTAAACCTAATATATACAATATTTATTGGAAAGAATTCCAACCTCAAAAGTAAGATTTAAGGTATATCCCATTAATTGGGATAGGTAGTAATGATCCATCAATCTTATATAGTTGGAATGCATTTTCTCCCTTTCATTAAGTTATATTATATGGATTTCTCCAAATTACATCAAACTTTATATATGTGTCTAGTTTAGCTCTTTCAGCATCCCATTTTATAACCATGTCTCCTTCATTAAAGCTCTTATTAGATGATTTTTTGTCAAAAATTCTCTTCATTTGATCTTGATTTGTTTTCAAAACTTTCATTGATTGGTTTTTGACTTTTTCTATCCCTATGAGTTTTTCCAATCATACTATCATTTCATCATTATCAATCAATTCTAATTGATGATTAGGTTTTAGAGATGGTAACTCAATTGATAGTGGACCTCTATCTTCCCTTCCATATAACAAAATGAATGTATAATTGACAATGACTCTTTTAGGAGTGATCCTATCAACCTAAAGTGTTTATTTTAACTTTGTGTGCCATGTCCTTTGGCTATCTTCCATTATACTTTTGATAATCCTTATAATATTTTTGTTGGTAAAATCAGCTAATCCATTACCTTATGGGTAATAATTGGATGAAGTAATCAGGTACACATTATACCTTACAACCCATTCACTCACTTGAGTGCTGACAAAATCTTTAGCATTGTCTAAGATAATGGTGTAAGGAACATCAAATCTTGTGACAATGTCATCCATGAATTCTAGGATAGATGCCTCCATGGCATCTTTTAGTGTAAATAATTCAATCTATTTGGTGAAATAATTAGTTATTATAAGGACCCATTTATGGCCTACACTTAATGGTAGACTAATCATGTCAGTGAAACATAATCCTCATTAGGAAAATGGTTGGTCATCTTGGATTCATTGGAGAGGGAGAGCTTCTAATATTTATTTGCCTATAAATTAAGCACACTTCTTATAGTCCCTATTGGCTAGATTTTATGCATAGATTAAAACCTAGGTAGTCATGAGATAAATCTCCTTCATTTAATGATGAAGCTTTCATTTGTTTTATTTATCTACTCTTGATTACTCTGTATCTAAAACCTATTGAATTAAATTTAAATTACTTTAATTTTGGAGTATTACTCTAATCTCTTCATTCATGAACCATAACAAAGAGATTATGTAGCAAGTAAGCAACTAGTTTCAAAAAATTTGAAAAAAGATGGATAATAAGAAAATAATTATGGTATTTGTGGAAATAGAGTTTGCATTTCAAAATAAATAGATTTTGTAGAGTCTATTATATCCATGCAAGTAGATAAATACTTTAAAAGAGATAAATTTTTAGTAAATAACTTAATAAAACCAAGAATTTAATTTGGATTTAAGGGTAACACAAATTTTACCATTTTATCTTCATAGAACACATGAAATAATTCCCCTTAGACACAAATTTCTTCAAAAAATCCAATTGTCTTCTTATTCAATTCTAGTATAACTCATACAAGAAAATCCAGTTATATCAAACATAAAGTTTTGGATGTCTTAAACTTGTATAATTTGCTATCTTTTTATTTTTGCCAAAAAAAATTCATCCCTTGGCATGCAAACCATCATTCATATTTATACAAAACTAAAACTAGAATCCAAATAGGAAGCAATTTCTTTAATTTCACATGTGATGTGATAAAATTGGAAATCGTTGAGTAACAACTTTCTTAAAACTCTCCTTCATGGCATGCAATGATCAATTCCAAGTAGACTTCTTCATGTTTCTTGTTTGAATTGAATATAAAGTCTTTACATGTAGTTCAAAACTAGATGAAGTATTTTACTTTCACAAAAAGACTTCAAGTAAAGGCACTTGAATAAAAATTAGAGAAGGAAAGTGAAAGAAAAGACAAAATTTGCTTCAATCTTCAGACAGGATTAATTCAATTAAACTTGATCTTTGCATTTTTATCTATACTTGATGTGCTAGGAAATTATTAATCAGATGACCCCTTCATCTAGTTTCACAATTGCTTGCCTCTCTGTTTCAAATCTTACTATTTCCCTTTCAATCATTTTACTTTGAAATTTTTCTTTCTCAATACTTGGACTTATCATTTTCAAATTTGTTTGATAATTCATTATAACTTTGATGGACTTAGTTATAAAATGAGTCATGATTGTGTCTATTCTTCACTTGAACTACTCTATCAATTGTTCAGCGATTCTTGGGATAACGGTTTTCCATATACCTATAAATCTAAAGAATCAATCTTCAAGATCAACATTGACATCATGTGACTATTCTTCCATCATATTCATTTCTTTATCTATATCCATAAGGATGCTTAAACAAAAAGAAAAGAGATAATCTTCCTACTTTATTTTCTTCAAAGAAGAAGTAATTTATTCCTCAACTATAATTTTATCATCTAATTTTAAAATATCTTCAAGACTTTCCTGCTAGAGTTTTAAAAGTCCATTTTCATTTTTTAATTCAATTTTTATTGTGCTCATTTATGCTATCTTTCCCAAAAGATCACTTTGAGCATCTTTACTGAGTGGAAAGAATTTCTCAACTTTTTGGCTCATCTTTTCAATCAACCTGTCAATAGTCTTAGCTTTATCTGCAATTCCTTCTACTTCAATAATTACTTACTAAGTAATCATAGTATCTAGGAGTAAATCTTGTTAAGAGATAGACTTTCCCACTTTTTCAATTATTTGTCATAACTCATCATTATATTCCTTTAACTTGTTTTTAGCAGCCTTCTCTTCATCTAGCTTTTTAAAGAGAGTATTAATCAATGTTTGAGTACATTTTTTAAGTCCATACATTTTAACTTCTCCAAGGGATAATCTTGTGATTGATAATTTTTCATAAGTCACTTCTCCTTTGTTGACTTTAAGTGGTGGAGTTGCTATCTCAGCAAATTTTTACCCTGGGAACTCAACTATCAATTTTGAGGTCACCTTTGCTTGCTTAGATTTCTTCCCTCTTTTCTCTAGACTCTTTAACAACTATAGATCTACTTCTTTAAGATTGGTTACTTATTTTTTCCCTAAGACTATTTGTGAAACTAGCCAAGATGAAAAATCTATACTAGTGGAAAAATTTAGATGTGTGGTTATTACATGTTATTCACTTCTAGTTACCAACTCCTATGAAGAAGCTTTTTCTACAGGAGGTTATTTTTCAATTTCCACTTTATATTTTCATTTATCTATAAATTTTTCAATAGCTTCTTCTTTATGTCTTGTCTTTTTCTCCTTTTCTTTTATTGATCCTTCCTTCTATGATGCTAGATTCTCATCAACATTTGCCTTATTGAGTTATTATTCAACATGAGATGGTTCATCTGAAGGAGGTGGGGGTGTTGCAGGTTTTGGAGAAGAAGGAAGAGGAGAAGGAATCACTTATTTTTTATAATACTTTTCTGAGGATTTTATTCCATAGTCCTTAAGAGATGAGGAGGAAGTTAAAGAAACATGAATAGAAATAGTAGTTGGAATAGTAATTAGAATACTTGGATGAATAGGGGTAGGAGAAACTAATAGTGAAATGCAATATTTATCTTCTTTATGGGACCTTGATGCTTTCTCCTTGATTTACTTCTTCTATTTTCTATCCCACAGGTGCAGTTTTGCTTAAGAATCCTTTCATGTAATATCCCTTGTTTAAAAGCTAATTAGAAGTTAATACCAAAACATTTGAAGTTATCTCTACAATTTTATTATCATGATCATTACCTAAGATAATTATTGGTAGTGGGGTCCTATCTCCTCTTGCTACTTAGAAAGCAACACTAACAACTATGTCATCATCTTTTAAATCCTCTAGAATAGTTTCTAAATCAAAGGCTCAAATTTACTTTATAGGTAACTATTGTTATCTCTTCTTCTTATCTCAAACTCATTTTTATAATCCATTTAGAAATCCTTGAGTGTTGTGACATGAGTATACTCAAGAGAAACTATATTTTGAGAAACACCTCTACAATCAAAATTTTCTTTGGCCTCAAAATGAACTTGAGTATAATGATGATAGATTTCCTTCTACCCATTCCTAGATTTATAGATGCTAGGATATTGATAGTGACTAATAACAATTAGAAAATTAATAACTACCTTATGTGTTTTAGATTACAAATCATGTAACTCAATTAATTGTCTTCTCATCTCCATTAAGATCCACTTGTCACTTGGGTACCTTGGTAGTTTGAGTGGTGCTCCTAAGAATCCTCTAATTCTAAGATAAGTGAAGTCACAAAATTGGATAAAAATACATCCATACAAAGCCACTACATCCCATGCTTCATCTAACACCTGTTTATGCTTCAATGGTTTTTCCAACTTGTAAATAATCTCATAAAAGAAACTGTCATTCACTATGATGTAATCTTTGTAATAATTTTCAAGAACTAGTTGAGGATAGAATTCATATATTGATACTATTGATAAATTAACATTAGTCCTTAACCTTGAAAAAGCCCCAGTGGAAGCCACTACATATACCAAATATGATGTCATCTTGAAATAAAAAATCTACAATACATTCTTCAATTGTTGATCAATGTTATCAATGATCATTTTTGCCCAATCAATCTTAGAAGAACTCTAGGTTACATCAATAGTTTTGAGGTAAGCATACATCCATGGTGAAAACCATTTAGCATTATTTTGTCCATTCATTATGCATAGTAGATAAACAATATCATCTATTTCTCAAATGAAATCAGACCTAACAAGGTATTTTGGAAACCTTGAGTGTTGCTTGACCTTTTTCAAGTAGTAAGTATTTGTGATCTTGATGCATTTAAGCATCTTGGTTTCCCATTACTTCTCAGCTATCTTCATTTAAATGTCAAGTACCTCTAGTGATGTTGGGATTTTTAAGCAATAGTAAAAATATTGAACATAAGCCTTATAACTACATTCCCAGTAGTATCCCTTACTACTCTAGACAAGGAATCATAATATTTTTCACATGTAAGTACAAACTCAAGAAGTTGAGTTGAGCTAGGGAAATATTTTGCTTGTGTAATTTTACTATTGGTCATGGCATTTAGAAGTGGAGTCTTTGCAGTAGCCTTGGATCTTTCTAAGAGCTTAGTAATAGACACATGCCCCATGTCTATGTCACTTATCTCAATGAGCTTTGATGAAATGGATGATTCAATAAGACACCATTTATATTCATACTTCATTATGGCTTTTTGGATTGTTACTTTCTTCACCTTTACTTTTCCCTTACCCTTCTTGATCAATTTAAGAATTTCCTCAAGTACTAATTATGGGACCTCTTCAATGACTTTACTTTGTTCTTCTACTTCTGTTATTTTCCCCTCTAATCTTTTTGATGCTTTTAACCTAGACATTTAATCCTTTGAATTATTAAGAATGCTTTGTAAATATTTTGAGATGCTCACTAAATACCTCAAAGGATTAAGAAATCTGGGAATGAGATTAGCTTAGATACTTTTTAACTCTCAGCAAGTTCACAAAAAAAAACTTTTAAAAGAACAAGTGTTTCCAAAAACTTAACTTGATTTTAAGCTAAAATTCTGAACACACTTAGGTTTCTCTTTCAATTTAATCAATTTTGGGTTTATAATAGTAGGAGATAACTTCAAATTTGCAATGTTACAAAACATCAGGGTCTTACTAGTAGAAGACTCTAAGTTCTTTGGGTCACAATTCTTTAGGTTTACAAAAGCATAAGACTTCAGGTTCTCCAAAGTGTAAGAATTTGGGTTTACAAAGATTGCTTACTTATATATTTAGAAACAAGTAATAATTAATAGAAAACCCAATTAGATCAGTCTTTGGGACTCAGGTTTCTCAAGGCAAGCTACTAGTAGGTATAAACCTGAAACAAGTTAAGGTCACTAATAAACCCAATTTAGTCTAAGAAATTAGGGCATCCTTGGAAGTTTTTTTTTTATTTTCTGACTTTTGACATGGAAAATGCATAACAAGGTCTGCAACTATATTTTTTGACCAAAAATGATGATTTTAACAATGAAAATGAAAAAGAAGACAAGTACATAAACCCTAATAGAGGAGAAAATGAATGAAACAAAAAGAAAAATCAAACCTTAAAAAGAAAAAAATAAGAAGGAAATAATGAAATTAAAATAGTCTAATTACCTCAACTACAAATGGGTCACAAAAGGAAATGCTTGAAATTGCTCTAAATTACTCTAAGGATCAAAAACACTCATCTTAGGTGGAAATTCTAATTTTATATATTTAGCAATACATTAATTATAAGTGTGCCAATGCCACGTCGGCTTATCATGTTGATTGGGTTCTTTAAATTACTTTACTTATTTTAGGCTTTTATAAGCAAAGTAGTCTCATAATCTTGATCAGGTCTTGGTAGTGTTAATTAGGTTCATAAACCTAAAAATATTTTACTTATAAACTTTATAAGTAAAGTAGTCTTGAGAATCTGATAAGTTCTTGGTAGTGTTAATCAAGTTTTATGGCCTACTTAACTCATTAAATTTTTATAAGTAAATTTCCTTGATAAACCCAATTTGGTCTAGAAAGTGTGAGTCAGGTTTTTAGGACAACTTAACTTATTCTTAAAGAAGTAAAGTAACTCAGATTAACCTAATTTGCATTAGAAAATGAGTTGAATTACCTTCAAGATATAAAAATGGATGGATGGAGGATATGGGTGATGCTTTTAAGTTAGTGTTTTCAATCTTCTGGAGAAACTTGAAGCAATTGAGAAGACAATAATGAAAGAAAAACAAACATAAGTAGGATCCAAATCCTTTATTCTAAATATTGACTTCAAATAATAAAACTAACATACACATACTATTAAGATACAAATATTTTTAAAGGGGTGTCTCCCAAAATCTTGAAGTATCAAATTTTGGGGACACCAATTGGCTCTGACTGGGGACACCCTTATTTCTATCATAAGAAAAGAAATGAGGGTGAGCTCTTAGTATCTCTAGTTTTACATTTAATTCATTGGGTATAGAGTCATTGTAGAAGCTTAGTCACAAAAACTACTAGACTAACTAGAACACAAAAGACTTTAAACAAAATAAAAGAAAGGACAAAAACTTTATTTATGTACATGTAGGAGATACCTTACTATTTAATTTTTGTAGAACTTCAAATGGTGCCCATTAAAAGGTAGAGGCAATGTAATCCCATCTTGATGAGCTAGGAAGAAACTATCTTTCCCAGCAATATTTTGTATAGTAAAGGGTCCTTTCCATAAGGAATCAAACTTTCCATGTTTTCCTTTCTATTTATTTTTCTTATCCCATAGAAGAACTCAATCTCCCACTTCAAATTGTCTATTTCTGGCTCCTTTATCAAATATCTTCTTAACTTTTGATTGATGATCCATTAGTCAATCAACAACTTGAACATGAAATTTTTGTAGTTCACTAAGAAACATGATCCTCTTATCAAGAAAATATTGATAAGTGGTGTCTTCAATTGGTTTTACCAATTAGAAAATAGGTAATTCAAGGGTTATTGGTATTTTAGCATTTATTCCATATAAAAATTGAAATGCGTACATACCTATTACCTTATTTAGAGTAATTTTGTCATCCCACAATGAATCAAATAGCTTCTTATGCCAGGTCCTTTAATTATTGTCCACCAATTTTTGAATGATATTCATCAAATTCTTATTGCTTGACTTAGATTGTCCATTACATTAAGGATAATGATTTGAATACTGAACTAGGTTTATCACATAGGAGAAACATGATTTAGTAAGTTCTATAGAAGAGAAGTTACCTGCATTGTTTGTCATAATTTTAAGTGTTACATTGAATATGACAATAATATTTTCTTTTATAAAATCACACACTACTTCTGATGTAGCCTTCTTGACTAAGATAGACTGAACCCATTTATTAAAATAATCAGTAGCTATCAAAATGTAGTAATGTCCAACACTTGATGGATAATTCAATAAACTAATGAAATCCATTTCCCATTACCAAAAAGGCTCATTAATAATTACTAGTTGTAGTGGTAAAGTAATTAATTTAACTCTTCCTACAAAAATTTGACATGCTTAACACTTAGTAACCCATTTAGATGCATATTGAAATAAAGTAGGCCAAAAATACCTTGCCCATAAGATTTTATGTGCAGTGACTCTGGCTGAAAATTGACCTCTATATGCTTTGTCATGAAATATCTTTAACAATTCAATCTATTATTCTCTATCTACACAATGGATAAAAACACCATCAATATTCCCTTTTTATATAGACCATTGTCCCAAATGACATAATCCTTAGATTTCAAATTGATAGTTCACTTTTCTTTCTTTATTAGATTGTTTGGTAATTCTTCATAAGTCAAATATTAAGTAATCTTGTTATACCATTCATTAACCAAATTGATAAAAAGTACCATGGGTAATTCTTCTTCATTTTTTCCTTGATTTAGAGATGTATCTTTAGGCTTGCTTTCAGTCATCAATTGGCATAATCATTTGCCTCTCACTAACTTTGTTGGTCTGATTTCAAGATTAAATTATTGTACTTTAGCTACCCAGGTGCCCCTGAGTAGCCCTACCTCCTGCTGAGTTAGAATAGACTTAACTATAGAATCTAGAACATATACCAAATTTCAAGAAGATAAAATATAATCCCTAAAAACTTTACATGCTTTCACTACTGCATATGCATGCTTCTCCATTTGAGAGTACTTCAACTCTAAGCTTTTCAATGGTTGACTCATAAAGCCTATAGGTGCTTCAACTCCATTATTTTTTTGCATGAGGATGGTTGACATTGTGTGTTCTAAAGAATAAGAGTAAAGAATAAATGTCTTACTAAAATTTGCAGAAACTAACACAGGAGCTTCAGATATTATTGTTTTGATTCTTTCAAATGCTAATTTTCCTTTAGTATTCCATTTAAAATCTAGTTTTTCTTCATCATATCTGATATGTAGCATGTTAACTCAAAATAATATGGGATAAACCTTCTTAAAAATTTAACTTTTCCAAAGAAATAATGTACACCTTTCTTAGACATAGGCATAGGCAAACTCTGAATAACTTTTATTTATTCTAGATCAATTCTAGTCCCTTCACTTGATAACAAATGACCAATAAACTCACCCTCAGTTACAAAAAATATTTATTTCTTAAGATTTAAGGAAATCCCATGTGGTATACATTATATCAAGACTTCCTCAAGGTCAGCTAAGTGGTTACGTCTTTGTTTTGAAAACATAGTCAAATCATCCAGATATACCATAATACTATTGTTGCTCAAATGAGTGAATGTTAAATCCATAGCTCATTAAAAATTTGCACCAACATTGATTATCTCAAAAGGCATCTTTTGATAAGCAAAATTCCCCCATGGTGTTGTGAAATTTGTCTTGTATTGATCTTCTTTAGCTACCTTTTTTTTATTATATCTTGAGAATCCATCTAACATGGATAACATTTTAGACTCTATAACCACCTATAAAATATGATCCATATTAGGCAATGGATAGTTGTCTTTTAAAGAAGCCTAATTTGAGTTGTGAAAATCAACGCATAAACGTGTCTCTCTATTTTTATTTCTTAATGGGACAATGTTTACTAACCATTCTGAATGATGGATCAGATAAATAATCTTTGCATCTAAGATTTTCTAAATCTCAGCATGAATCATACTTGAAATGGTAGGATTATGATGTCAAAACTTCTTCTTGAATGGATTTATACCTAGTTGAAGTGGAATTTAGTGTTCTACTTCTTCTATTTGAAAGGACTTGAGATCTTTATATGACCTAGCAAATATGTTAATATATTCTTTAATAAGTTTAGTAAAAGCTTCTTTTTCCTCTTGTGACTAGCTCTTACCAGTGTTAACCATCTTAGGCTCTTCACTACTGCCTAAATTAACTTGTTATATTTTTGTAGAAGTCTCCCCACATTCCTTTTTCTTCTTTAAGAACTTGTCATGCCTGTCAAAAATCTCTACTAAAGAAACTAAGCCTTTAGGAATCTTATTCCCTTTAAGCTAAACTATGGCTTCATCTTTAGAAAGGTCAGAATCAATAGTACCTATTGTTGTTTTATGGGAATGTGAACTACTTCCTTCAAAATTATCTTGTTGTTCCAAGTAAGTTGTTATTTATTTATCATCATTAAAAACTTGCTAGTGTTCAACATTATCACAGACCATTAGGTGATAAACCATTTCCACTTTGTAATCACCTTCTTTGAATATTATCAATCGATGATCAACCCTAAGGATGTTGTTACAATAAGTGAATCAACTCTAAATTTATGATCATGAGATACTAAATTAATTTAGAAAGCATAAAAATCCATTATAGCACTCAAAAATCTATCATGGTAATGTTTAGCTTATCTTTCTTCACTTGATATTATACTCTAATTTGCCTAACTATAAGTTTGGAATCTCCATCAACTCTAAGGAATTTTATTCCCCACTCTTTTGCTCACTCAGGTCCTAACTAGAGAGCTTCATATTCAGTTGTGTTATTAGTGTTTTCAAATATGAGCTTAAATGAGTAAGGAAAAACTTCTCCAGTTGGAGAAATCAGCACCACTCCTACACCTAAACCAAGAAAACTACGACTATCATCAAATTCCATAATCCATAACTCTTCATCTTTTTATTTTTATTTTTTATTTTCTTTACTTGTTTCAAGAAAATAAATTCCATAACCTAACTCTTCAAAGAGGATTTTAGATCTTGGATATTTAGATTTGGAAACTATGTATTTTAATTTCTTCTCTGGTTCCAGCTTATAATTTACTTATTTAATTGGGATATGTGCACATGACCAGTCCATTTTAACTTCTCCTCCCAACTATTTACATAAATTTCTATTGAGAAACATTATATATGAAACCAGGATATATGCTACCAAGATCATCATTTTAAGCCTTTTATCTGGGAAGGTTTCTAGAATAGCTTGAACATATTTAATCTATCTAATCAAGGGAACTTGTCTTTCCATTGAGTAACATTTTCCTATGGACTTAGTCAAAGAAACCTAAGGCATCAACTACCTTTTATGGTATTACATTATTAGAGGCACCAGAGTCAAGAATGCAATTACTTAACTTATATCTATTTATCAGCAGAGATACATAAAATGGTTCTATCCTATCTGAAATAGGAGAAGATGAAGATGTAGCATCAATAGAGTTATTCTGGGAAGGGGTCAGTCTAGGAATGGTTAAAATAACCTTAGAAGAATTGGATGTATTATTTGACCCCTTATTCTAAACATACTTCACTAATCTATTTAGGTGATCTAGGTAAGACTTTAGATATTCAGCTTCTGACATTTAGATTTTAGTTTTCTTTATGTGCTCAATAATGTCAAAAGAAGGAATTGGAATAGAAGATAAATAACTAACTTAAGTTACATGAGTGTTTGACTTTGAAGCTTGGGAAGTGAAGGGAACATACTTCTCTTTAGGAATAAAAGGAGGTATAAAACTACCTCTCTTAAGGATACTTCAGTAGTAGGTTGATTTTTCCCCTTTTCTTGTTCTTTTGATGACTTATCAATAAATTTTTTAGTTTGAGACCTTATAAAAACTACAAAAGATTGACTATGATCTTCATGAAATGCTTTGTCATATTTAGTTTTTTATTCATATTCTAGGTAATAGTTGGAGTCATCAATAGGATCTACAAAATCATCTTCTTTAACAAGAGGTTGATTAGCACCATCATCTATTGAGTCTTCTTCATTCATCTCAATATGGTTTCTTGGAACATCTTCAATTTCTAGTCTTTGTTGAGGACCGACAATCTAATTTCTATTTTAATTATTGAAGTTACATGTAGGAGCATTCTTGGTTGATGTTGTATGAGTTCCTTGAGCAATTTGACTCTTAACTTACAGTAAGTCATTGGTAAGTTTTTACAATAAAGGATCTACAGTCTGAGGTGTAATAGAAACAAATGATTTTCCTCTAGTTACAATATTTTTAATCTTCCCAACCATTATTAAATCATCCTCAACCTCTATTATAAGATTTTGAGCAGCAACAAGATTAACTAGATGTGCCCTCTGAAGTTGATAGCTAACTTTTGGAAGTTGAGTGCTGATGAAGAAACATTTTTGATTGTCTGTTATAGGCAACATAGCTTTTATAATATTTTAAAGGAGTCTATTGAATCTGTCAATGAAATCACGCATATGCTCATGTAGTTCCTTCTTCAACTAGGTTAATTTTGTGAGTAGAATGTGGGCATCCTCTACAACTTCAAATCTTTTTTTGAATTACTTATGCATAGTATCCTAGTTGGTCATGGTGCCCAGAGCTAAATAGTAAAACCATTCTACTTCCAAGTCATGTAGGGTTTCAATGAAGAGTCTAATAGAGACATTTTCATTCTCTACACTGATTACTCCACATGCTATGAAAAAAGTTTTTAAATGTTCATCAAGATTTTTCTTACCATCACTAGGAAACTTAGGAAAGTTCTTCCTTGAGCCTTTTGGTAGGTCATGCAAAAGAGGTGTCAAATTCAATGGACCAATAGCTAGTCCCCATGGAACAAGATGTGGTAATGCCATGCTTCTAGAGACTAAAAACTGGGAACTAGCTAATTGAAGAATTCCAAATGAATTATGATAAATTTGATGCATAGTAAGAGTTATTCACCTAACAAGTGAAAGATTAGCTCTTTTGATTCTATCTTAAATAGGGAAACTAAAATTAAATTGCTCTTATAGCTCAAAGAAATTATCTATTTATCCTTATGCTCTTTTTGTTCTAGTGAAAGGTTGATTGGCCAGTTTGAAAATTATAAAAATCCTCTAAAGAAAGATAATTTTATACCAGATTATGATTGTATGCAATGACTTTGAGAAAAGGTGGATTTGGAGTGAACAGAAGTTCCAAATTGACATACAGTTGACTTACTGGTAAGGAAAATTTAGTTCAAAATAGAGTAATTAATTTTAATGATATTTTCAAGATGGATCAATGCATTATTTCAAGCATACAAACTTATAGTGAGAGCTTAAAAGAAATTAAAACTTAGGATAACCTTCAAATTTGATGTGTAGGAGTTAATCACTTAGATATTCTAGTTAGGTTTGTTCCCCAATGGAGTCGCTAGAAACTATTGGCTAGATTTTATGCACATCTTAAAACCTAGGTAGTCATAAGATAAATCTCCTTTATTTAATGGTGAAACTCCCATTTGTTTTATTTTCTACTCTTGATTACTCTATATCTGAAACCTATTAAATTAAATTTAAATTAATTTACTTTGGGGGTATTACTTTAATCTCTTCATTCATGAACCATAACAAAGAGATTCTACAACAAGTAAGCAGTTGGTTTCAAAAAAATTGAAAGAAAATGGATAATAAGAAAATAATTATAGTATTTATGGAAATAGAGTTTGCATTTCACAACAGATAGCTTTTGCAAAGTCTATTATATCCATGCAAGTAAATAAGCACTTTAAAAGAGATTTTTTTAGAAAATAACTTAAGAAAACTAATAATTCAATTCAGATTAAAGGGTAACACAAAGTTTACCATTTTATCTTCATAAAACACATGAAATAATTCCCCTTAGACACAAAGTTCTTTAGAAAATCCAATTGTGTTCTTATTCAATTCCAGTACAACTCATATAAGAAAATCTGATTATCTCAAACATAAAGTTTTGGATTTCTTAAACTTATATAATTTGCTATCTTTTCTTTTTTGCTAAAAAAATTTCATCCCTTGGCATGCAGACCAGCATTCATATTTATACAAAACTAAAACTAGAATCCAAATAGGAAATAACTTCTTCAATTTCACATGTGATCCACTAAAACTAGAAACCATTGAGTAACAACTTCCTTAAAACTCTCCTTCGTGTCATACAGTGATCAATGCCAAGTAGCCTTCTTCATGTTTCTTGTTTGAATTGAATACAAATTCTTTGTATGTAGTGCAAAACTAGATGAAGTATTTTACTTTCAAAAAAATACTTCAAGTAAAGACACTTGGATAAAAATCAAAGAAGGAAAGTGAAAGAAAAGAAAAAATTTACTTCAATCTTCAGAGAGGATTAATCTGATTCTTAAACTTGATCTCTACATTTTCTCTATACTTGATGTGCTAGGAAATTATTGATTGGATGACTCCATCTGGTTTTGTAATTGCTTGTCTTTCTATTTCAAATCTTACTATTTCCCTTTTGAGATTTTTACTTTGAACTTTTTCTTTCTCAATCCTTGGACTTATCCTTTTTAACTCTATTTGACAATTTATCAGCACTTTGATAGACATAGTTGTAAAAGGAGTCATGATTGTGTCTATTGTTCACTTGAACTACTCTATCAACTATTCAATTGTTCTTGGGACAACAATTTTCCATATACCTATGATTCCAAAGAAGCAATATTTAAGATAAGAATTTACATCATGTGACTCTTCTTCCATGATCTTCATTTCGTTAGCTATATCTGGAAGGATGCTTAAATGGAAATAAAGGAAGTAATCTTCCTACTTTATTTTCTTCAAAGAAGAAGCAATTTTTTCTTCAGCTAAAATTTTCTCATCTAATTTTAAAATCTCTTCAAGAATTTCTTATTGGAGTTTTAAAATACCATTTTCATTTTTTAATTCAATTCTTATTGTGCTCATTTCTACTATCTTTCCTAGAAGATCACTTTGAGCATCTTTACTGAGTGGAAAGAATTTCTTAGCTTTTTATATCATCTTTTCAATCAACCTGTCAATGGTCCTAGATTTATCTCCAATTTCTTCTACTTAAATAATTACTTACTAAGTAATCATAGTATTTGGGAGTAAAGATTATTGAGGGATAGACTTCACCACTTTTACAATTATTTGGCATAACT
The DNA here is from genome assembly GCA_037957365.1 of Torreya grandis. NCBI lineage: Eukaryota > Viridiplantae > Streptophyta > Pinopsida > Cupressales > Taxaceae > Torreya > Torreya grandis. Next base: position 1,037,439 of record JARHVA010005668.1, on the reverse strand, counting down.
GATTATTTTGTTCCTTTAACTTATTTTTAGCAGCCTTCTCTTCATCTAGATTTTCAAAGAGAGTATTTATCAATGTCTGAGTATCTTATTTAAGTCCATCCATTATAACTTATTCAAGGGATACTCTTGTGATTGACAAGTTCTAATAACTCACTTCTCCTTTGTTGACTCCAGGTGGTGGAGTTTCTATCTCAACAAATTTCTTCCTTGAGGACTCAATTATCAATTTTGACGTCACCTTTGTTGCCTTAGATTTCTTCCCTCTTTTCTCTAGACTCTTTAACAACTACAAATCCACTTCTTCAAGATTGATTACTTCTTTGGTCCCTAAAACTATTTTTAAAGCTAGCTAAGATGAAAAATATGTACTAGTGGAAATAACTAGATGTGTGGTTATTACATGATATTCACTTCTAGTTACCAACTCCTATAAAGAATATTTTTGTGCAGGAGGTTCTTTTTTCCATTTCCACTTTATATTTTCCTTTATATATAACTTTTTCAACTTCTTTTTTAGGTCTTTTCTCTTTCTCCTTTTCTTTTACTGATCCTTCCTTCTGTGATGTTAGAGTCTCCTTAACATTTGCCTTGTTGAGTTCTTCTTTAGCATGAGTTGGTTCATCTAAAGGAGGTGGGGGAATTGCAATTTTTGGAGAAGAAGTAAGAGGAAAAGGACTCATTTATTTTTTAGAATGATTTTCTAAGGATTTCATGCCATACTCCTTAGCAAATGAGGGAGAAATTGAAGGAACTTGAAAAAAAGTAGTAGCTGGAATAGCAATTGGAATACTTGGAGGAACAAGGGTAGGAGAAACTAATGGTGAAAAGACAATAGTACATTGGATTAGCTCATTATCTTTTACTACTCAAAAAGTGTCATCCAAATTCTTATTGAGCCTTAACTTCTTTACAGGAACTTAACTACTTTCTCATTGATTTACTTCTTTTCTTTTCTATCCCATAAGAATAGTTTCACTTAAGAATCCTTTCATATAGTATCCCTTGTTTAAAATCCAATTATAATTAATTGCCAAAACATTTGAAGTTATCTCTATAATTTTCTTATCATAATCATTACCCAAGATATTTTTTGGAAGTGGGGCCCTATCTCCTCTTGTTACCTGGAAAGCATCACTAAAAATTGTGTCATCATCCTACAAATCCTCTAAAATAGTTATTAAATCAAAGGATCAAATTTGATCTATATTTAACTTTTTATTATCTTTTCTTCTTATCTCAAACTCATTTTTTCAATCCATCCATAAATCCTTGAGTGCTAGGACAGGAGTATACTCAAGAGAAACCATATTTTGAGAAACACCTCTACAATCAAAATTTACTCTGGCCTCAAAATAAACTTGAGTATAATGATGATATATTTCCTTCTACGCATTCCTAGCTTTGTAGATGCTAAGACATTGATATTTATCAATAATAATTGGAAAATTAATAACTACCTTATGTGTTTTGGATTACAAATCATGTAACTCAACTAATTATTTGTTCATCTCCATCAGGATCCACTTGTCACTCAGGTACCTTGGTAGTTTGAGTGGTGCACCTAAGAATCTTCCTATTATAAGATAAGTGAAGTCACAAAATTAGATAAAAATACATCCATATAAATCCACTACATCCCATGCTTCATCTGACACCCTTTTATGCTTCAATGGTTTTTCCAACATGCAAATAAGCTCATAAAAGAAACTGTCATTCACTATGATGTAATCTTTGTAATACTTGTCAAGGACCAGTTGATGATAGAATTCATATATTGATATTGTTGATAAAGTACCAATAGTCCTTAACCTTGAAAAATCCCCAGTGGAATCTAATTCATATACCAAATATGACGTCATCTTGAAATCAAAAGTTTGTAATACATTCTTCAATTATTGATCAATGTTATCACTAATCATTTTTTTCCCAATCATCTTAGAAGAACTCTAGGTTACATCAAGGGTTCTAATGTAAGCATACATCTATGGTGAAAACCATTTATCATTCTTTTTTCTATTGATTATGCATAGTATTTGAATAATATCATCTACTTCTTGAATGAAATTAAACCTAACAAGGTGTTTTGGAAACCTTAAGGGATGCTTGACCTTTTTAAAGTAGTAAGGATTTGTGATCTTGATGCATTCAAGCATCTTGGTTTCCTATTACTTCTCAGCTATCTCTATTGAATTTTTAATTACCTTTGGAGATGTTGTGATTTTAAGTAATAGTTAAAATATTGAACATCAAGCCTTGTAACTACATTCCCTGTAGTATCCCTTACTACTCTAGATAAGGAATCATAATATTTTGCACATGAAAGTACAAAATCAAGAAGCTGAGCTAAGTTAGGGAAATTTTTTGCTTATATAATTCCATTTTTGGTCATGGCATTCAAAATTGGAGTCTTTTCAGTAGCCTTAGATCTTTCTAAGAGCTCAATAACAGACACGTGCCCCATATCTATGTCACTTATCTCAATGAGTTTTGATGAAATGGATGATTCAATAGGATACCCTTTATATTCATACTTCATTATGGGTTATTGTATTTGTACTTTATTCACCTTTGCTTTTGCCTTACCCTTCTTGATAAATTCAAGAATTTACTCAAGTAATAATTATGGGGCCTCTTTAATGACTTTACTTTGTGTTTCTATTTTTGCTACTTTCCCCTTTGATTTTCCTGATGCTTCCAACCTAGACATTTACTCCTTTTAATTCTAAAGAACACTTGATAAAAATTTTGAGATGCTCACTAAATACCTCAAAGGATTGATAAATCTTGTAATGAGGTTAGCTTAGAAACTTTTTAACTCTCAGAAAGTTCCAAAAAAAAACTTTTAAAAGAATAAGTGTTTCCAAAAACTCAAGTAACTTTATTTTAAGCTAAAAGTCTTAACACATTTAGGTTGCTCTTTCAAGATAATTAATTTTGGGTTTGTAGTAGTAGGAGATAAATTCAAATTTGCAATGTTACAAGACATTGTGTTTTTAACATTACAAGACTTTAGGTTCTTTCTAGTAGAAGACTTCGAGTTCTTTGTATCATAATTCTTTAGGTTTATAAAACCATAAGACTTCAGGTTCTCTAAGGCATAAGACTTTAGGTTTACAAATATAGATTACTTATATCTTTAAAAATAAATAATAAGTAATAGAAAACCTGATTAGATTAGTCTTTGGGATCTAGGTTTCTCAAAGACAAATTACTAGTATGTATAAACCCAATTTTTTTGGTCTAAGAAATTAGGACATCCTTGGAAGTTTTTTTTTTTTTGAATTTTTGACTTTTGACATGGAAAATGCATAACAAGGTTTGTAACTATAGTTTTTGACCAAAAATGATGATTTTAACATTTAAAATGAAAAAGAAGATAAGTATGCAAACCCTAACATAGGAGAAAATGAATGGAACAAAAAGAAAAATAGAGGAAAAACTAAACCTTAAAAAGAAGAAAATAATGAAATTAAAATAGTTTACCTACCTCAGCTACAAAGAAGTCACAAAAGGAAATGCTTGAAATTTCTCTAAGGATAGAAAACACTGAACTCAGGGTTCACAGAGGTAATCACTTAGTTTTGATGACTTGGAGTGAGGTGGAAATGAGATGGAAATTTTTATTTTATATATTTTCCAATGCATTAATTACAAGTGTGCCAGTTCCATGTCAGCTTACCTTGTTGATTGGGTTCTTCAAATTACTTTACTTATTTTAGGCTTTTATAAGTAAATCAATCTCATAATCTTGATCGGGTCTTGGTAGTGTTAATCAGGTTCATAAACCTAAAAATATTTTACTTATAAACTTTATAAGTTTATAAGTAGTCCCAAGAATCTAATAAGGTCTTGCTAGTGTTAATCGGGTTTCACAACCTACTTAACTATTTTTATAAGAAAAGTTCTTTGATAAACCTAATTTGGTCTAGGCAGTGTGAGTCAGGTTTTCAAGACAACTTAACTTATTTTTAAGGAAGTAAAGTAACTCAAATAACTCAATTTGCATTAGAAAATGAGTTTAGCTACCTTCAGGCTATAAAAGGATAGATGGAGGATATGGGTGATGCTTTTAATCTAGTGTTTTCAATCTTCTGTAGAAACTTAAAGTAATTGAGAAGACAATAACAAAAGAAAAACAAACATAAGTAAGACCCAAATCCTTTATTCTAAAGACTAAATTCAAACAACACAACTGACATACGTATACTATTAAAATGCAAAATATTTAAAAGGGGTATCTCCCAAAATCTTGAAGTATCAATTTTTGGGGACACCAATCCCTTACCCATTTATGGTCATCTTTGAATATGTTAGGCTAATAATATCCCCCTCTCATTATTTTGATGGTAGTGGTTATTGTAGATAAATATCCACCTGATGGACCATCATAAACCTCCTTGAGCACCTTAGGGACTTGACTGTGCTTGATACATCTTAGCATGACTCTATTCATAACTTCCCTAAATAATACTCCATCAACAAGAATATAAGGAATAGATTGGAGTCTAAAATATATTTTCTTCCACTACTAGAAATCATATGGATACTCGCCAACCTATAGTAAGAGGGTCATGTCATGGATCCAAATATTGAATAGAGTTGGTGTGGTTGGTTGAGATGTATTTTGAGCATATATTATATCAGACACTACCTTAGTAGTATTTATATTAGAATCTAGTTTTTCACATAAGCCCTTTCTTCTTATAATCTTTGTAATTTTGATGTTCATGTCATATTTCATGACTTTTGTGATCCATAATGTTCTTTTTTCATTTATTTCCTAGCTTAGTAATAACTCTTTGATACTTTGGTGACTAACCATTAAATGAATTTTATTATTGGAGAGCATATGCCTAAACTTTTTGAGATCTTTAATTATAGCATATACGTGCTTCTCCATGGAACTATACATTTATTCATAATCCTTCAAGGATTGAATGAAGAAAGATATTGGTTTTTCCAACTATTATTTATTATGTTGGGTTAGAATAACTGATATGTTACCTTCCACTCTAAAAGCATAGAGAATGAAATTGTTCTTATAGTTGGGGTTGACAAGGGTAGGAGATTGATAAATAGCCTACTAGATGGCTTCAAAATTATCATTTCTTTCATGTATCTAGCTGAAAATGATACGCATAAGCATAAATTTAAGGGGCTTGGCCATATAACAAAAAATTGGAACAAATATTCTTAAGAAGTTGATCTTTCTTAAGAAACTTTGTAAACCCTTGTTATCGCTGGGAAGTGCTAATGAAGATCTGACACTTATTCTCTCTAGGTCTATTATAAGACCCTATTTTAAAACAATGTGTCCTGTTAGTTTCCCTTCATGAACTATGAAAATGCACTTTTTTGGATTGAGGGAAACTCTAAACTCTCTACACCTTTCAAAAACTTTCCTAAGGTGATCCAGGTTTGCATCAGCATGTTTTTAATAAATAGTGATGTCATCTAGATATACCAAGATCATCTCATTTATCAAACCTCTAAAATCCATATCCATTTCTCTTTAGAATGTAGCACCATCATTAGCTAGACCAAAAGGTATATTTTAATATACATGCATGCACCATTTTAAAGTGAAATTAGTCTTTAACTAGTTTGATTCTTGCATTAGGATTTGGTTATATCCAAAATAACCATCTAGAAGGAAAAACCTTTTAGATCTTGATAAAGTTTTAAGAATTTTCTCCATGGGTGGAAGGGTATAATGATCCTTCATGGATGCTTTGTTTAAGTCCCTGAAATCTACACAAATATTGATTTCACTATTCTTTTTTCTTATAGGAACTAAATTAGCAACCCAATTTGAGTATGTGATAGGGAAAATGATATTATCCTCTATCAATTTAGACAACACACTCTTCATCAAGGGTTCTACTTTGAGATTTATTTGTCTCTAATTCTATTTAACAAGCTTGGTATTTGGGTTAAGCTTTATTGTGTATTGGGCTAAGCTAGGGTTAAACCCCTTAGATATTTATATCTCCAATCGAAGTTATCATCAAATTCTTGATATAACTCAATAAAATCTTATTTTTTAGAAACATTACATACCTTTCCAATCTTAAATGTTTTATCTTTTGAAATGACTATCGAATCATAGTCTTCTTCATTGATTGTGATATTCTTCTTTTCACCTTTTAGTTGATCATCAGAGTTAAAAATACTCTCTAAAGTAATAAGACCAATGGGTAGTTTTTTTATCTTCAACTAAATGATTTGATCTCCATATTGATCTTAGAGTCTTGATTGGTTTTTATTAGAGAATTTATCTTCCTCTCTCAAAAAAATCATAATTTTTTTATCATTGTCAAAGACTTGTCAGTTGGTTACATTATCAGAAATAGATGGCCTTACTATAAACTTTACATGTTGGCTATTCTTCTTCTTTATTTCTTTAGGTAGGTTATACTGAGAACCTACTAAGGCCATATGATCATCATCTTTATTCAGTGCTCTTAGTACCACTTGAATTTTTAAAGTAATAAAGTCTTGTAACATGTCCCAAACCCTATGTTTGTAATATCTCAACAAATTATCCTTGGTTATTATTTCAAATCCTATTTGGTGAATAATTAATTCAATATCACCAAATACTTGTAGTGATTGTATCCTTATATCCTTGGCTAGTTGGAGACCTCAAATCAAATCTTCATAATTAACTACATTGTTAGTGTAGTTAAACTAAAGTTTGAAAGAATAGAAATAACCCTCTTTTTGTGAAGAGATTAAAATAACACCTACCCCTACACCATTATTACTTCTTGATCCATCAAAGAATAGTTACCACATTCTTTGAATATCCTTAATTGGTTTTACAAGATTCAGAATGATTACATCATTTTCATGGATGTAATATGTACCCAACCTAGTTTCTTTTACATAATCATAAGGATTAAATTATAGATCCAATACTCATTCATCTAGATAAGTGTCTATAATTTATTCCATGGGTATGATCAAGCTCCCCTTCCTAATCTTGTAATGTGAAATTCATATATATAGGGATAGGAGTGTATGGACCAATATGGTCTTTAACAATTGGCTTAGCTCTTATTATTACTCTCATTTCATATCTCATCCTAAGAAACAGGGACCAATTATTAGATAGATATCCTCCAAATTTTTTAGTGAAGTTTTAGGAAAGGTAGATATAAATATAGGGAGAGATCAATAACTGAGATATCTTTAGAAATTAACAATTTAGACATGCATGGATGGTAAAGTTTAAACCTTTTATAGTGCTGACTATTTGAATAGTGGTCCCATTCAATTGAACCACACCTTTTGTGATAAGTATATACTTAATACCAAGAACATCAACTATTTTCTTGGGCATAATAGAACTATTGTCCCCTGAGTCTACCATGTAGTTATGGATGAGATGTTTCCAAATTATGAGTGAAAGGTAAAAAAGGGGAGATTTACCATTTTTACTTGCTTTGGTGTTAATTTTTGGTTGACACAAATTAATTATAGCATTAGGTCCTTTATCAAAAACTTTGTCTATTCTTTAGAAGTTTTTCAAAGCTTCCTACAACAAGTACCTCTATGCTAGAATAGACAATGTTTCCCACATCGTAACATTAAAATTAATTTTATTCATTCAATAAAAAATACTAAAATGAATTTTACCAACCTTCATTGGTGCCTTTATGGGAGATATGTCTTCTTTCATGATATTTAGGGTCAACAATTTTGATTTTGACTAGCACATTGGCACATTGGGTGGCCTTAATACTATGTTACCTTTTACAAATTCTTGTACAACTTTATAAGTTGTAGATTTTTCCACCATAGGGGGTTAATCACTTTTTATTGCCCTCTTATTAGAGTGTGTATTTTCTACCATTGAACTACCACCATTGATTAGTGTTTCCTCTTGATTTAGACCATAAAAATATTCCTCTTACTAATTCAAAAGAGTAGCTTCACTCTAAGTATGCTCTTGCATATCTTCTTATTTGGAAGTGGATTATTCTTTCTATCCTTGAGTGTTTTATATGTTTTTTACCAATAAGGCTTGACTGATGACACCATTAGGACAAGCATTTAAATTATGTTATTGAGCACAAGGGTGACATCACTCATACTCTTGATCCAAATTGTTTTGAATAGGTACAATAACTTTGGAAGTACCTAGTGTAGGTAGAGCATGGATATTCAGAGGTTTTTCTTACATATTTTGACTTTGTGGCTATGAATTGCCTTGGTATGGATACTTATTGGGTTGGTATGTTTGGTTAGATTTCTAATAAGGCATGTATTTTTGGTATTTTTGTCTTTTCATTGATACAAACTCATTTCCAAAGCTCTTAAGTAGTGAATTAACCTCATATAAATCATAAATAGGATTAAGAGTTAAAGTTGGTGTTTAAATTGTGGTGTCAATTGGGGAACTACAGGTTGCATAAGAGGCACTTCTAGAAATAGAGGCAGTGAAGGCTATGGAGTAATTTTATAGCTTGAATTATGCAATTTTATACTCATATTAGAATTTTGTAAGCATTGGGGAGTATTGTTCCACCCATTAAATAAATCATGACACCTATATCACAATTTAAATCTCTTAATAAATATAGGAAATCATTATTTGGGGTTAGTTTTACCAACACTAGAATTCTATTCTATCTTTTCAAAACAAAAATTGAAATCACTCATGAACTCATGAGGGTCATGTTGAATAGTAGTTAGTTATTCAACCAAGGAGAGGTGGTCACTCTTGTATTCAAATTACATGCATAGTGAAATTTATAAGTGATCCCAAACATGATTGGAATTTGGAATTAGACCTCTATACCATTATAAGGCTTTACCTTTAAATGAGAAGAAAAAAAGTTTGATTAAAACATTTTTTAGTATTATATTGTGAACTAAACAAATATTAGTAATGTCTTATATATGTTCCATGGGAGTGTTGGAAGTTTCACTGGTAAAATATGGAAGGCTTATCAGAGCTAAAGTGGGTATATCATCATATTGGGCTAACTGAAGGGGGTTACTTCCATTGAATTCTATGAAATTTCAATTTCTTAGAGATATAATGGGAGGTATGAAACTATTGTGGGTATTTGTAGGATATGAAAATGTGTTTTTAGGATATAATCTAGTGTAAGGTACAATTGATCTTGATTTCTTTTTATATGGAAATGACAATTATTTCAAGTTAGCTTTTTTACCTTTAGTAGATGATCTTGTTTGTATCTTTGGCATATATAAACTTAGATTTCTTGAATCCATAATCCATTAGAGTCACCAAGTGATTTTAAAATGTGTACAAGTCTTATAAAATTCTTGTTGAGAATAGCACCAATATCTTAGTAAAAAAATTTGGATCCCACTAGATGTGCCAAAAACTATTATCACATAGTTTTTGCACCTGTCTTTGTGTTGTAGTGTGTTGTATAGTATTTATTGCAAACTATGGTAAATCTAATGATAAAATAGGTTCACCTAAAAACTATGGGACATTATGAAATTGAGATGAACAATTGAAGAAGTTTGACTTCTTTTAACTAAGTTTAGTACAACTAATATATTATTATTTTATGAAAAAAAAATTGCTTCTTAGTGATATTGCTTCTAAACTAGGGTTTAACTTGTAATTAAAAGAGTTTTATAAATTAATTTACAAAATTGGAAATGGTGATTACACCAAATAATTATAGTGGATATTAATGCTTGATTTGTATGAACATAGTAGAATAAGAAATATATTGAAGTATATTGGAGCATAAACTCATGTAAATATGAAGCCAAAGGTAATATTGGGAATTTATCTTATAAGGAACAAGATTCTTTATTTTAATCAAATAATCTTTTCAAAAGGGAAAAATAATACCACAGATGAAATTTTATGACTGAAACAAGAATGAAAATATTCACAAATTTGACAAATAGCCTTGCATACACAAAGATAACATAGACAAGGAAAGAAAAACTTCAATCTATTATCATTCTCTAGGTTACATCATGTAGATCAATTGTTAAAAATGTAGAATAATTTCTCTAATAGAAAAATGATTAAAAAGGGCTACACCATGGTACCCATATTTATATAAAATATTCTCTTGAAAGAGAGGCAATTATCAAAACCCCATACTTAGTTAAAAAGCAAGCAAAAATCAGAAAACCTCATGTAAAAGGTGTGATATTCAATTGGAATGGCATCTTTAGAAAACTAAATAGTTGGAACAAATAACATGAAACTATAGGGCATTTTAAAAATTGCTGGAGGTGTAGAGAAATCTTCTTAAATCTTCATGCAATATATTCCTTGTATTCAGTTGAGCTATTATTATCTTTTCCATGAAATGAGGTGAAAAACATGAACTCACACTTAGATAAATAGAAATATTTTATATATTTTAGGTTATTTCTTGTAAAACCTAACTTGTATTTTTCAATTGTGACTTTTACAACTTTTTAAGTCATCCAACTTTGACAAAATGATAAATGCAATTTATAACATGAGTTTTTGAAAGTAATCAAATCAAAATTTATCAAAAAATAAAAGTGTAATTTACAAGTTTGATTTTTACAACTCTTCAACTTATCAAAAAGGTACTTGAAAAATACAAGTGGATTTTTCTCAAAAAGAGTTGTTAAAATGAGAGCTGTAATTTGTAACCAGCACCTTTACAAATTTTTTTACAATAAGGAAATGTAATATACAAAATGTATTTGATTGAAATAATTAATTTACAACCATAACCTCTAAATAATCTTTGTCCTTTTTTCTTACATATTCTCAATATAAGCATCAAAGTTTTTGAAGATCTCTAGGATACGATCTTCATTAGGACCAAGTGAATATAGGTTGTGTTGATGATGAAAATTGTAACATCAATGAATCAACCCTTACGCCTATCATGAAGGTCAAGTTGGAATCATACCAATCTAATCATAAGGGTTTTAAAGGCTCAACTAAGATCCTAAAGATGTGAGGGGGTTTTATTATAAGTTCTAGGAAAATAATCAATAAGTTATTTAAGTAACTTATTCCATTATCATAATCAAAAATCTGTTATAAAAATAAAAATTAGTTAAAATGGAAATATGTAATATATTATATTTGATAGAGAAAATATATTAATTAGATAATCTCTTAAAGAATAAAAATCTAATTCTAAAATGTGTGTGTGTGTGCGTGTGCATGTGCATGTGTGTGTGTGTGTGTGTGTGTGTGTGTGTGTGTGTGTGTGTGTGTGTGTGTGTGTGTGTGTGTGTGTGCATGCGTGTGTGCACATGTGCATGTGTGTGTGTGTGTGTGTGTGTGTGTGTGTGTGTGTGTGTGTGTGTGTGTGTGTGTGTGTGTGTGTGTGTATTCAACTAAAATCACAACATTATTTTCTATGGTTTATAGATTAATTATAGAGGAATAACTCAAGTAAGAAAATATTAAGCATAACTAAAAACTAAAGAAAAGAACATAAATCAAAAGATAAAAGGGAATAAAAACTAAAACAAAAAAGAATCTAAACTAAAAATGAAAAAAACAAATATAATAAATTATAAGAGAAGGAAGATCTAATAATAGAAACAAAACAAAACATGAGCAAACTAAGATCTAAAGCATTAAAATCTAGAAACTATTCCAATGACAAATAATTAAAATATCTCTAAAACTTATAAAATTAAATATTAGCTAAGGAATGACTAGAAATATAGAAACCAGACTAATTGAATAGATAAAATTAAAACAAAATAAAGATAATTTTAAAACTAATCTGAACTAAAAGAAAAGTAAACTATAAACTAGACAAGGAAAAAGATAAATATAAATCAAATGACAATACAAAAGCTAGAACATATCTAAACTAAAGAACTAATCTAAACAACTATTCTTAGTCTAATAAAATAAAGTAAATAAAAGCTCTTAAGAAGACAACTTAGACTATTTAAAACTAAAAATAAAATAAAACGTATCTAATTAGAGAAAAGATTTAGAAGAAAACTGAAAAAAAACTATTTATTAGAATTAGAGTTAATCATTTACAAAAGAGTTGTGAGTCTCAAAATGAGAGTCATCTTACCATATAGAGAAAATTTTAATGAGAAAATCAACAATCTTTCATTACAAAACTTGAAATGATAACTTTGTAATTGAACAGATCAATGAAGTATCATGAAAATGTAAAATGGTCATCATTTTTAGGTTGAATATTTGAATTCTATGCATAAGACTATAAATAATAGTCACCAAAAGATATTAGACTTAAAAACTTTAGATAATCATTAATAGATGACAAATATAACTAGATTTGCATAAGTGAGACTCAACCATCAGATAAAGTAACATTGAATTTATTTGCAAAAGTTGTACAATCTCAAAGAAATTGTATAGAAAGAAGAGATAAATAATTGACTTCAAAAAATAATTTAGTCCTCAATACCTATTGTGTTTTTTCTTAAAATAAATGTTTGATCTCCTTTTATATCCTTAACTTTAGTTATGAAATGAGTTATAACTAACTTTAGTTAGTTATTAGTTAATTTTAACTAATTGACTTTTAACAAAGTCAATTAATTAACTAAAATAGTAAGGAAAAACTAGTTAAGACTTAAAGTCTTAATTTGATCAAGATATTTAAGATAATAGACCAAGTACTAACGCTAATGGGTGGGGATCCATTCTAATTAATAATATAGTAGGATAATAATAATCATAAAATAATAAATCAAAAATTGATAAATTCCACTTATGATTAAACCATAATGCATTTAAATTAAACTTCAACATATATAGATATATAAAACTCCAAAATTATAGAGTATACCAAATCTACCAAAAATTATCAAATCTAAAGTATCAAATATCAAACTAAAATATCTATCTTTGTATGAAAAAAATTCAACACTACATAGAAATTATCCCTTGGATGACCAATAATCATCTGAATTAGATAATACTTCAATTACTTATTTGTCTTGCTCATTAGGACAAACATTATAGTCCATTTCAGTAGAAAAAAAGGGCAGCAATCTGGTCCCTATTTCAAATGTGTCATCATCAATTTCTAGCTTAATCCTCTTAATCATCCTAACTTCATTGGATGGTTTGGGTTTAGTTATTTTCATGGTAGAACTCTTTTCATTAGCATCATCTAGAACATATATGGTTTTACTTATATTAATATACCCTTGACCCCCAAAATTCAACCTTCTAAGCCCTAAAAGGGGCTCACTATGTGCTCCTGCCAAGCTTAAACTTCTACATTTTTCACCAAGGTTTGTATTAGATGGGACAGGTGTGTCTTAAAGAGTGACCATTTTACCAAGGTCTTTACCATAGATTGTTTTTTTTTTTCAATCTATTTTTTAGGCTAATTATTGGAGAACTAATTAGCTAGTAGTGGTTCATCAACTGGCTCACCTCTAAAAATAGGGGGCTATTGTTGTAAGTAATGAGGATCATGTTCAAGATTATGCTCAAGGTGATGAGAAGAACTACTTTGGGAGTGAGAATAGGCTCCAAAATTTTGACCTCAAAAAACCCTATGACCTCTATAGCCTCTTTGGATAGGAAAATTATTTATAATATTCCAAAAATATGGGTCATAAGTGTCAAAATGAATAGACATTCTTGTGCCTCTAGGAAATCTAGGCCCATAATATCTAGCACAAAACCTAGCCCTATCAGAACCTCTATTATGACTTGACTGATCACCACCTCTATTAGAATTTTGTCCCCATCCTCCATCATTACTATTTTCAGCTAGTTGATCCCACCCAAACATATTGAGAGAAGTAAAATCTAAAAGAAATGTCAAAATTTAAAATCTTGAGACCATGATTTGATTTGTAACATGAATCTAAAAATAAACTACGTCATTATACTACATCTAAATCATAAAAATTTTGGTTTTCATGATTCAAAAATAAGAAAATTTAATACTAATTTCAAAAAATTTAACCATTTGACCACTCATAAATACTTATTCACAATCAACTATCATAGAATTTGTAAATTGATCACATACTAAACTGATATAAACTATCCAATTTATGGAGGAATATGTTTTATACCCTAACCACTTCTTGTTTCTGAAACTTAAAATAACTCATAAAACATATTCTACAAATTTTAAGAAAAATATATATTTTTCCATCTTCGACTTATCATAACCCATTTACCAATTCACAATATATTACAATTTCTAATACATTCAAAAACATTCTCATATTGAAATTTGACTTGAATCTCAAACCACTACATAATGATAAACTTAAACTTGCTCAAAACTTATGAATTAATTCACAATAATCATATGTATGGACCTAAATCTCTATATAATTCATGCAAACTAATAATATCTCAAACTAAACCATTATCATCATATATAATTTGAAAAATAATTATATATTGTTATATTCTTGTTTCATCTCAAAACCTTAAGTTTGCAAAAGTTTAGAACAAAATCCTTGCAATTTAACCATTCAAAGAAAATAAAACCCTTAAATATGAAAACCAACTGATAAAAAATTATCTTTCCAAATTACTACAAAAACTATTGCTTACTATCTCGTACTAAAATCATCATCTATCATCCAAATTGAAACCTAAAACAAAATAACTAAAAATTGAAAAGTATTTTCCATAGAAAACCTAAAATGATAACCTCAACATTTTCAAATGGGTCTTGTATAGAGGTGTTCAAGCCCTCAAAAATATACTAATACTTCCCTCAAAATTTACAACTGAAACCTGAGCACATGTTATATTTTTAGATTTATACACATGTAGAGTCTATTTTGACTACACAAAATCATCAAACTAAAAGTAATCACTTTTAGAAAATAAATACAAATTACCCATGACAATAAACTAGCAATTGAAATAATAAACTCAACAACTTATGTGACTTCTAAACTTAACCATTCCATGTAAATACACACAAAAAATATTTGTCATATTTATGAAAACTTAACACTACATAGACCCAATACTCATTCACATATTTGAATGTAATAATCCCTTTCAAACTTTCACAACCTAAAACCCAAAAAACTAGACTCGAAGCCAAATAATGATTCTCTTTTTTCTTAAAATCTCCAAACTTCTATAGAAAAAATGAAACATAATCATACCTAGCTTCGAGCTCAAATTCCTCCTACAAAATTCTCACTCAACTTCCTCTCTACAATTTGAATCCCATCACGTCAAATATTCACTTCCATTATAATCTTGACAAATGATGCAATAAATGAAGAAAAACCAAATTTTATTTGCCACCCTCTAAGCCATAACTGCTCAAGTGATGTGCTCACTTTATATTGGCTCACAATTACCAATTACGTACTTAGCAATTTTCTAAACCATTTTAGCAACTTAATAAATTTATCACCTAGCTATTCTTCCTACTAACACCCTTGCTAAGTTTTGTGACTCGAGGTGATCAATTAACCATAAATGCCAACATACCACTAAATCCACCTTAATCTCAAAACATCAAGATATGTTTCCAAGTATTAATCACTACCAAATCAACCAAACTATGACTAATCAAAGTCTAACTAAATTCCAACTCATCTACCATGCTACATTAGGGTAAAAAGCTTATACACTTACAAGAATGTTGAAATCATCAAAAAACATAAGTCATATGGCCAATACCTTAGAAGCATTCTTTAGACCAGGCACAAGGCATGGTAAAATTAATTTGAAACCTTAGTATTGTGTATTAACATCATAACCTTTGTCCTTAAAAATAAATTATGTAACAAGAATAGTCCCCTTTGCATTTTAAAATAAGAATGTAATAAGCAAAAGTCCTTTTGGCTTGTTTTAAGAGATTTTTATTCAAGGGAAGGTAACATTCTAAAAATAATAATGATTTCTAAAAATTATTCTTATGCTTTTCAAAGGATTGTATGTCATTAACTTCCCAGCAACCAAAAACTTTCACACACGTAAGTCAAAGGATGATACATATGTGTTGAGAATGGTGGTCATCAAATTTGAATATTTCTTGAATCTTGAAACAACTTAACTTATAATGCCAATGGAGTGACTATGTATTTAAGCAGTCAAGTAAATAAAATAACTTATACAAAATATTATGATAGAATCATTTGAACAAGAGAAGTATATCAAACTTCAAATATCCTAATCATAACACCATCATCTATTACGTTCCAAGAATCATATCAAACAATGTCAAACTAAATCATCCTTTTTGAACTAAATTATAATACCTCTCACAAATAGATCATCAAATGACTAAGAACTGAGAACAAAAATAAATTCCACAAAAAACTGTCAAGTAGGCTGAAACTAATCGTATCTATAATCATATATGCATATTTTATTCATTCATCCACCATGATTTTTGACACCATTGAAACATAAATAAAACCATTAATTATGATTTCATAATCAAATATGCATCTACAAATATCATCAATCAATAAGGTCCTTGACACAGTTTTAGGATTTATGATAGAGTCATCTCTATGGCAATAAGTATAAACTTGAAAATTTAGGAGGGGTGTAGAAAATAATCATAACAGGTTACTTATCGCATAGTATGCAATTATGTCAGAGAGTTCCCTAGATGTATCCCTATATACTTGAGTGTATTTGCCCATTTAATCTAGTGTATTATGATACCTAATAAATTAGTGGATGGAACTCAAGTTTAATGTTGTATTTTGTGTTGAATCTCTCTCAACCACTCTTTTGAACTTGCCTTGACCTTCCTATACTAAAAGGATTTGGTGTTGATGATATGTTGCTTCACATGATAATTTATTAATCAAATATTCAATGTCATAGATTGTATCTATGACCTTATCATATGCATCCTTAGCCTTATTAATACTCTTAGTGAGTATTCTTATTCTAAAATTAGCTACCCTATCCAATTCCTCATGCCCTGCATCACTTTTCAATATCTTTTTGATAATGAGGGTATCAGTTTCAATCATGTCAATAGCTTAAAATTTTGGGAAGAATAGGTTTAACCTTTTAATTTCTTCCTCATATTTTCTCATTGGTGTATTCAAATATGACCAATCATATTTTAGGTTTTTATAGTAGTCCATTGATAACTTAATTTCTCTATTTCCCTTTGTGATGAGCTCATCAACCTAGTCCTTTGTATCCCTTCCCATACTTCTAATCTTTATTACTATTTCAAGTGTTTACTTATTAGAGAATTGAGTAATAGATTATGTTGGTTGGGCTACATGCTCAATAAACTTCTTTAGTTTAGTTGTTAACTCTTCAACTTTATTCTTCAATTCATCTTGTGTGACTTTGTCATCATCCATCTCCTCAAAAAGAGAGTTAATTCTTGATTGAACATCATGTTTCAATCCCTCTCTTTTAGGATTACCTAAGTTCACTTTGGATATTTGGTAATCTCCCACCACTATATCTTCTTTCTGTTTCTCTGGTGGGGGGACTACAATTTATACATATTTCTCCCCTATTGAATCATATAATATTATGTATATAGTTCTAGGCTTGATTTGATTTTTTTGATGCCTCTATAAGGCCAAAATGTAGTGTGTTAGGAGACACCATTTCTTTTCATTTATTTCCTAGTCATTGTAATAGCCAACTTGGAGTGGCATCCTATAATCCTAACACTACCAACTATGAATTTGTAGTTGAAATTGTTACACTGGTGGTTATTGTGATGAGTGTTGTGTCTATCACTAATATGGCCACTAAATCCTTAGTTAATGTTTTGGAAATATCTTCCATATTTGTGAGTTAAGTAACCATAGTTATAACAATGATTTCCTTTGTCTCTAACTCCTCATTAGATGTTTGGTTTATTGTATAAATGGAAGAAATATGTATAGTGGAAGTGGACATGCCTACCACAGGTATGGGAGATGGAAGTGACACAAGTGGAAGGGTAGGCACAAGGAGTTGAAAAAGGAGAACCTATGGGAGTGTGGAATATAGATCCATGAATGAATAAATCAAGTTAGTGGGGACACTTAGGGTTAATGGAAGGGAAATTGGTGGGAGATGAAAATGAAGCAATAGCTACCCCAGTGGTGGGGATGGCTAGAGGGATTATAGTCATGTTGACTAGATTTGTAGCCATGTACTATTGTGTGGTGTTAGTGATTAATGGAGTGGTAGTGGATATGAGTGATGATATAGAAGGAATTATGGAAGAGGGGAATTAAATTTAATCCTAAATTTCTAGTTGTGTTTATTGGGTTATTGACAATGGAGTCACTAGTATAGATGAGCTAGTGGAAATGGAAGAGGCAATTTTTTGAGGTGATGGTGGAGTGAAGATAGGAGGAGGAGGTATTATATATTATGAAATGATATATATAGGGTAAAAACTATTTTTTATTTAGTGGTAGATGTGTCTTCAGTTGAAATTAGTATTGGTTGATCTTCTACTGCTCCTTGGCTACTAGATTGACCTCTTCTAGCCTTTTATTTATGCTTCTTCTTGTGAGATAGCACTAAATTATCTACCTATTTTGTTTGGGTTTTATTATCAAAAAATATTACACCCTATAGGATATTTTTCAATCCTCCTCCATATTTGGGTAACATGGGAATACTTCTAGGTATGTGGGTTTACTTATGGTAGCAGTAAACCTCTATGTTTAAGGGTCAGTTCCCTAAATTTACTTTGAATTGCTTATCACCTAATTAAATAATTTATTATGGCAAAAGAGATAGAAATATGAATGAAAATAAACTATTATAATGGGTTTATATACTATAATTACTTTCATAAGACCATCATACTTCTTTCACTAAGAAATAAAACCTACAACACTAGCTTAAAAGTCTTAGAATGCTCTCACATTAGTATTTCAATATGAAGGTGATATGCATGAAGACTATCCAAGGTAAATGAAAAAAAGATAAATTTTAGACACTTGTTGAGTTGTGGAGCTAAAAGCTTCACTAATGAGCTAATGTGGAGGTTGTTGGGCTTACATAGTAACTGGCATCGATCAGAACCAATCGACATCAGTTAGGGTCAACTGGCATCGATCATCATCGGTCAGAACCAACTGACATCGATTAGGGATCAGTCGGCATCAGTCATCTTCAGACCGACACTAACTTTTGTGCATTTATAGAATTTCTATTTTTATCAGAATAGATTTGAGCCTTTGATTTAAGAGGTGGATCTAAGGGTGGCGAATGCATGGCTCATGAACCCTAGTGTTGTAGTATTCTATATATAATATGGTTAGATCCTCATAACATGTACAATTCAGTAATTGAGTTGATTATAATTGATTGAGAGAGAGAGAGAGAACTCTTGAGGGAGAATTACTATACATCTATAAGGTGTGAGGAGAGAGAGATTTCTTCATTATATTTCTTTTTGGAAGAGTTTAATACAGATTGGTTGTCTCTTGTATCTCTTATTATTTGTTATTTCTAATTTCTAGTTACTTATTACTTTTGGTTTCAATTCCATGTTTAGTTTCTTATACAAAAGTAATCAATTATACTCTAAGATCTTGACAACTGGTATCAAAGCTCTAAACACTAACAACTAGTATCAGAGCGTGTTAGTGTTTGTTGATTATAGAATTCACTCACAGGGGTTTTTGATTGAGTGGGAGCAAAGCAATGGTAGAAGAAATTAAACTAAGAATGGAGAAATTCAATGGCAAGAATTATCAATTATGGAGGATGCAGATTAAGGATTATCTATATCAAAAAGATATGTATTTACCATTGGATGGGGTTTCAAGGAAGCCCACAGATATGGAAGATGAAGAATGGAATGTTCTTGATAGAAAGGCTCTTGGATCTATAAGGTTAAGCCTGGTAGCTTTTGTGTTTTCCAACTTATCACAGGCAAAGACAATGGTAGAGTTAATGGATACTTTAGAAAATTTATATGAAAAACCCTCAACTTCAAATAAGGTATATCTTATGAATCAATTATTTAATTTGAAAATGCAGGAAGGTGACTCTATATCTAGTCATCTTAATGATTTCCATACAATAGTAAATCAGTTAAATTTAGTCAAAATAGTTTTTTATGATGAAATTAAGGCTCTCTTAATCTTTTGCTCTTTACCTGAAAGTTGGCATAGTTTGGTAATGGCAATTAGTAATACTACATCTGCTTCAAATATCTTGAAAGTTGATGATGTTATTAGTGTAATCTTGAATGAAGAAATTCTCAGGAAAAGCACAGGGGAAACATTAGGTAATGCTTTAAGTGTAGAAAGCAGGGGAAGGCAAAGAAATAAGGGTAAGCAAGGGAAATCAAGGTCAAAGATGGGAAGTAGATCTAAATCTAGAAATGGAAGAATAACCTGCTAGAATTATGGAAAGAAAGGGCATGCAAAGAAAGATTGTTGGTTGAAGGATAACAAAGAAAATCAACATGAAGGTAATAAAAAAGTAAAAGTTGCAGGTATTATTGCATAGGATGCTCTTATATTTTCTTTGGATAATAAAGTAGAATCATGGGTTTTAGATTTTGGTGCCTCTTTTCATGCAACCCAAAATAGAGAATTTTTCAATGATTATGTCCATGGAGATTTTGGAAAAGTTTATTTAGGGGATGATGAGCCTTGTAAAATTATTGGCAAAGGAAAAGTGTAGCTGAAATTACAGAATGGCAACACATGGGTGTTGAAGGATGTCATGCATGTACCCATCCTGAAGAGGAATCTAATTTCTGTAGGAAAGTTGGGTGATGAGGGTTGCACAGTAACTCTCATAGCTGAATCTTGAAAATTTTTCAAGGGTGCACTTGTATTATCAAAAGATAAGAGAGTAGGTACACTTTATCTATCTACTTGTATTATTGATTATTCTCCTTCTATTTTATCTACTTTAGATGTAGATGCAAAGTTGTGGCACTGTAGGCTTGGTCACATGAGTGAGAAGGGAATGAATGTTCTTAAGTCAAAAGGTAAGCTTTCAGATTTGAAAATCATAGATCTAAATTTTTGTGAGCATTGTATTTTTGAAAAATAGAAGAAAATGAGGTTTCTCAAAATTGGGTCAACAAAGAAGAAGCACAAGTTGGAGCTTATTCACACAAACATGTGGGGACCAGCTCAGGTAGCTTCTAGTGGAGGATCACAGTATTATGTTTCTTTCATTGATGATGCTACAAAAAAGGTATGGGTTTATTGAATAAAGAGGAAATCTAATGTTTTTGACACATTTAAGAAATTGAAAGCTTTGGTTGAGAATGAAATAGGTTTGAGATTGAAGTGCCTTAGATTTGACAATGGTGGCGAGTACTGCAGCAATAAATTCAATAGATACTATTATATGAGTGGAATACATAGGGAAAGGATAGTTTTAAGGACACCTCAACAAAATAGAGTTACTGAAAGGATGAATAGAATAATAATGGAGCGTGCATGGAGTATGAGGTTGCATGTTGGTTTGCCCTTATAGTTTTGGGTAGAAGCTGTAGATACTGTAGTTTACCTAATTAACAGAGGACCTTCTACTACCCCAGATGGTAGAATTCTAGAAGAGGCTTGGATAGGTAAAAAAGTAGATCTTTCATTTCTCAAAGTTTTTGGTTCTGAAGCTTTTGTGCACATTGATAAAGAAAATAGAAAGAAGCTGGATGCTAAATCTATGCAGTGCACTTTCATTGGTTATGGTTTTGGAGATTTCAGATTTTGATTATGGAATTTAGAAACTAAAAAAATTATTAGAATCCATGATGTAGTTTTCAATGAGAAGGTGATGTATAGTGATTAGCTCAAGAGGCTAAATAATTTTGAGCAGGGCAATCTTGATTTGGAAGAGGTTATGATCCAAAATGAGCTCGCAGGTAAGAATCATCACTCATAGAAACCAACATCAAGATTAGTCAGGTGGAAATCGATGTTGGTCAGGTGGAAACCAACATCAGTTAGGTGGAAATTGGTGATGATTAGGAGGAATTGACATCGGTCGGGTGTAAACTGACATCAATCAGAGATAACTAGGATTGGACATCAATCAGAGAAAATTTGGGTGGACATCAAGCTGTAAATGAGTCTCAAATGCCCATAAGGAGGTCTAAAAGGGTAAGTAAACCTCTAATTCATTATTCCCCTTCTTTATACTACTTGTTGCTCACTAATGGTGGAGAACTAGAAAGTTTTGATGAGGCAATGTAGGTAGAATCTAGGAAATAGTGGGAGCATGGCATGAATGAAGAAATTGATTCCTTGGAAGAGAACCATACGTGGGATTTGGTTGAGTTGTCAGCTAGAAAGAAAGCACTAAAAAAAAATGGGTATACATGTTAAAGGAAGGAGAGAATGGACAAATGAGACATAAGGCCAGGTTGGTAGTAAAGGGATTTACACAAAAACTAGGTATTGATTTTGGTGAAATTTTTTCTCCTGTAGTAAAGATGACTTCTATTCAGACTGTATTATCTTTAGTTACTATTGAGGATTTGCATCTTGAGCAGCTTGATGTTAAGACAACATTTCTTCATGGAGATTTGGATGAAGAGATATATATGGATCAGCTGGAAGGTTTTGAGTTCAAAGGTAAGGAGAAACTTGTGGGTAGGTTGAAGAAAAGCTTATATGGTCTTAAGTAAGCTCCAAGATAATGGTATTTAAGGTATGACAGGTTTATGACAGAGCATGGCTTTATTAAATGTCAATCTGACCATTGTATTTATTTTAATAGATTGGATAATGGTAGTTATATTATCCTATTATTATATGTAGATGATATTCTTATTGTAGGTTTACACATGTAGGAAATTACTAAGCTTAAGGTAAAATTAGCTCAGACATTTGGCATGAAGGATTTAGGAGTAGCAAAGAAAATCCTTGGCATGAGTATTAAGATAGATAGGAAAAATCATAGTTTGATTTTGTCTCAAGAGGATTATGTGAATAAGGTGTTGGAGAGGTTCAATATGTAGGATGCAAAACCAGTAAGCACACCTATGGCTGGACACTTCAAGTTGAGCAAAGAACATTTTCCTAAATCACATGATGAGGTTGAGTACATGAGTAGAGTTCCATATGCTTTAGTAGTTGGGAGCTTGATGTATGCAATGGTATGTACTAGACCTGATATTGCCCAAGCAGTGGGAGTTGTCAACAAGTTTATGGCCAATCCAAGAAAGAAACACTGGAAATCAGTTCAGTGGATTCTCAAATATCTGAGAGGGACCAGCAATAGGCATTTATGCTATGAAGGGTTAAACACTTCTCTACATGGGTATGTAGATTTGGATATGGCAGGTGACTTGGATGGTAGGAGAAGCACCATAGGATATGTGTTCACTATTGGTGGCATGGTGGTTAGCTGGATTTCAAAGTTGTAAAAGGTTGTTGCCTTGTCTACTATAGAGGCAGAATACATTGCAATCATAGAGGCTAGCAAGGAAATGATTTGGATGACTCGATTCATGGAAGAGTTAGCAAAGGAGAAAGAGAGTTGTATATTGTATAGTGATAGTCAAAGTGCAATTAATTTGGCAAAGAATTCAGCCTTTCATTCAAGAACCAAATATATATAGCTTAGGTACCACTTCATTAGATAGGTATTAGAGGATGGATAGTTGAAGCTAGAAAAGATCCATACAGATAAGAACCCTGCTGATATGTTAACAAAGCCAGTAACAAAGGAGAAGTTGAATCTTCATTCAACTTTTTTTGGCCTTCAAGATTGAACTTGAAGAGGGAGAAACAAGCTAGAGATGTTTAGAGGATGTTGTTGTACAGGTACAGGTGCAGCTATTTATCTCCAAGTGGGAGATTGTTGATTTGTGGAGCTAAAAGCTTTACTAATGAGCTAATGTGGAGGTTTCTAGGCTTACACAATAACCAGCATCAATCAAAACCAACTGACATTGGTTAGGGTTGACCAGCATCAGTCAAAACCAACTGACATCGATTAGGGGTCAGCCGACATCGATCATCTTCAAATCGACACCGACTTCTGTGCATTTCCAGAATTGCTATTTTTAGTAGAATAGATTTGAGCCTTTGATTTAAGAGGTGGATCTAAGGGTGGTGAATGCATGGCTCATGAACCCTAGTGTTGTAGTATTCTATATATATTAAGGTTAGATCCTCATAGCATGTACAATTCAGTAATTGAGTTGATTATAATTAATTGAGAGAGAGAGAAAGAGAACTCTTGAGGGAGAATTATTGTACATCTATGAGGTGTGAGGAGAGAGATTTCTTCATTGTATTTCCTTCTGGAAGAGTTTAATATAGATTGGTTGTCTCTTGTATCTCCTATTATTTATTGTTTCTGATTTCTAGTTACTTATTACTTTTGGTTTCAATTCTATGTTTAGTTTCTTATATAAAAGTAATCAATTGTACTCTAAGATCATAACAACACTAAGGCCACTTTTACACTTGAAAATATACCCATACACTTGGTAACACTTCATATGACCTACTAGAATGGAACAACTTACATCAAGCATAAAAGGATTGAGAGAAAGCAAGGATAGATGAATATCTCTTAACTATTCACTATACATCTCTTCACACACTTTGACAAGATGATATATGAACTCAAACCATATTGTATTTATTTTTTAAGTTAAATTAAAATTTCAAAAATAGTATGGCTTCACCATATATGTTGTGGAATTAGTCTACAAGAGCCAAAATCACTACTACTTATAGAATTTGAGAAAGGAGAGAGGAGAATGAAGTCCAAGTGTCATTAAAACACTTGTCAAGCTAAGAAAAGGATTTAAATTTATAATAGTATAAATTATTATATAGACCATGCAATTTTTACTTATACAAATTTCCTTCAAAGCATGAAACTCTTGAAATGTGGTGGACTCTTCATTTGCTTGCCTAAAAACTACCTTCATCATTTGGCCTTCCATGAGTGTTTCATAAAAAAATAGGGATAGGTGAGATGATTTAACTATGAGTGAGGGGTTATAAACATGATCCAACATGCATTATAGGTGTCCTTAATCATCAAGATTCTTTTGGCCAAGTGTTCTCACTACCTATAGTCATAATCACTCGTCTTTCACTCACCCTTCATACTTGGCATTAAAAAGTTATTTATTTTTCTAAACCAATCCATATAAATGAGTGTATGACACTTTTAAAGATACCTCATGACCTTATACTCATTAGGTACAACTTAAAATCCCTCCCACTTGGATTTTTCACCTTTTCACTTGGTGGTCATTCGTTGTTCACTATGCCAGTTTGGATTGGTTGAGATGAAGGTGTTAGTATAGGCACTTGTGAGATTAAATAATGCAGAAAATGGATATGGGAGATTGGATTAGGTCCCAATATATCTCTTAGAATTATCTACATCTCTTGAAACCCTCCTATACCTATGCAATACATAAATCTATTAAGAAAATTTCTTTATCACCCTATCCATATAAATAAGGTATAGATCAAATTGGTGGGAAGGATTTACAGGGATTCCTATGCAATTAAAGTCAATTCCTACTCAAAAAATCCCTCTTGGATACCTCTTATTTTTCATCTTTCTCATCAGGTCATTACCAAGGGTTTTAGAGGGTTTAGAGTAACTTTCCCCTCTAAGGATTATTCATATAGGTCTGACATTCAACTTGTGAATGAATTCTAAAATATGAAATCTTACAACTCATACAATCTCCTAATACTCCCATCCTAAGCCTCCTTGTTGTTGAGAGCTTCCAAAGTTAGTCTCTCAAGCTTATATTTCCATTTGGCATACCCTATTATGACCTTAAACCAATAAATGGCTTCTATGTGGTCTCCTCTACATTCCAAAATCTCAAACACACTATGAATCTACATATAGGTTTTATAATTATTTTTAATTCTCCTCTATCCCTAGAAGTGGTATTAGACTTCCTTTTGGGCTTTAGACCTAGTTAAGACCTAATAAGTCTATTTGCTCCTATGTGGGTTTGGACCACCCTATCATGTTCTTACACCTATAAATTATTTTATATATTAATTCATGTTTTTCAAAACACTCCACATCTCTTTTCAAGGTTCTAACAATTTCTAGCTTACATTCTCACCACTTTCTTCCTAACCTATAGATTTTCAGCACTCTGGGAGTGCCTTATGTTTGAGATAGAACAGAGTACATCTCCCATATTATCCCAAAATAAAGATGGTATAATGGGATTCTCTAAGTTATGGTTATTTTTTTTAACTATTTTCATGACTACATCACATCAACAACTCCCTCAATTCTCACAAACCCCCAAGGCAGACTTTTGGTGTTCACTAACTATGTAGGGTTGACATATGGACTATAGGTGCATGTTAAGACCCTTCTATGATATTTTATACCTATTTTAAGAGCCTTAAAAGATTAATATAACCATGGTTAAGTTGATCCAAACCTATTTATCACCCAACACTTTCCAAAATATTTAACATATATCTTGCATTTGACTAGACAAGACTATACATTGACTATAACTATGTTTACCCTCTAAAAATAAGTGTTTATAGGTGTGAACCACAAGGTTAGGTCTTGTTTAAAATTTTCTATATCCTCTTAAAGTATTCTAATTCCATGTGACATTCATCTATATTTTCTCAAGCCATGTTCATGTTATGCCAACCATTGAGACAGTCATACCTTAGTGCATAGTCACTTCACCACTAAGTTGTAGATATTCATATTAGTATAAAATGAAACTATATGTTTCATTTAATCCTTAGAAACCTATGTTTCTCACATTATGACCATTTTTAGGTCTTTAGAGGCACTTCCAACCTGTAAGTGTCCTTATTTTCATGCTTTCATGTCTAGGTCTATGTCATGAAATTATAGATACCTATAGTCAACTGTAGGTGGCCTGTTTTGAGCAAAAGTACACTTGTAGGTGTATATATAGGTCAAAAACATAGTACTCAAACACTTCCCAATGTTATTTTGATCCTTGGTGAGACTTTCTCCTTAATGGAATCATTCAACACAATGATATGCCTTTATCATTTATCTTTAACTTATGTGGTCACTTGAAGTTCAACATCCTATAGTAAGCACTAAAAAGTTCTAGTGAACAATTATGTGACTTTGAAGCCTCCATTACATCACTTGTGGGACCACACACCCACTCTCCTTTTGAAATTTAATACTCCTTCATGAAGGCTACAAGATGGAAACATATAAACTTGTCTATACTCCATGTTAGCTCATCATATGGTAGCATCAAAATCACATAGGGCTCTATTTTGGAGTTTTTAAGGAAACAAGTCCCTAAAAATCACCTCTAAATGTGGACATATCTACTCAAGTCTACCTATTATTCAAAGGTTTCAAACATGATACCCATGACACATATCAAATCCTCAACCTTCTATGGAGGTTTCCAACATGTTTGGACTCCCCCACACAACACTTTAGATCTCTATGAGAGACATCTATAGATGGACATTTCTATATATAGGGTAGTGGGTAGATACATGACCAGTGTGCATGAAATATGATCTTATAGTCATTTTTATATATTTTCACAATCACTAAATTCATCCTTACAACCTTGAAAGGCTTCACACAATTTGCATGCCTTGTCTCAATGTAATTTTTCCCCTTTAGGGCACCTATAGGTACAAATTAGTGTTGCAAGTCTATGTACATGTGATAGATAATCACCATAAGTATTCATTTGTCACAATGGGAGGCTTATCTTGATTTATCACATTACAATAATATGTTCACCACCCTTTAGACTCTTCATTTCACCTCCATGAATGTCTTCATAACTTCACACACCATGACTCAGCTGACTATATGCAAAAAATTATGTGTCACATCCTTGATTATAACTTCCTTGATGCTAGATTATGAGACTAATATTATAAGTATGGGGGATTATTAATAAATTTTATACATGAAACACAACACCTTTCATTGATTTGAAACCATTTCAAATCAATAAACCTTTTGTAATTGGTGAAACCTGATTGCAAGTTCACTTGGTGATATCAACCTACAATTTGAACTATTATGTTCATCAAATCACCTCCAAACATGAAACCAAATATATAAACCATAAGAGAAGTAATTCCACATAGTTTTAAAGTAATTTCATTATTTAGATTATATGGATAATCTCATACATAAGCAAAACCTATAAGGAGTGGGGATTAGGATGCAAAAAGAGATAATTAAATTTTTAAGCATGGTTCATAAATCATAGGAAATTATTCTTCCAAATCCTACCATGAAAATTAATTATACCAAGTTTACTATCTACCACCAAGATCATTTAACCTAGAATCTCTTTTACTGATTGTACCATCAAAAGACTTATTAACTAGTTTCATATACCTAGTGGAGTAATGGAGAATAGAAATGGTTTTGGCCCATTTTTTTCACTCAAATATTATATAAATCATGAAAATATAATCAATTAATATGATGGGTCACTGCATAAGCTTTTCACATGTGTCACTCTCCTCTATAGGTCGTACAACTATCAAAACTCCCTCTTTTTCACTTGTTTTCTTGATTTTTTATTAAGAACCTACAATTTTAATTTAGGAATAAAATTATTTACAATTAATATAACATATTTGACATTTTAATAGAGTTTATAACACTTGGATAACTTTTAAAACTGTACCACCTTCATAAATAGCTTAAATTTTAACCCTATGTGACATAGGCCTAAAGATAAATATGACTAATATAAATGACACATTAAATGACCTCATATAATACCATGACACACCTTATATGACCCTAATAAACTCATATACAATTTTTGGACTATATGGGGTTAACTTATTTTAACTTGTGGTCAAAATAGTGAACATTTTTAGCAATTTTTAGGGGTGGTATGTTTATTATTCCCAAGACCAATAGCCTTTTCCTATCCATTGGGATATGAAATAACCTATGCATATATATGAATCTAAACCTACCTTTTAAACTATACAAAATCATAAATGTCAAAAATAATGAGACACAAAACAACACACACCACACTTGTGCTTTATGAGTACTTATGGAACACACACACAAACCAAACCAACTAACTCAAACACAAACTAACCTGAAAGAGACACTTCCTCCTAGATCAAAGGGGAAGTTTGAAAATTATTTTAATTCATGTAATTAATGATTTAATGAGGCATGTAGCCTTTTGATCCTTTTCTTTTATGCTGTCATTTCATTCATAGATTTTGCCAATCTCATTGGCATGATGTTCCATGAAATCAAATTAGTTATTACCAAGTCATCTATGGAAATGAAATATTATTACATCCAATAGTCTCAAATTTATCATAGGACTCCTCAAATATAGCCTTAAATGATATCTCAACAAGATATACCTTTTTAGTTTCCACTTTGCTCTCAATAAGATTAGGTTTATTTTTAGCTGCAATTTCTTTAAACGCATCAAGGAGCTCTACATATTCCACCCATTCTTGGTCATTATCTTCCATGGAAACCCATTTCCCCACCTTCTCATGTACTTGGCCCTCAATTTGGAAAAGTTCTTAAAGATCTTATAAAATTATTCATTTGTATCTACCAATCATCCTTACTCTCCTTGTCATTTAGAACCACTACCTCTTGAACTTCATCTTCTTGATGTATGAAATCATCAAGATTATCCTCCTTATACTTGAATGCATATGAGAGTGGTTCAACATCAAGTTGAGATATTGATTAATCTTCAAGTAATACATGTTCTACCTTTAAATCATGAGACTCTTATAGGAATGTAACTTCTTGAGGAATGACTTGAAGTTCACCTTCATTCTTGATAGCATACTCAACCTCATGCTTGAGATGATCATCCACAACTTCATGATCAGGTGTGTCTTTCTTAAGAGAATATGTTGACACACCTATCTTATAAAACTCTTGATTTATGGTATGAAACTTCTTCCATAATCCATCCTTCTCATGACTACCATGTTTAAGGACCGTTTCATCATAGGTAGTAGGTATGTGATCCTTATCAAGCATCTCTTTCTTCATGTTTCCATCAAATTCTATTTAGATAGCTATAATAGGATCTTCAATGTCTTTCTCTTCATTCAATAAGGTATATTTACACTTTTATTCACCAAGGGAAGTCTCTATAATGATTTCTTCTTCATAGTTATGTAAGACATCTTCTTGATCAGTTATAGCTTGGGCTTTCTCCTCTTTACTTGTTTCCTTCAAAATAGCTCTTTTTTAAGTAGGGGTGGGGTGGGAGGTTCATGGATAGGATCATGAGTTGGATATGAGTTATGATGTGTGGTGGAGGTCTTGTAAATGGATTTAGAAAAAGGTACTTCTCGAGTAAGTTCATGGGGAAGTGATAACTTGGGTTAGTTAAAAGGGAAAGTACCTACTTCAACAAAAGCTTCACTTTACCAATAACTTCATTGAGTGTCTTCAACAGCAACATGTTTATTCTTAATTTATTTTTCTTCCCACATCCTTAGCCTATTTATTGAGCATTGAGAATACTTATTTTTCAAGTTTAGTTTCTCCTTGGTCTCCTATTGAGTTTCCTCTTCCTCTTAAACCATCCTCAACACATGCATACAACTTTGGTCAATACCTCTTAACTATTCCATCATATAGTTAGGGAGCACATCAAACTCATTATCCCATGTTCCCATATTATCTTCATTATCTATCAGATTTGGTATGAGTTCCAATAAGGATTTAACATGAGATGGGGCTGACAGAAGAGAAGGAGGATAATGATGGGTATTGAAGCTAGCTTTAACTTATTGTATTCTAACATCTAGTAATTCACGTATTGCCTTGTAATATGTTGGGTGAATATTTTGTCTTCAACTAACTGAAGGCAAAATGGTTATATCAACCACAGCATAATGAGATAAATCTATCCTCTCAATAAGGGGAGGTTCCCTATAAACTATCACAAACTAATTTAAACTAAATACTAATTCAAGGGTAAGACCATATCATTTATTTCTCTTTTTTCATAAATGATGTTTACAAAATAAAAGAACACTTTCTTGATACTAACTGAAAAACCAAGAAACCCATGAGAGCACAAAGTCTAACATTGCTTCTTTTACTGATTTATAACTTAAAACACAGTAGAATGAGGTGCAGCCTAAAGTCTTCACTGAACACTATGACAAAATATATGATCACAAAAGATAATAGTAGTTCAAATCCTTTCTAATATCCTTTATTTTAAAACACTAAAACACAAACTAAAGATAATTGTTGTAACACAAAGTCTCCACAATCAAATTTAGAACATATCCCAGATTATTCTCACTCGTACTACTATTTAATCAAATAGATAAGATCTTATTAGTAAAAGGACATAAGAATAATCTCCAATACAACACAAGTTATTTCAACACAAAGTTTGAATGATCACTTGATTTCTTATTCATTTGATAAAATTTGACTTACAATTTGAACTCAAAGTCTCAAAATGCTCTTCAATTAGTAGATTTTTGCTTCAATAACTAAAAGAAAGATAATTATAATAGAGGCCCTCTTTATTTATAGGGAGAGGCCTTCATAAAATTTAGGAAAAACCTAACTATATTGACTTATTCAAAAATAGGAGTCCTTATTAACTTGGGACTTCCTATGTTTTTACATGTAGTTACATATGAAAAAGTACATGTAAATATGTCCAAATTTGTTTCAAAAGTACATCTAAAAAATAGAAAATAAACTAAGAGAAAATAAACTACTTCAATTTGTATCACCATCTTTCTTCATGTGACCATCATACATAGTGAAAGCTGCTTGCATCCTGATACTGTCTAGACTAACAGTTTTCCTAAAAATTATCTTAGCTATAACTATGAAATCTCTTACTATGGTGACTAATTTTTCATGATTAGTTAACTTAGTTTTCAAATTATCCAAAGTTAACTGATTGTCTAGGATATTGTCTACATAGGCCATTGAAAATGTTTTATCTTCAAACTCTTTTCAGAACATATCTTCAAATTCTTGAACCATTTTTTTTGTAGAGATAAATTGGTTATATTGTGATATGAAATTACAAGGTAGCTCCTCCAATTTATGCAAAATACTAACATCACTTTGTTCACTGAGTTTTCTTATAGTTTTAAGGTCATTAATCATATCTTTAAGCACACAGCTCATATATGTCAATACCTCTTTAGTTTCTATATAAGAATCCCAATTAGGAATGATGTCAATTGATATTAGAGTGATTATTTTTAGTTTTATCATCTCCACCCATTTATCATGATTCTTTTCTATGCTCTAAATATGTTGAGAAACAACATCAATGATATCATCAAGTTCTCTTATTTTCCTCATCTTATCTGACTTCTTAGATAGCTCTATAAGTAGGGAAATGCCTTGTGCACACATCCTATCTAAGTACTCTTCAAGTACTTTTCCCTTGAGTTGAGTCTTTTCTACTTTTTGAATGATGGGGTCCTGTATAGAAATGGCTTTAAGAGTTACTGCTTCTAAATTCAAAGTGATTTTCCTTACCATTGTAGTCAACTATTCCACGATTACTTTGTAGTGATATTTCATTTCTTTCTCCCTACCAAATTTTTGAATCAGGATGTCCATGGCTAACTACATATCATTCTTAGAACTTTCATGAGTTATCTTGCCTAATTCAACTATAGAGATAGAGTAATCATTCATATCAAAATTTTCCATGGTTGCATCTTGTGGAGGTCTTAAAATATCCAAAAATGTGTGTCCCTTGTCCCCAAGTATTTTTGAAAGAATCTTTGGCTTCTTCAGAGTCTTAGCTTTTATAGGCACCAGCTTATTAAAATCAAAGTCATCTAGGGAGATGGATTATTTCTTATTTTTGGTGTATAAGCTAACAACTATGGTGGAAGCATAGAAGTACTCACATTAGGGTCTATCCCCATTGTTGGTGTCACCAGAACTGCACTTGCACTGGTAGTGGAAACAATAGGTGGAGTGTTAGTAAAAATTACACCTCTTCCAAAGTGATCAAAAATAGAAGCATCTCCAATATCAAAAGATGAGGAGGAAAAACTAGGAATAGACCCTAAGTAATGGAGAACATCTTCAAAAGTGTTTTGAGGGTTGTCAAAAATTATTTTGGAAAGAGAGGGAGATTTAGAAGAGGGAATATTAATAGGAAAAATAGACAAAGGAGCTACAATGGGTGTGTTGGGTAAGGGAGAAGAGACTCTCATTTCTTGTTATACATTCTATTGGGGGAAAAATATTCCTCCTTTTTTTGATCTATAGGCCTATCTTCAATCTCCATCTCTTCTATGTCTAGTTCTTTAGTACTCTATTTCTCAACTTCCATATCTTCTATTTTAGACTCTTTCTCCATAGCTTTTGATTTCTTCATTACAAATCTGATCTTAGGCTTATGTGGCTAAGAAGAAGAAGGAACATCACTTTTGTTCTTCATACTATTCTCTACCTTTTTTCTTATTTCTTATTGAATCTTAGTCTCTGAACCTATGAGGAATTCTTTCAAATCAATTCCCTTGTTTGCTAGCCAATTATTGGTGTTTGCCAATATAGGCTCAAATCTTTTCCTCAAAGAGATCAACTCTTTCTGAGACCATTAGATTGGAGGGAGAGGGGTATTAGCAACCTATTCAATATTATATATGTCATCAACCAACTTTCCATCATCCACTAGATCCTCAATAATATTAGCAAGTCTCAAATATTTAATTTTTTCAAGAGATAACTGATTGTAGTCCAATTTCCTAACATTTTCTAATATTCTAAAATCTACCCAAACATCTTCAACCATAGGATCATGGAATTGGGTTTTCCTCTTGATTTTGTCTTTCATACCCCTGTGGTCAAAATTTGGTCTTCTCTTGAATTGCTTCATAGTTACAAGTTGCATTTTAGTTTCCATGGCCCTAGCCTTCACAGTAGTTAATATTGAATACCTGCCAATTTCAACTGAGAACCTAAAACTAGAATTTTTGAGCTCCATTTGTTTATTATGTATGATGATCATTTGTTTTCATAAATCCATTAAGACTAGTTTGTTTAAGGGGAATCTTGGAAGCATATAAGAATGACCTTGGAAAAATCCAACCCTTAGGTATAATAAAGAAGGAAACTATAAGAACATGCATCCAAAATCATTTACCACTATCCAAGCCTCATCTGGCACTCTTCTTTCTTCTAGTTGAGGATCAAAAATACATAAGAATACTTCAAATAAAGCATTGTTTACTCTCCTAAAATGATGAATAGAACCCTTCAATGTTAATTGAGAATAGTATTGATACACAGGGATTACCCTCCTATCTCCTTATGATGTTAGACCTAGAAAGATTCTCATAAAAATTACAATATATACTAGATAAGAAGTCATGTAGAACTTAAAGGTAGTGGATACCTTCATCAATTGTTCATGCAAAACATTGTTGATTTGTTCTCCCCAGAAGATGGTTTGTTTGCCTTGGATTATTACCTTGATGAAAGGATACATCCATTCATGAAATAGTGAACAAGAGGACAAACCTCTTATCCTACTAAGAAGAGTTATCAGATCACCAACTTCTATAAAGTTGATTCTAGGAAAACTCTATGGCCACCTTGACAAAGTTAACTTTGACATCTTGAGCTATTTATTATTGATTACATTCTTTGCCTTTTTAATATTTTGGTCATACTCTTTTTGTGCTTCAAAAAAATCAAGATTTAACACTTCTATAGTAGGAGGGCACATAAACACCTTATTAATGAATTTAGGATCTATTCTGATTATCTCATTGCCACTAGCATCCATCACAACCCTAGTATCTTTGTTATAAAATTGAGCACAATGAAGGACAAATTCTATGTTGTGGGCTACCACTGATAAAGAAGACACCAAATGAATGTTACTATCAATTATCTTCTTCATTTCAGAGATAGGATTGCTTGACTTGGTTCTCTCCACAAAATTATCCATGTCTACATGGATAATCTCTATATCTCTAATATCATCGACATTAGAAGTAACTGAGGTGATTGGAAAAACACCTTGATATTTGTACTTCATTGCTTTTAACTTCTTCAGAGACAACTTAGTCATCTGAATGAATTATTATTAGAAGGATGGTGATGAAGAAAGAAGATCCCTAGAAGAAACTATAAAACCAAAAAAAAATCATGATCATGCAATTTAGGGGAAATACTGGTAATCTAGAAAATTACATGATGATGATCATGACTATGGAGACACAGTTGAAAGGACTAGAGTGTAAGAAGGATAAAAAATTAGAGGAAAGTAGGTTTGGAGAAACAAAATTGAAACTATCCCAAAGATAGGAAAATTTGAGAGAATGTTTGCATGGGTGACAAAAATTTTTGCCCTTGCATGTGAGAGATATTGTGCACTTATATCAGTGGAAAAATTTACTGCTATCACATATTATAGGAAAAATGGTTATATGTTGGAGAGACAAATTTTTTTGATAATGCATATGGTAGGAGTTGTAAGGTTTTCATGTAAGGGCAGCATATTTTTCCACCCATGCACTTCCACTTGAAAGCATTTTCAAATGCATAAGCGGTGAATTAGCTGACTTTGCTTTTGACTTATTCACAATCAGGAAGATGTGAGAGTGGATAATATAGCCATCATTACAATTTTTTTGTAAGAATTGGTTTTCAACTAACATGTTTTGAAGGGTAAATCCTCATTAGTTCAAACCATTAATGACACACATCAACTTAAAATCTAGGGCACAAATAATGGTTGGTAGTTTTTAACGATTTGACTCACTAGAAATAATCTAGGACATAAACAAGTGGAAGAACAAAGGTTTGACATAAAAGACCAAGAAAAATGAAAATATCAATCTTCAGTAGATATCACTCAATAAATGAAACCCTAGAAGTTAAAATGACTTATCTAGTGAGTTCAAAACCTTAATCTTGATGGCATCAAATTTGAAATCTATTTGAATCCTCTATCACCATGATCGAGCAATTTTGAGAAGGGTCAAGGAATCAAATAAGAAACTTTGATAAAATAAATGACGATAAAAAATAATGAAATAACATATTTAAAAAATTGAAAACAAACCCTTAATGCTTGGCATGAGTGGCCATTAATGCCACTTGAAGTTTAATATCTTGGAGATCTTACTTAGGTAGTGATTTTGGCTAACCTGACATGTGCCTATCCAAAATGCAAAAAGCATTAAAAACCACTGACCATGCACGTACCCTTTTGATTGGGAACATGTAATGGTGGAAAAAAGTAACACTTGAGCATGAGAAAAATAAAAACCATGTAAGAGTGGAAAAAAGTGTCAACTTTACACAAGTAAATTCAAATTTTCACTGACACCTCAAAATGATCAAAATTGACATTTTGATCAGTTTATGACTACAACACGCTTCATGATTTTTGATAAATCATGGTTGGGAATGTCACAAACTCTCTCAAGATGTTAGATGACTTTTCTTGAGATCAAGAGTATCTTGTCTCAATCAATTCATTTAGAGTGTAGATTATGAAACGGACAAGTTTTGTAAGAGTTGTCTACAAAATGAGCATAGCTGATTTTGGGAACAATAGTTGGCTCTAACTAAGGAACTTCCATCAATCAAAATTTAAAATAATTTATAGGAGAAGAATCTAGTCTCTAAGTGCCTTCATCCATGCCATTGAGATATGGAATCAAGCTACCAAAAATAAAAAGACATAAAATACTAAACAAAAACACAAAAATAAAAACACAAAACTATAAAAATGTATAAATGAACTTATATAATACTTCAAGGATTGAATTATTTTAGATGTTTCCCTTTGTGAGGTATAAATAATGGTGTTCCATCTTGATATTCCATCAAGAAGCTATTTACACCATAGAATTGATGAATGGTGAATGGACCTCTCCACAAGGAATCAAACTTTCCATGCATTCATTTTGGTTCTCTACTCTTGTCCCACAACAAGACTTGATCTCTAATCTCAAACTCATGAGTCCTTGTTCTCCTATCAAAGAGTTTCTTTAATGCTCAGTGATATGGTCCACTACCATGATTCATTGCTCCTAAAGTTTAGTTAGGCACATGATCCTTTTATCAATAGAACTTTCAAAAGACCTATCGTCCACTACTTTTGCCAACTTTAGTGCTAAAAATTATAAGGTAATTGGTATCTCTACATTCAGACCATATAGCATCTTAAATGGTGACATACCTATTTCCATTCTAGGGGTAATCCTATCTACCCATAAAGCATCAAACAATGTTTTATGCCAAGTTCTCTGATTTTCATCTACCAATTTCCTAATAATAGTAACTAGATTCTCGTTACTTGATTCCACCTAACCATTTCCTTATGGATAATAGTCTGAGTGGGAAATAATGATCCCATGCTTATATCAAAAGTTAGTAATCTCATGGGAAGAGAAACAAGTAGCATTGCCTACTACAATCTTGTTTGGAACTCTAAACTCAGAAATAATGTTTTCCTTAAGGAAATTGCATACCACTTTAAAAGTAGCATGCTTAACTGGTATGGCTTCCACCCACTTGGTAAAATAATCTATTATAGTGAGAACATAGTTGTGTCTTGCACTTGATGGTGGGTTCATAGAACCAATGAATTTGATACCCCATTATTGAAAAGGTCTTTCAATCACCATCAGCTTGAGAGGTAATGTGGTCAACTTAGGTTTTCCAATGAAATGTTGACACAACTCACACCTACGCACCTAATTGTACACATCTTGAAATAATGTAGGACAATATTATCTAACTCATAGAATCTTGTGAGCCATCATGGGTGTATAAAAATGTCCTCCATAGGCCAGATTGTGGAAAAAATCTAGAATTTTACTTTGTTGCACTTTATCCATGTAATAAAGAAATACTCCATCAAGGCTTCTTTTATATAAACCATTGTCCCATAAGACATATTTATTAGCCTTCAACTTAATAGTCCTTTTCTCATTATAAGATAGATTGGTAGGACACTCACCATAGGTAAGAAAATGAGTGATATTTGAATACCACTCATCAGTAGTAGTGACAAACAGAACTATTGGCATGTCCTCAACTTTTGCTTCTTCATCCCTTATCTCTTTTGGTACATTATCATCAAGAAATTGACACAAACATATTCCATGCACAAGCTTAGTTGGTTTTATATCAAGATCAAACTCTTGTTTATTATCAATCCAATTGCCTCTTTTAGTACTAAACTCCTATCGAGGTACAATAGACTTTACTATTATGTCAGGCACCAGAATAACAGTATGTGAATTCAAGGTATAGATTTAGAAATTATTTACCACCTTAACCATGGCCTAATCATGCTTCTCCATGTTCAAATATTTTAATTCATGATCTTTGAGAGGATAAATCATAAATGATATAGGAGATTCCACACCTTCATTTTACTAAACCAGAATGGCTGAAAGTGTATGTTTAGAAGTGTAACTGTATACTATGAAATCTTTGGTATAGTCAAGATAAACAAGGACTAGAGCATGAGCAATAACCTTCTTGATATCCTCAAATACTTCTTTCCCTTCCATAGTCTAACAGAAAGTAGCCTTACCCTTCATCATATTGATGATATGATGGGTTTTCTCTACAAATTTAGGAATGAACCTTCGTAGAAAATTCACCTTTCTAAATAAATAATGAACTACAATCTTACTAGTAGGAAAAGTAAGACTTTGAATAGATTTAACTCTTTTTGATTCAATTTTAGTGCCTTCTTAGGATACAATGTGATTGAGAAGTTTACCTTCTATAACTCCAAAAATTGACTTCTTAGGGTTGAGAGAGATACCATTTTGCCAACAACATTCTAGCACTTGTCATAAATGGTGCACATGATCATGATGGTGTTTGGAGAAAATAGTCAAGTCATCAAGATACACCATAATGAACTTCCCTATCTCATCTCTAAAAGCAAGGTCCATTGCTCTCTAGAATGTGGCACCAGCATTGATCAGACCAAAAGGCATTCTATGATATTTAAATGTGCCCCAAGGTGTAGTGAAAGTAGTTTTATACTGATCTAGTTCATTAACTTCCACTTGAGTATACCCTAAAAACCCATCTAGCATAGACAAAATTTATGAACTAGTTACTATTTGCAACACTTGGTCCATGATGAGTAGGGGGTAGTTATCCTTTAGAGAAGATTAGTTGAGATTCCTAAAATCAACACAAATATGGATTTCTCCTTTCTTCTTCCTTATAAGAACTATGTTCATGATCCAGGTGGAATGATGAATTGGAAAAATTATCCTTACATTTAACATATTTTGAGTTTTAGAAAGGATAGTACCTAATAGTTTAGGGTTATATTACCTTTGTTTTTACTTGTGAGGAAATGACCCAGCTTTAAGGGGAATTTTATGCTAAATTTCCTTAGGCTTGAAGGAATTTAGATCATCATAAGAATATGCCAAAACATCAATGTAATGGTGAAGGAGAGTAATGAATTTGAACTTTTCATTGGTAGTGCAACATTTCCCAATGTTGACCATTTTGGGATCCACCTCTGAACTCAAATTTACTTGCTCAAATTCCATAAAGGCACTTGAATCTAGTTATTATTATTGCTTGATATATCTATCATGCTTATCAAATAGCTTTTTAAGGGAAACCAAACCTTTTGAAATTTTATTCCCTTTCAGTTGAAGAAACTCTTCACTAGTTTGTGAATCTATTTCAAAAACATATTCCTATGGTGCAGATTCACTACCTTCAAAATAGAGCTCATTAAAGCTATCCATCTTTTCCAAGACAAAAATGATTTGATTATAACCATTGAACACCTACCAATGGTCAGCATTATTAAGTACACTTAGTCAAAAGACCAGATCAATAGCATAATTATTTCCTTTGAAATATTTATGAGGAACCATGAGAGTGGTGAAGATAGCTAATGAATCTGCATGATCATTAAACTCTCTTGGCACCGTAAAGATATTGAAAGCATCAAAACTTTTAATGCAATCCCATACATGATTACGATAATGTCACAATTTTTTATTTTTGGTTTGATACAAATTTCTCACTTGACAAACCACTAATTTGGCATTCCTTTGAAAATGAAGAATTTAACACCTCTAGCATGAGCAGCTTCCAATCTAAGCAATAATGACTCATATTCAGTGGTATTGTTGGTATTGTCAAATTGTAACTTATATGAGAAAAGGAAAATATCACCTTGTGGGGATATCGAAATAATTTTGGCTCCAAAACTGGTAGAGGAACAACTACCATCAAATTCTAAAACCCATACCTCATTATAATTTGATTTTTTTGAATTTTTTTGATTAGGAGATTCCTCTTCATTAGTTAGGGAAGAATCTAGCATTATTATGCCTTCACCTGAACTTTCATCTGAAAACTCTTCTAATTTTCCATCTAAATTTTTTGAGCTATCACCTGATGAAATCTCATTTAATGAATTAGAAACATCTTCAGTGGACAATAAATAATTACCCATTCCTGAAGTCTTAAACAAAATTTGAGCTTCAAGATTTTTTGTTTGGGTAAAAATGTATTTGGCTTCCTTCTCAAGAAACAACTTTTGTTTGACACCTTTAATAGGCATCCTTACTTCAGGTAGATCCATGTTTAACTCCCCACCTACATCCTTACAAAAATTATGTTTGAGTAGAATGCCATAACAAACTAGAATATCAGCTACTAGGATTGTCATCTTAATCCTCTTGTCTAAAAAAACCACAAATGCAAATTGGGCATCTTTGATTTGACCCAAAAGTGGTACTTGCTTATTTTATATGGAGAAACATCTCTCAAAAGTCTTAGTTAAGGTGAGACCAAGGAAGCCTACTACCTTGATAGGCATAACATTATTAGAGGCTCCAGAATCTATTATGTAATTACTTAATTTATGACCATTTACTAATAGAAAAACATAGAAAGGTTCTATTTTTCCAAAGGAAAAAAGGGGAGTAGTAACAAGATTATTTTAGGTAGATTTGTTCTTTGAGGGATCATGGGTAACTTTTGAAAAATCTTGTCCTATAGGGATGGTTTTATTTTTGACGTATTTAGCCAACCTATCAAATTGTTCAAGATTATCTTGTAAATACTCAACTTTAGACATTTGAATCTTGGTCTTCATATCATGAACTATTATGTCAAATAACTAGAATGAACTAGAAATAGAGGAAGAAAATCCATCATTCTAATTTTTATTTGATGTAGTACTAGTCTGAGGGACAGAAATAGAAGATACAAGATTTTTAGATGTACTTACTTACTTATTTCCCATTGGGTCCTTTGATTAGAAAGGCAGTGGAATTCCCCATTTATAAATTGAGATCACTGGTTGAGGTTCTTCTCTTGTTTTTCCCTTACCAACTTGTTGACTGATTTTGGGACCTAGTAAAAATATCATATGATCCATCATACACTTCTCCTTCTTTTTTAGCTTCATCTTGGTAATTCATAAAGTCAATGGTAGAGTTTATAGATAATTCTTCTTCTCCTTTTGCAAATATATTAACATCATTTTCCTAGTCCAACTTAGGTTGGAATGAATGATCATGTTCAGCTTCATAATATCCAAATCCTAATTTGACCAGTGTTGCTTTAATGGCAAGCTTCCCTTGTGTAGGTGGAAGATGATTTGGTTGCCCTTGATTTTTATTATCATTTCTTTGATATGAAATGTTTGTAAATGTCCTCCTTGATAAATTTTTATAAGAAAGAGGGGTAGACATACCTTGGGACATTTTCCTTGTTAGAGCTAGCAATTCATTTACTAAATTTTGCACCATAGGGTCAGTGGTGCTTATGGAAGAATTCTCAGTAGAAAAGGAACTTTTATTTCTATTAGAATCTCTTCCTATCTTATCTTTAAGGATAAGATCATCTTTGACTTCAATAGCCAAAATTTGAGCTATAGGAAGATCTATAGGACTAGCCCACCATAACAAAAAACTCACTTTGGGAAGTTAAGTATTGATAAAAAACACTTAAGATTCTCCAGTGTTGACTGAGTAGTTACAAGAATTCTATTTCTCTACTTATTGAACTTAGCGATGAATTTTCATATAGGTTCATGAGGCTCCTTTATTTGTAAGCTGAGCCAATAAGGTGTGTGCATCTTTAGCAGGTTTGAACCTAGCCTCAAACTTGGTCTTAAGAGTGTTTCACTTGGTTATAAATTGAGCTTAAATATGATAAAACTAATCTATAGTAGCACCTTTTAGTTTTTCCACAAAAATCCTTGCTACTACATCTTCATGTTCAACACCTATCACAACACAGGCTATGCAAAAAGCTAAAATGTGTTCATCAAGGTGAACTTTCTCGTCACTATAGAACTTAGCAAAATTCTTTCTTAAACTATGAGGTAGTTCATGTAAAGGTGGGGTTAAATTTATAGGACCAAAAGTTTTACCCCAAGGCCCTTGGGCTACCATGATGCATTGATTAAAAGGTGGGATAACAAACCTTTATGGAGTATGAACAAACAAAACTCTAATAGAACTAGAACTAGAAGCTTCACCTGGTATTGAAGACCTGGTGTTGGTAGCAGGAAAAATCCTAGTTCGCTAAAGGCAAGGTCATAGAGGCAAAAGACTAAAATTATTTTGCTGTATAAACTCAAATATAGGATAAATAATACATTGAGCTCTCTTGCTTCTCATATACTGTGAATCTGCTAGAATGTAGTAAACTCAACAAAATTTTGTAACAAATAGAAAAGAACTAAAAATGCTTCAACTCAAAGTATGAGGCTTCAAATTATGCATTTAATCCCTATTGGAGTCACTAAAAACTCTTGTGTGAATATTTTGTCTTTAACTGACTGAAGGCAAAATGGTTATATCCACCATAGTGTAATGAGATAAATCTCTCCTCTCAGCAAGGAGAGGTTCCCTATAAACTATCATAAACTAATTTAAACTAAATACTAATTTAGGGGTGAGATCATATCATCCATTTCTCTTTTTTCATAAATGATGTTTACAAAATAAAAGAACACTTTCTTGATACTAACTGAAAAACCAAGAAACCCATGAGAGCACAAAGTCTATCATTACTTCTTTTGCTGATTTATAACTTAGAACATAGTAGAATGAGGTACAGCCCAAAGTCTTCACCAAACACTATGACAAAATATATGATCATAAAAGATAATAGTAGTTCAAAGCCTTTCCAATATCCTTTACTTTAAAACACTAAAACACAAACTAAAGATAATTGTTTTATCACAAGGTCTCCATAATCAACTTTAGAACATCTTTTAGAATATTCTCACTCACACTACTATTTAATCAAATAGATAAGATCATATTAGGAAAAGGACATAAGAATAATTTCTAATACAACACAAGTTATTTCAACACAAATTTTGAAAGATCACTTTCTTTCTTATTCATTTGATAAAATTTGATATACAATTTGAACTCAAAGTCTCAAAATGCTCTTCGATTTGGTAGAGTTTCACTTCAATAACTAAAAGATAGATAATTACAATAGAGGCCCTCTTTATTTATAGGGAGAGGCCTTGAGAAAATTTAGGAAAAACCTAACTACATTGACTTATTCAAAAATAGGAGTCCTTATTGACTTAGGACTTCCTATGTTTTTACATGTAATTATATATGAAAAAAGTACATGTGAATATGTCCAAAGTTGTTTCAAGAGTACATCTAAAAAATAGAAAAAAACTAAGAGAAAAAAAACTACTTCATTTTGTATCACTATCTTTCTTCATGTGGCCATCATACATAGTGAAAGATGCTTGCATCCTGATACTATCTAGACTAATAGTGTTCCTAAAAATCATCTTAGCTCTAACTATGGAATCTCTTACTATGGTGACTAATTTTGCATGATTATTTAACTTGGTTTTTAGATTATCCAAAGTTAATTGATTATCTAGGATATTGTCCACAAAGGCCATTGAAAATGTTTTATCTTCAAACTCTTTCTGGAACATATCTTCAAATTATTGATCCATTTCTTCTGCAAAGAGAAATTGGTTATCTTGTGATATGAGCTTGCAAGGTAGCTCCTCCAATTTATGGAAAAGATTGACATCACTTTGTTCACTGAGTTTTCTTGTAGTTCCAAAGTCATTGATCAAATCTTTAAGCACGTAGCTCCTATATGTCAATGCTTCTTTAATTTA
Source organism: Torreya grandis (assembly GCA_037957365.1). Lineage (NCBI taxonomy): Eukaryota > Viridiplantae > Streptophyta > Pinopsida > Cupressales > Taxaceae > Torreya > Torreya grandis. Next base: position 993,430 of record JARHVA010005668.1, on the reverse strand, counting down.
TGTATGAAAATCCCTATTACGAATGATGCCAATTGATATTAGAGTTCTTATTTTTAATTTTCTTATCTCGACCCATTTATCATGACTCTTTTCTATGCTCTCAATATCTTGAGAAACAACATTAATGAGATCATCAAGTTTTTCTCTTATTTTCCTCATTTTATCTATCTTCTTAGATAGCTCTATAAGTAGGTAAATTCCTTGTGCATGAATCCTATCTAAGTACTCATCAAGTAATTTTCCTTTGAGATGAGTCTTTTCTACTTTTTGAATGATTGTGTCTTCTATATAAATGGCCTTAGGAGTTACTACTTATGAACTCAAATTGATTTTCCTTACCACTACAGTCAACTATTCCACCATTGCTTTGTAGTGATCTTTCATTTCTTTCTCCCTGTCAAATTTTTGAATCAGGATGTCCATGTCTGACTGCATATCATTCTTGGCACTTTCATGAGTTATCTTGCCTAATTCAACTTTAGAGATAGAGTAATCATTCATATCAAAATTTTCCATGGTTGCATCCTATGGAGGTCTTGCAATCTCCAAAAATTTGTGTCCCTTGTCCCCAAGCATTTTTGAAAGAATCTTTGGCTTCTTCAGGGTCTTAGCTTTTACAGGCACTAGCTTATTAAAATCAAAATCATCTAGAGAGATGGCTTGTTTCTTATTTTTTGGTGTATAATATGACAACCATGGTGGAAGCATAGAAGTATTCACATTAGGGTATGTCCCCATTATTGGTGTCACTAGAACTGCACTTGCACTGGTAGTGGAAATAATAGGTGGAGTGTTAGTAAAAATTGTACCTCTTACAAAGTGATCAAAAATAGAAGCATATCCAATATCAAAAGATGAGGAGGACAAACTAGGAATAGACCCTGAGGAATGGAGAACATCTTCAAAAGTTTTTTGAGGGTTGTCAAAAATTATTTTGGAAGGAGAGGGAGATTCAGAAGAGGGAATATTAATAGGAGAAATAGACAAAGGAGTTGTAATAGGTGCGTCAGGCAAGGGAGAAGAGACTCCCATTTCTTATTTTACATTCCCTTGTGGGGATAAAGCTTCCTCTTCTTGTTTATTTTTAGTCCTATCTTTAATCTCCATCTCTTTTGTGGCTGGTTCTTTAGTGCTTTGTTTCTCAACTTTCATATCTTCTATTTCAAACTCTTTCTCCACAACTTTTGACTTCTTTGTCAGAAATCTGATCTTAGGCTTATGTGGATTGGAAGAAGAAGGAACATCACTTTTTTTCTTCATCTTGTTCTATGCCTTTTTCTTGTTTCCTCTTGAATCTCAGTCTCTAACCTTGTGAGGAATTCTTTCAAAGTAATTACCTTGTTTGCTAGCCATTTTATGGTGTTTGCCAATATAGGCTCAAATCTTTTCCTCAAAAAGATCAACTCTTTTTGAGACCATTAGATTGGATGGAGAGGGGTATTAGCAACCTATTCAATATTATATCTATCATCAACCAACTCTTTATCATCCACTAGATCCTTAAGAATATCAGCAAGTCCTAGATATTGAATCTGCTCAAGAGATAACCAACTATAGTCCAATTTCCTAACATTTTCTTTTGTTCTTAAATCTACCCAAACATCTTCAACCATAGGTTCATAGAATTGGGTCTTCCTCTTGATTTTGTCTTTCACATCCCTATAGTCAAACTTTGGTCTTCTCTTGAATTGCTTCATAGTTACAAGATACATCTTAGTTTCCATGGCCCTAGCCTTCATAGCAATTAATACTGAATACCTACCAATTTTAACTAGGAACCTAAAACTGGGCTTCTTGAGCTCTATTTGTTTATTATGCATGATGATCATTTATCTGCATAAATACATTAAGACTATTTTATTTTAGGGTAATCTTGGAAGCATATAAGGATGAGCTTGGAAAAAGCCAACCCTCAGGTATGAGAAAGAAGGAAACTATAAGAACATGCATCCAAAATCATTTACCACTGTCCAAGTCTCATCTAAAACTCTTCTTTTTTCTAGTTGAGTATCAAAAATACATAAGAATACTACAAAAAAAGCATCATTTACTCTCCCAAAATGATGAATATAACCCTTCAATGTTAATTGAGAATAGTATTGATACATATGGATTACCCTCATATCTCCTTTTAATATTAGACCTAGAAAGATTCTCATAGAAGCTACAATATATACCAGATAAGAAGTCATGTAGAACTTGAAGGTAGTGGATACCTTCATCAATTTTTCATGCAAAGAATTGTTGATTTGTTCTCCTTAGAAGATGGTTTGTTTGCCTTGGAGTATTACCTTCATGAAAGGATACATCCATTCATGAAATAGTGAGGAAGAGGACAAACCTCTTATCCTACTGAGAAGAGTTATCAAATAACCAACTTCTTCTATAAATTCACTTCTAGAAAAATGTTGTGGCCACCTTAACAAATTTGACCTTTATGTCTTGAGCCATTTATTATTGATTACCTTCTTTGCCTTTTCAAGATTTTTGTCATACTCTTTTTGTGCTTCAAAAAAATAAAGATTTAACACTTATATAGTAGGAGGGCACATAAACACCTTATCAATGAATTCAAAATCTAGTCTAATTATTACATTTCCACTAGCATCCATCACAGCCCTAGTATATTTGTTATAAAATTGAGCACACTGAAGGATAAATTCTATGTTATGGGTTTCCATCGAGAAAGAAGATAGCAAATGAATGTTACTATAAATTATCTTCTTCATTGCAGAGCTGGGATTACTTGACTTAGTTCTCTCTAAAAACTTAGCCATGTCCACATGGCCAATCTCTATATCTCTAATGTCATCAACATTAGAAGTAACTGAAGTGATTGGAAAAACACCTTGATATTTTTACTTCATTTCTTTTGACTTCTTCAGAGACAACTCAATCATCTAAACAAACTATTACCAGAAGGATGTTGATGAAGAAATAAGATCCATAAAAGAAACTACAAAACCAAAAAAATCATGATCATGTAATTTAGGGGAAATACTGGTAATCTGGGAAAATTGCATGTCGATGATCATGACTATGGAGATGCGCTTTAAAGGAATAGAGTGTGAGCATGCCAAAAAATTAGATAAAAGTGGGTTCAGAATAAAAAAATTGAAAATATCCTAGAGTTAAGAAAATTTGGGTGGTAAATTTTGCCACCCTTGCATGTGAGGGATATTGTGCACTTGTATCAGTGGAAAAATTCATCACTATCACATATTATAGGAAAAATGGTTATATGTTGGAGCATCAAAATTCACCAATAATGCATATGGTAGGAGTTGTAAGGTTTTCATGTAAGGGGGGTGGATTTCATCACCCATGCACTTTCACTTAAAAGCATCTTCAAATACATAAGCGGCAAATTAGCCAACCTTGTTTTTGACTTATTCACAATCAGGAAGATGTGATGGTGGCTAATATATCCATCATTATAATATTTTTGTAAGAATTAATTTTTAACTAACATGTTTTGAAGGGTAAATCCTTATCAGGTCAAACCACTGATGACACCATCAACTTAAAACCTAAGGCATAAATAATGGTTGGCAGTTTTCACCAGTTTGACTCACTAGAAATAATCTAGGACACAAATGAATGGAAGAACAAGGGTTTGACACAAAAGACCCAAAAAAATGAAAATATCAATCTATAGTAGATACCACTCAATAAATGAAACCTTAGAAGTTAAAATGACTTACCTATCGAGTTTGAAACCCTAAGCTTGATGGTGGCAAATTTGAAATCTATTTGAATCCTTTATCATCATAGTCGAGTGGTTTTGAGAAGGGTCAAGGAATCAACTAAGAAAATTTGACAAAATAAATGACAAGAAAAAATAATGAAATAACACATTTAAAATCTTGAAAATAAACCCTTAATGCTTGGTACAAGTGGCCATTAATGACACTTGAAGTTCAAGATCTTGGAGATCTTGCTTAGGCTGTGATTTCAGCTGACCTAACATATGCCTATACAAAATGAACAAAGTGGTAAAAACCATTAACCATGCACATACCCTTTTTATTGGGAACATGTAATGGTGGCAAAAAGTGCCACTTGAGCATGAGAAAAATAAAAACCATGTAAGAGCAAAAAAAAGTGTTGACTTTACACAAGTAAATTCAAATCTTCACTAACACCCCCAAAATGATCAAAATTGACATTTTGATCAGTTTACAACTACAAAAAGCTTCATGATTTTTAAGAAATTGTGGTAGGGGAATGTCACAAACTCTCTTAGGATGTCAGATGACTTCACTTAAGATCAAGAGAATCTTGTCTCGATCAACGAACTTAGAGTGTATATTATGAAATGGATAAGTTTTATAGGATTTGTCAATAAAACAAGCATAGCTAATTTTGGGAATAACATAATATATTTGTGTACAATAAATGGGATCATTTGAATATTTATGATAAAAATCATAATAATCCTCTTGATTTTGATAGGCATTATGGCATGGTTGGTAAGGGTCATATTGGGATTGATATGAAGGCAATTCTTGATAGGCTTCTTGATAACCTTCCTCATAGGGATGTCCAACAACATGTTGTCCATATGGAGATGGAGATGGAGGAAAATATATTTTCCATGGCTCGTAAGATTGGTAGCCATTGTGATGGAACTGTTGAGGGGTATAACATGGTTCACAGAAAAGTTGATAAGGAGGTTCATAGTAGGTATATTCATCATAGTTATTCATATCAAACTCATAGGTCAAATGAGATACAAGAATTGATCAAAACATTCAAAAAATATACCTAGGCTACTTGCAACTAGAATATTTCATTTTAAGTTTCCATTTGGTATATCTTGTTTGCTTCTAAAAGTTTATTAAAGGAAAGACACACAAACAATCTTTCCACTCTCTTAGACCTTGGTCCCATTGAGTGTGAAATAACTATTGTCACCAAATATTATACCTATAGGAGGTTGTTAAATCCTCCTATATATTTTGGAAACATGGAAATACTTATAGGTATGTGGGTTTACCTATGGTAGAAGTAGACCTCTAGGTGTAAGGGTTAGCTCCTTAAATTTGATTTGAAGTGCTTATCACCTAATTAGTTGATTTATTGTGGGAAAATGGATATAAGTATGCATGAAATTAACCTAATCTAAGGGGTTGATACACTATAAGGACTCTCTAAATACCATCATACTTCTTTCACTAAGAAACAAAACCTACAACCTAGCTTCAAAGTCCTAAAATGCTCTAATATTAGTATTTCAATATGAAGGTGATATGCATGAAGACTATCCAAGGTAAATGAACCAAAGATTATTTTTAGATAGTAAGGCCATTTTTACACTTGAAAATAGACCCATACACTTGTAAATAGTTCATATAACTTACTAAAGTGGAATAACTTTCATCAAGGATGAAAAGATTAAGAGAAAGCAAGGATAGGTGAATGTATCTTAACTATTCACTATACATCTCTTCACACACTTTGAAAATATTATATATTAACTCAAAATAGATTGTTTTTATTTTTATAATGCAAATTATAATGTCAAAACAAGCAAGGATTTGACATACATGGTGTGTAATTATTCTACAAGAGCTAAAATGGCTACTACTCATCAAATTTGAGAGAATAGAGTAGAGAATGAAGTCCAAGAGTCACTAAACCACTTGTAAATCTAATAAAATGAGTTAAATATACAATAAGATGAAGTATTAGATAGAACATGAAAGTTATACTTGTACAAATGTCCCTAAAATCATGAAACTCCTAAAATGTGGCATAGGACTCTTCATTTTCTTACTTAGAAACTACCTTCATCATTTGGCCTTCCATGAGTGCTCCACAGAAGACAAGGGATAGGTGATATGATTTCACTATGAGGAATGGGTTATAAATATTCTCCAACATGTATTTGAGTTGTCCCTAATAATTATTATTCTTTTTTCCAAGTGTTCTCACTACCTACACTCATAATCACTCCTCTTTCACTCACCCTTCACACTTGTCATCAAAGAGGTCTTAAGTTTTCCAAACAAGTCCATAAAAGGGAGTGTGTGACACTTTTAAAGATACATAATTCCCATAGATTCATTAGGATAACCTTAAAAGGCATCCCATTAGGAGTTTTTACCTTCTCATTTGGTGGTCATTCCTTGTTCACTATGTTAGTTTGGACTAGTTGAGATGAAGATGTTAGCAGAGGCACTTGTGAGCTTAGATAATGTAATAAATGGACATGGGAGGTTATTTTAGGTCCAAATATATCACCCAAAATTATTTTCATCTCTTTAAACCCTCTTGTAACTTCACAATACACAAATCTATTAAGAAAATCTTTTTAGCACCCTGGTTGTATAAATAAGTACAACTCAACTTGGTGAGGAGGAGTTATGGGGAGTCCTCTACAATCTCAAAGTCATTTCCCAAATAAACTATCCCTCTTGGATACCTCTTCTTCATATTTCTTATTGGTCCATTACCAAGGGTTTTAGAAGGTTTAGAGTAATTTTTCCCTCTAAGGATTGTTCATATAGGTATGTTGTTCAACTTGTGAACAAATTCCACAAGATTAAATATTTGGACCCTATTAAACTTATCTTAGCTCCTTATACTCCCATTCCAAGCCTCCATGTTGTTGTGAACTTCCAAATTTAGCCTCTCAAGCTTCTCTTTCCATTTGGCATACCCTATTATGACCTTAAGCTAATAAATGGCTTCCCTATGGTCTTCTCTGCATTTCAAAAGTTCAAACATACCTTATGACTCCCCATGTAGGTGTTCTAATTATTTTTAATTATTTTCTATCCCTATAAGTGGTATTAGACCTCCTTTTGGGATTTAGACCTAGTTAAGACCTAATAGGTTTATCTGCTCCCATGTGAGTTTGGACCAGCCTATCATGTTTTTGTACCTATGGATTGTTTTATATATTTATTCATGTCTTTCATATCCCTCCACATATATTTTCAAGGTTATAAGAATTGATATCTTACCTTCTCACCACTTTCTTGCTAACCTATAGAGTTTTAACACTTTAGGAGTGCCCTTTGTCTGAGATAAAATAGAGGGCATCTCCCCTATTATCCCAAACAAAAGGATGGTATGAGGGTCTTACCCAATATATGGGGGATGTTATGTACCTATTTTCATTACTTCATCACATCAATATCTCTCTCAATTCTCATAAACCCCTAAGGTAGACTTTTGGTGTTCATTGACTATGTACGATTGACATATGGACTATAAATGCATGTTAAGACCCTTCTATGCTATGTTATACCTATTTTTAGAGTCTCACAATATTATTATAACCATGGTTAAGGTGTTCCAAACTTATTTATCACCCAACCCTTGCCAAACTCTTCAACATACATCTTGCATTTGACTAGACAAGAATACAAGTTGACTATAACTATGTTTACCCTCAGAAAAGAGGTGCCTGTAGGTGTGCACTATAGGGTTAGGTCTTGTTTACAATGTTATATATATATATATATATATATATTTTTGAATTATTATAATTCCATGTGACATTAATATATATTTTCTTAATCCATGTTCATGCTATGCCAACCATTGAATTAGTTATACCTTAGTTCATAGTCACTTCACTACTAAGTTGTAGGTAGTCATATCAGGACAAAAGGCACCTGTAGTTTTCATTTCATCCTTGGAAACCTATGTATCACACCTTATGATTATTTTTATGTCTCTAGATGAACTTCCAACCTATAGGTGTCCTTATTTTCATGATTTCATGTCTAGGTCTATGTCATGAGACTGTAGATACCTATAATCAATTGTAGGTGGCCCTTTTTGAGAAAAAGCACACCTGTAGGTGCATATATAAGTTAAAAACATAGTAATTCAACCCTTCCCAATTTTATTTATATCTTTAATGAGCCTTTCTCCTCACTAGAATCATTCAAAATGGTGATATGCCTTTATCATTTATCTTGGATTTATGAGGTCACTTGAAGTTCAACATCCTACAATAAGCACTAAAAAGTTATAGTGAATAATTATATGACTTGAAGCCTCTATTACATCACTTATGGGACCAAACACCTACTCTCATTTTTCAAGATAATATCCCTTCATTAAGGATACAAGAATTAAATATATAAACTCATCTAGACTCCTTGTTACCTCATCATATGTTAGCATTAAAATCACATAGGGCTTTGTTTTGGAGTTTTTAAGGAAACAAGTCACTAAAACTCACCTCTACATGTGAACATAGCGACTCAAGTCTACCTACTATTCAAAGGTTTCAAACATGATTTCCATGACACATCTCAACTCTTGAACCTTATATGGAGGTTTCTAACATGTTTGGACTCCTCCATACAACACTTTAGATATCTATGAGAGCTACTTGTAGGTGGACATTTTTGTATATAGGGTAGTGGGTAGAGACATGAGTAGTGTACATGGAATATAAGATTATATTCAATATTATATCTTTTCATAGTCTCAAAATTCATCCTTCCAACCTTTAATGGATTTACATAAGTTACATTCCTTATCTCAACATAATTATTCCCCTTTAGGGCACTTGTAGGTGTAGATTAGTGTTGCAAGTTTGTGTACATGTGAGAAATAGTCATCACAATTAGTCATTTATCACTTGGGGAGGATTATATTGATTTATCACATTAAAATAATATTTTCACCACCCTTTTGACTCTTAATAACACCTGCATGATCATATTCATAACTTCACACAACATGACATAACTGACTATATGTAAAATATTGATTGTGTGTCACATCCTTGATTGTAACTTATTTGATGCTAGGTTGTGAGACTGATATTAGAAGGAGAGGGGTTCTAAATGACATTATATATATGAAACACAACACCTCATGTTGATTTTAAACCATTTTAGAGAAAGAAGCCTTATATAACTGGTGAAACTTGACTACAAGTCCACTTGGTGATATCAACCTACAATTTAAATGGTTTGGTTCATCAAATCAGCTCCAAACAAGAAACCAAATATGTAAAAAACGAGGGAAGTAATTTTTCATCCTCTAAAATCAATTTAATTAGTTGTATTGTATGGATAAGATCATATAGAAGCAAAATCTATAGGATGTGGGGATTAGTATGCAGAAAGAGGCAGACAACTTCTTAAGCATGGTTCATAAAGAATAGGCAATTATTATTACAACTCCTACCATGAAAATTAATTATAATAAGCTTACTATCTATCACTAAAAGCATTTGACCTAGAATATCTCTTACTGGTCGTACCATCAAAGGACATATTAACCAGTTTCATATGCCTAATGGATAGATGGAGAAGAGAAATGGTTTTGTCCCATTTTTGGCACTCTCAAAGTATATCAAGCATGTAAATGGAGTTATGTAATATTAATGGTCACTACATAAGCTTTTCCCATGTGTCACTCTCCTTTATAGGCCATATAAATACCAAAAATCCCTCTTTTTCACTTATTTTCTTGATTTTTAGTTAGGAACCTACAATTTTTAGTTAGGATTAACATTAATAACAAGTTATATCACATATTAGATGTTATAAGAGAGTTTATAACACTTTGACACTTTGGAAAATCATACCACCTTTATAAATACCTCAAATTTTGACCATATGTGGCATAGGCCTAAAGATGAATATGAATAATGTCAAACACATTAAATGACCCCAAAGAAGACCATAACACTCTCTATAGGACCCTAATATACTCCTAAACAAGTTTTTTACTATAGGGGGTTAACTAAATAGTCAATAGGTTCCACTACTATAACCTTATGTTGTTGGTGGTACACCCTTCTCTTTGACTTATCTCAACTTATCATTGATGCTCAAGGTTTCTTTGGTCACCTTGACCCATTTGCTTCTTATCCAATTTATTATCTTATTTATTACATTGGTGGTCCTATCCATTAATGAGGACTCAAGTATGGACCACCTGGCTGATGGAAGAGATTGAGTAAAGATCTTGTTATCATAGTAAACCTTGTCCATTAGAGATTAATCATCTATTAAGTCTTTAGGGACTAGTGCCATGTTATAATCTTTTATCTACTCCAGGGTCATCCTAGAATAAACTTTTAGTCTTACTTCCTCTTCATTTTGTAGGTCTTCCCAGTAATATTCATAATAGGGAATGTGGGAATATGTTGTGGTACCCAATATATTGGTAATGTTTTTATTTACATCATAAAATGAATTTAATTTGAGATATCTTAAGGTCATATGATTCATCTTAGCATTTTCACACTTGGATTTGGATAGGAAAGGGCATGTATACCTCCCTATATTAATGGGGAAATGGATTCATGCCTTACGTTTGCTTGATAAAAAATTGTGAGTCTCTACAAGTTGTCTCACAAATTTTGTTAAAGTCCATTTGTCATTTACATACCTTGCAAGGGTGTAAGGATAGACACTAAATCCTCTTACTCTAATGTATGAATATGTTTGGAATTGATTGAAATACAATCCCTAATTTATCATCTCATAAGTAGCAACATTAGAGAATCTCCACTTTTCTAGCTCTTATTAAAACATAACTATGATGTAGTATATGAATGCAACATTTACCCTTATAAAATGTTGTTTACTTGCCTCAAGGGTGAGGTCAATATAATAATTAAATATCTTGTTAACTTTATTAGGTACTATGTTTAATTTTGGGAAGGCCCTTCCCTTTACTAATATGTAGACTAGATATGAAGTCATGTAAAACTTACCTATATTTTAGACATCCACCAATTATTTATGGATAGAGTCACTTATAAACTAGGCCAAGTGGATGTACTAATTATTTTTGTGGATTACCCATATGTATTGGTACATCCAATCCTGAAATTTTTTGTCATCTAGGTCCCTAGTGACTCTATTCAATAGTATGATTATGTCACCAACTTCATCCTTAAATTCTATTCTTGCTAAGGTTTTAGGTAATATTATAGATGTAAGCCTAGATACTTTTAGCCATTATTTATTAAGGACCCTTAGACATTTAATTTTATTATCTTGATAAAACTTCTTGGATGAGTTAAGATTTATATCTAGATAACTCTCATACTTTGGAATCAAGAATAATGAGTTGATGAAGTCGAGGTCTAGTATCAAAATCCTGTATCCCTTGTCATTGAATACTTCTCTCGTTTTTAAATCATAGTGCTTTTACAATGTGAGCACAAGCTCAAATATCTACACTGATAGGGAAATGTTGTTGCTTGGGGTAGTCCATAGTTATAAATGCTTTAAATTTAATAATTTTTTTAAATTATCATTTAACCTTATCTAAAAATCACCAAGGTCTACATGACCTAGTTCTATGTTTATGATTTCATTGGTATTAGATTATAAGTCGATTGGGTAACCATATCCCTTAGATTTTAACTTCATTTCTTTTCTAGACATAGGTTCTAGGAAAATTGATGTAGGAAAACCAACTATAGAGTCGAAGGGTTTTAGATTTGTAAATGCAAGTAAAATGTTTGATGGGTATTGGAGTTGAAAAAGTAGATAAATTTTCTAATGGGTATTAGAATTACAAAACACACTTACAAGGTTTTACAAAACATTTAGTGAGTTTTAGGCCTATTATTATAGGTAAAATCCCTGATGGGGATTTGGAGTTGATAATATAATAGGATTTTTTGTGGAGTCATAGGGTTATTTTTTTAAGTGAAATCTATGTGGGTTGTGGAGTTGTTATCATAAATGAAATATTTGTAGATTTTATGTAGGGGATATTTATAGAATATTCTACTAGTTTTTTTAAACCTTAGGTTTATCCCAAGCTAAAAAAATTTCAAAATGACTTTGAGAAGAACCTTGGGAAATGTAGACAGCCTTGTGAAAACACAAATAAACAAACTAAAACCCTAGATTTGCCAAACAAAGGAAAAATCCCTAGATTAATTATGATATAGGAAAATAACATGAAATTAATCTATGTTTAGCTTTAATAGAGAAAATGGTAGTTGGAAAATGTAGGAGGAAAAGGATTACCATGAAAAAGATGATCATGGTTTTAGTGTTGTATTTGGTAAGGCATGGAATTACTTAGCATCGGTGGGTTGTGGATTCACAAGGGTTATTTGGCATAGATCTCCAATTATTCAATTTTAAAATTCAAAAATGACTCTCTAAAACCCTAAATTCATTAATATAACCATAACCTTGAAATTAATGCCCTTAGGTCAGTGGTTAGAAAAAATGGCAAGAATTTTAGAACTTCAGAGTTATGGTGTAATTTTGTAATTTTACTAAATTGTATTTTACAGTCTAACTTACAATTTTTTCTAGATGAATTAGTGCATTTAAATCATGAAAGCATAACTTGAGGTAAAAATTTCAAATTTGCAAGTTATAAATTGTAACCAGATTTCTGGTTTCTGTAATAAGGGTAGTCAATGAGAAGTGGGACTTGAATTACAATTTACAACATTGTAAGCTGTAAATTATAACTAGAGTTCCAATTTTTTATGGGATTTGGATGCATGGTAATCAGAGGATCAATTATAATTTTCAAGTTTGCAATTTGAAAATTGCATTTGAATCTCTAGTTTTCATGGGGAATGTGTTTGGAAAAAAGTGGAGCTATATTTGTAATTTGCAACTTTAGAAGTTGTAAATTATGACTAGAGTTTTAGTTTCTATCAATCATAGGATGTGTAAGAAGTGGAGGTTGGGATGAAATTTTCAAATTTTCAAGTTTAAAATTGCATCCAAATCTCTATTTTCCATTAGGTATATGTAAATTAGGAAGCAGAGGTTAGGATGCAATTTAAAAGTTTACAAGTTACAAATTGCACCCAAATCTCTAGTTTCTGCTAGGCTTGAGAAAAGGGTATCCTGTGTCCCTTTAAGACCTTTTTCCCAAAACATTAATGGGTATCCCTTAAGTTACTAGATGTTTTCAACATTTTTGGGACAAAAATATCAACAGTAATTCAAGATATGTATATAGTACTTTCAGTTACTTTCATTTTATTTTAGTATTTCACTTTGAGTTAGCTCAGTTAGTGTATTGTTATGTTCTTTATCAAAGTACCATCCCATGTTAAACTCATATGATAAGTGATTAACTTCAAGTGGGGCATATATATACACAAAAATTTTAATCTTTATTACTTACTAATAATTTCCCTCTTATAGGAACCTATTGAGTTTAAATCTCTATAATTACACGCCTTAAAGGGTGCATTGAGAAAGGGGTGGATAAACCATTGGTTTTTTTCAAGATTGTTATGGATTTGTATCATTTATAATATTATTATAACCTCTTCATTTAGATTTTTTTAACTTTAATTTGGATAAGAGGTTATCCTACTTGGGTAAAATGCTTAAGGATATAGAAATGAAAAGGTATGAGGGTGAATATCATATCTAGAATAGGCTAATTGATGTGCTAAACTCAGATGTACCATATGCTAAATTTATAAAATTAATATAGCCTATTAAGAGAAAGTAAAATAATTCTAAATATATAAATGACATATAGTAAAGTATTTAGTTGTTTATGATGCAAACATGGTGTTAGATCTGGTACAAATAAAAAGTAGACATGAAGATAGTTCTAGATTAGTTGTTAGATTTCCATATTTAATGTGACCTTGTAGAAAAATGGGTTAGTGGGCACAAAATTTTGATATCACCTGTAATGACCTCACTATAAAAGGGTATTTCCTACATATCCAATAAATAGAAGAGGGCCTTAGACTCATTTAGTTCTCCCTTATGTGTTGACTTGTGTGTGAATCATGTAATGTGTGTAAAGCATAATAGTGACCTAGCTTCTAAGTTAGAAAATATGACCTTATGACTGATGCTTTCTTAATTCATACATGTATCTAGGATGTTACTTTACTGATATTAGAATAGGGTAGAATAAGAAAGCTTTTGATAACTTCAATGCTTCTTGAGTGTTCTTTTAGTTTGATTTTTAGGTTTCATAAGTTGTAATTGAATGAGGGTTAATATTATATTTATTCTAATCTTATTAAGAGATAACTCACATTGAATCACTTGGGCTGACCATTGTAATATGTTTCATTTGTAAATTAGATGATATGAGGGTAATGGACACTTATGTTGAGGTAGGACAATAATGTCAAAATTATTATCTATCCCAAATTTAGTGTCTAGGGAGAAGGAGAGCATACAGAGGCTCAAAATTTGTAGAGGTATAAGATACGTACATTTTAAGCATTCTTGACAAGATGGGATGTTTGTGTCATAAATATAAGGCTAGTCATATTAAGAGATAGGCCAAGGGGCACAAGATAGAGTAAATGCAAGGCTTGTGGAAATAAAGCATGTGTATAAATAAGAGGAGCAACTAAGGTCATAATTTTTCCAAGTGTACAAGATTGCGATGCTACATAATCACAAAATATCACCTATATTTTCACCCCTTTTAATATAGTAATGAAATTTATATTTCAAAGGAATAAGTACTTGGTTGTATATACATACCTTATCTTTGATTGATTTGAATTTGAGTGCTTTGTTAGAGTTGGATTTGAGTGCTTTGTCAATGACTAACCTGCAACTAAGAGCATGTTATAGTGTATAATCAATACACTCTGGGTCAAGAGTACTTGAAATAGATTTAAATTGAAAGATCAAGAATTAGGAGTATACATGCTTGTCTATGTGATCACCTTACCTATTAGCAAGCTCTTTTTGCAAAATATGCATCATTTTAAGGATCTAAAATTGATATTAAGATAAATATAGATAAATATTTAAAGTGTATATATCTAATGAGATAGAGAGAGATATAGGTTGGAAGGCATATGCCCCCAACTTTAGAGCAAAAGTGAGTTACCACTTGGTAGTTGAGATTAGATCAATTATGCAACCTAATAATACTCATAACCTGGTGAGTTTAGATGATCAAGTCCAAACTAAAAACTTGGTAAGATTGAATGATTTAATCACCCCAACCATATCAAAAATTGAACCAACTACTATATTATATTGGCTTGTTAAAGTCCATAAAATTCTATGGGGTATCAGTACATGCAATAGTTTTGGAATCTAAATTTGATTTGGATTTTACAATATTAGGCATATGTTGCATAGCATATACACCTTAAATTTATCTCATTCTAAAACTATATGTAATGATGGTACCATGTATATAATTATACCATAAATATGTATCATAATAATATAACTATGTACTTTTGTTATGCCCTTAACCTTTGGCATGTCTATGGATATGTGTGGCCAACTAGTAGCTTATATACCTATTTTATTTTCTTTTTACATTTCTCTATGTTCTTAGTTATATCATCTTATATAATAACCATGGATAAGTAGACTATATATAGGAGGTAGTGGTTAGTATTAGATCATAATGTTAAGTATTTTGCTCTTATTGCATTATTGTGGAGATTGCCCCTTTGAAATGGCTCTACTATATTATCCATTATTCTACTCTACTATCAATTATTATTTTGTGATCTCTTATCCTTGATTATTCTATGTGATATATAATTATTCTATGTGAACATCTAATTAATTTCAGTACAAGTGGTATCATAGCTTCAATTTGGGCAAGTTTCCTATAGCAGTTTTTTTTATTTGGTGAGGCACAACTTATACAAATGGAAGGAGAAAAAAACATAACTTGCAATCCAAGAAGAATTAAAAAAAATTGTCGACATGGTATTTTTCAAAACACTTTTCCAAAAAATATTTAAAAAATTATAGAAAAAATTTTCCATTTGAATATTTTCAATCATTGGATTCATCTCAATGAGAGGATTGTAATTGTATATTTTGTCAGTACACTTTTTTGGTGCCAAAATGTTTTACCCTAGTGTGCAAATGTATTCATTAGATTTATCTTAGTGAGGTGATCATAATGGTACCATCTCTTGGTACACTTTTTTGGGGGAAAAAACCCTCCTAAGGTTTATGAATAGTGGGTCCTACTACTCAAGAAAAAAGGCGGCAAGAAACTCTTAAGATTCCTTCTAGGGACAACATGGAATCTAGTACCATAGATGTAATGATTTCTTAACTTCAGGGTGACATAAAGGGCTTGGTATGATAGGATGAATTTGTTTCAATTTAAACTAAGGTTTTAGGGATGCATGGAGAGATTAATGGGGTGTACACTAAATTGCATTTGACCATTGTGTAATTGTCTACCATTTCATCTCAGTTATAAACAAATAACCCTCCACCTCATAAATTGGGTCCTCCTCCTCTTAACACTAACAGCTCCAATCCTACTGTGAAATAAATATTGCTAAAAGTGTACATGTGTAAGTTTGATGGTAAGTATCCTCTCACTTGGATTACCCAAATTGAGAATTTATTTGATCTACACCAAACTCCTAGTTTTGAGAAGGTGATAGTGGCATCTCTGTATCTAAAACCTAAGTAGTTCATTTTGTATCATTAGTTGTGAGATCAAAATAAAAAGAATGGTACTCCTATTACATGGTCTATTTTCATT
This sequence comes from Torreya grandis, assembly GCA_037957365.1. Classification (NCBI taxonomy): domain Eukaryota; kingdom Viridiplantae; phylum Streptophyta; class Pinopsida; order Cupressales; family Taxaceae; genus Torreya; species Torreya grandis. The sequence continues at coordinate 976,987 of JARHVA010005668.1, read as the reverse complement.
GATGATTTTTTCACTCATTATCATAATAATGTCCCTATGAACTACTTCAAGAAATTATCTAAACTACATCAAATAAAAACTATGCAAGATTATATTCATCAATTTCATAATCTATCTTTATGGGTAGAAGATATCACTAAGGCAAATTTGAATGATATTTTTCTAGGTGGACTAAAATATAGCATCCAATTAGAGGTTTTGATGTTTACTACATCATCTATATCAAAATCTATCCCAAGGGTATGCATAGTAGAAGAAAAGAGATGGTCAAAGGGAAAACTTTCACTACATGTCATGATCATACTTTTTCATTACCATCATTTCTTCAACCCACCAGATTGACACCTCAATAAATCAAAGATAAGTGAGCCAAAGGGCTGTGTTATAAGTATGATATAAAATGGAACAAAGGACATCATTATGTTGAAAAGAAATCATTTTACATCAAAGGTGCCAATGAGGATATAGATGATGAAGAGGTAATTAGTGAAGATGCAAAAATATCTGAGGAGGAATATAAAGACTCTTAGCCTACTATTTCCTATCATTCCCTTTCATGTATTAGTACTCCCCAAACTCTTAATGTGGTGGGTTTCCTTAAGAAATATGAAATCATTATATTGATTGATTTTGGGAACACACATAACTTCATCAACATTAAGTTGGCTTCGCATTTAAACTGTTTCATTTATATCACTCCAAAATTTTAGGTCATGATTGTAGATAGTGGTAATGTTAGCTATTCAAAAAAAATCCATAGTATTAAGTTGGACATAGGAGACTACCTATTAGATTCTCCTATGTTTTCTATTCCCATGGGTGGAGCCAACATTGTTCTAGGAGTACATTGGCTCACCACTTTATGAACTATTGACATGAATTTCCAAGAATTATTCATGCACTTTCATTCTGAGGGAAGGAAATTTGAGCTAAGGGGATTAATTGATAAATTTTCATAACTTATTATCTCCCATAAAATTACAAGATTCTCTAAAATGGTGTTGAATAATTTGTAGCTCACTTTTTTTCCATTAAAGTCCAGCCAACTCAACCATCTACACCTCTTGAGCTACAATAAGTGATTGATGCCCATTTCATTATTTTTGGTGACATGTCAAAAGGACTTCCACCTAGCCACATGCATGATCATGTCATAAAAATTATTCTTAGTAGTACACCACCTAACATCAAGCCATATAATTATCCCTATGCCCAAAAAGGTGAAATTGAAAAGATGGTATAGGAGATGTTGGATACAATAATCATTCACCATAGACAAAGTGAATATTATTTGCCAGTTATCATGGTGAGAAATAAAGATTACATTTAGATTATATGCCTTGAATATAGAGAGATCAACAAGTACACTATCAAAGATAATTTTTCTATTCATGTCATTAATTATTTGTTAGATGAATTGAATGGTTCTCTTTATTTTACCAAGTTAGATATGTGTTCTAGGTACCATCAAATCTAGATCCATGATGAAGACATACCCAAAATAGATTTTAAAACTCATGAGGGCCATCATGATTTTATGGTTATGCCTTTTGATCTAAAAAATCCACCATCCACCTTTTAAAGTTTGATGAATACTATTTTTAGGCCATTTTTTAAGAAATTTGTTTTGGTGTTTTTTGATGATATCCTCATTTATAGTAAAAATTAGGAAGACCATTTTTAGCATGTGAAATAGGTACTCTTAATTATAAAACAACATTATTTATATGCCAATCCTTTTAAATGTACTTTTGGATCTCGTGAGGTTGAGTATTTGGGTCATATGGTTTCACATGAAGGAGTGAAATTGGAACCTAAAAAAATTCAAGTAATGGTGGATTGGCTAGTTCCTAAGACAATCAACTAGGTAGATTTCTAAGGCTAATTGGTTAATGTCATAAGTTTTTCAAAAATTAAGGTAGCATTGTATCCCCACTCACCTCTTTGTTTGATAAAGACTCCTTCTAGTGGACTGATACAGCTACCAGGGCATTTGAACAATTAAAACTAGCTATGTGCACCACTCTAATATTGGCTACTCCTAATTTTTCTAAGACTTTTATGGTTGAATGTGATGCATCTATATATGTTATGGGTAATGTCCTCATATAATAAGGTAGACCACTTGTGTTTGAAATTTAGCAACTGAAGGGTAAAATCAGCTCAAACCCATCTATGAGAAGGAAATGATGGCCATTTTAAATGTAGTCAAATAATGGAGACCTTATTTGATGGGTCATCAATTTTATGTAAATACTGATCATGATAGTCTCAAATAGTTTTTGGAACAACATTTTTTATCATAATAATAACAAAAATGGGTACCTAAGATGTTAGGCTATGATTTTTAAATAGTCTACAAGAAAGGCAAGGAAAATATGGTGGTAGATACACTATCTAGGAGGGATGAATCAGTTGAGGTATTTTTATGTGCCATGACCATTTGGAAGGTATATTGACTAGAGGAAGCAAGATTAGAATGGGAAAATGATAGTTTTACCTATGATTTGATTCAAAACCTTTAGTAAGGTTTGTGTGGATTTAAAAAATTCACATGGAAGGGTAATACATTATGGTATGAAGATAGATTATACCTATCTAAGAATTATCTTCTCAAACAAAAAATCCTTCATGAACTTCATATAACTCCACTTGGGGGTCATTCAAGATTTTTGAAAACCTATCATAAAATCAAGCAGGATTTGTTTTGGGAAGGATTCTAGGGGGATGTCTAGAAATATGTGGCTAAATGTATGATCTATCAACAAAATAAAGGTGAAACCATAAAAACCCTAGGTCTTTTACATCCTTTATCCATCCCTATCCAATTTTTGGAAGAGGTGTCTATGGATTTAATTACAAGGTTACCAAGATCTAATGATAAAATGTTTTCATGGTTATTTTGGATTATCTCAATAAGTATGATCATTTTAAGTATTTATCATGGCCCTTTTTTGCTAGTTATAGTAGCTTATAATTTTATCAATATAGTTTAGAAACTACATGGTACTGCTAAGATCATTGTAAGTGATAGAGATCCCATTTTCACTAATAATTTTTAGATTGAATTATTTGCAAGTTTGGGCACCATGTTGGCTCATAGTTCATCTTATCATCCTCAATAAAATGGAAAAATTGAGGTAGTCCTTGAATGTCTAGAATGATATATCCATTATTTTGTTTCTAATAAATAGGATAAATGGGTTCATTGGTTGCCACTTGTTGAATGGTGGTTTAATAATTTTGTTCATAGTTCTTCCAAAATGTCTCCCTTTATGGATTTTTATGGATAACACCCTCAATACATCACTTTAACCTTTAAGTTCCATCCTAATTTTTTTGTAGTTGAGGAACATGTTCACCATCGACAAGAGGTCCTTGCAAGTTTGCATGGAAATTTAGCCATGGCCCATAATTTCATGAAGTAGCAGGTAGATCAATATAGGAATGAAAGGCATTTTTACATTGGTGATTGGGTCTTTGTTTACTTGAATCCATATAATAATATGTCTTTAATTAATATAAAAATGATAACAAGTTGTCCCTTAAGTATTATGGGCCTTATCATATCTTGCAAAAAATTGCTATTATGGTCTAAAAATTAGAGTGTCCTTCATCCACTCACATACATATAGTATTTCATGTATCATGCCTAAAGAAAGTCATTATACACATAACTACTACTCAAATTGAGTTTAAAAAATTGGATGAAGGGAGAGTTATTAATGATCCTAAGGAAATACTTCAAATGTGCACTAAGTAGTTGTGATCTAGAGCAATTAAGGAGTACCTAATCAAATGAAAGAATCTACCATGTAAAGATTCCACCTAGTGTTGATGCTTCAAAATGTACCATAGGTTCTCTTTAGTGTTGATGAACACTACTCATTTTAGGATTTGAAAAATCCAAGGCATGAGTTGTAGTTTGTGACAATTCAATGATGTCTATGGTGGAATACATGTAGAGTATGAGAACTATCCACAATATTTGTTTGATTTAGTGGTTGGGATCCATTAGGGTTTAAATATTTAGATATTCAATAGTTTTTTATGACTTATAAGATAAACTAGATGAGTATTATCAATGATCTTTAAACTAGAGTCAATCTTGATTAAAAAAAATAAGAAAAGATAAGGGTAAATTAAGAAAGAAATGTGATTACAAGTTTTCATCTCAAATATTATGACAGAATTCCAATTACTTTGACCACATTTGATCTAATTTATGTTATAAAAAATCATAAGCTCAAATTATATCATAAATCAGGTAAAATTCAAAGGAAAAATATGAATCATAAGTAAGAACCAAATTTACTTTAAATATTTTCTATTATGATCTGAATAACCTAAGTACATCCAAATATAGAGCAAATAGAATGAAGTATACTTGAGATATTTACAGTCAATTTAGAATTTAGCACAAATTAACAACCCTATGACATATAATGTAACTTAAAATAAGAAGAATCATTCAAATTCAAGATGACTATCTATAATTGAGAGGTAGGATGGACATTCAACAAAACTATATAGATAATCTTTTCATAATTCCTTAGTTATATTAAATGTTCCTCGTATATAATTGCTCAAAAACTCTCCCTTAAAAAAGGTAATCATCTATCTATTTATAAGAAACATAGGTATTTAACCAGTTAAATTTAAAAATATCCACATGTGGATAAGGATAGCTATCCTTGATATAAAGATACAATGTGGAAGGTCATATGTCAACCTGATAAGGAGTATATGCTAACAGACTAGCATATACTTTAAAAAAATAATATTCTTTTAGAAATTTCATTGGTCAGCCCTTCAATTAGCCCTATCTAAGGAAGTATTTCACCTTGTTTTATTGTGCCTTGATTAGTTCAAAATCCACTATAGGATTCATTAGACAATCTTGATCCACTGACTTGTCAAATTCATTATCAGCCTGAGATACAAGTTGCTCGATACATTATGCTTCTACAATTTATTTCCCTATAGAAATAATGATATCAAGTATCTTTTGCTTGTCCTTCTCTAAATGACCTTTATTATCTTTGATGCCCTGGATGTGAACACAAACCTTTTGCTTGAATTCTTCATCACTAATAAGGCATATAGTAGTGGTTTGAGAAGGTTTATCTAATAGATTCCTCATAAGTTTCTCAATTTGGGTTACCAAGCCTATGTCTCACTTGATGAAGTCATTGACATCATTGCTCTAGGTGATCAAATCCTCTTGTTTATCCATAAAAACTATCATAAAGATGTCCAGATGTCTAAGTTATATAATATTGAATTCTAATGCCTACTTTGTCTTATGTACATTGATGAGCTCCTCCATTTGAGCTTCAGAATTATACCATTGAGTGATTAAGGATTGTGCCATCTCAATTTGATGGTTTAAATCACTCAATATAAGCTTGATGTTTTTCAAATTATCAAATGCATCTATCAAATATTTATTTAACACTTGCAATACATCCTCAAGAATTAAAAGGAGGCCCTGAGCTTCTAAATCTTATTTTTATTTATCCAAGATGAGAATATTTTGTTTCATTCCTTGAACTCTAGCTAAGGTCATGGTTAACTAGGCCAATACCATACTAGCTACATCTTCTTAAAATATAGGATACTCCCTTGATACCTATTATGGAATAAGAGTGAATCTTACAAATGGTTCCACCTTTAAAAAGGTAAACTCCTTAGTACCAATAGTAACCTTCCTAGTCACTACTCTCTTAAGATTTGATGTATCTATATTAAAATAGACATGAGGGATAGACTCCTTTACCTATGGTTATTTAAGAATATCTACATTTAAACTCCCAAAGGCCCTTGGGGTGTTAATCCCTTTTATTTCCTTGTTGTAAATGATTTGGATGATTTTATTTGCTTGTTTGTTCAGAATATCCTGAATATAAGGCTTGACATTATCCTAAACATCCATGTCAACTCAAGTCAAATCTAGTGAAGGAGAAAGAGATGGGATTTTTTGAAACTTCCTATAAACAAACCAATCAAGAATAACTGGTCCATAAATAGGATTCTCATCACTAAAGAGGTTAATTTCACTATTAGGGTGAGTGAAAGTTAACCTAGGCCTCTTTCTTAGAGCTAGAGGAACTAAGGCTAATTATGTCTATCTCTTTCCTCCATCCAATGGAACTAATTATTTACTTGATTCCTTAGATGGATCATCTTCCTTATCAAAACCATAGGCACCTGTGATGATAATAAGGGAACTTTCCATTATTTATTTGGTTTCCAAATAAATCATGCTAATAAACTCTATTAGGGAAGAAGGCCTTAGTGGGGATGCCTAAATTTGGAGACCTTCACCAGGTCTATGCTCTATGATGGAATCTTGAATCACATATTTACCTTTTCCTTTTACATCCTCAAGTTACACAACTTGAGGTAACTTTTCTAATTCTCTCTATTGACGCTCAAAAGATTACCCTCCAATAAGTGGCTCTTGATGTGTACTCCCAAATGGTCCTAATAATAACTGATAATGCAAGGGATGTAGTTTCCATATTTCTCTTGAGGGTTTATTATCCCTAAACAACCTATGTTTTAATTTTATGTTGTAGTTTTTAACCCTGAACAAGACTTCTTCAAAGTTCCTTGCCTTTGTGTAAATACCATCTCCCACACCTGGTTGATGTTTGTACTCAATTTTTGGGACCTTTTCATCCCAAATATGGTTAGCCACTCTATCATTGGCATCTCACATATTAAGATCATCCAGTTGGAAATTAAAATAGTTATTATGTGAAACCATGATCTCTAGTTATTTCTAATCATTGATTATAATTAGGCCAATGTCTAGTGGAAAGAGATGAACCTGAGCCTTCTTATTCTTCTTGCATATCTAATCAATTCCCTGGATGATTTGATAAGCAATTCGTTACTCTAAAAGCTTACTAGGAACATATACAGGCAATTTGTATGGTTGTACCATGATTCCTTTTGTCCTTATTATAATCTAATTTGGATAGAACCACATATCCCTCATGGTCTCCACTTGTCTTTTGATTAGAGGATGAATCTTGGGCATAGGGATACCAATGATTGCTTCAAAAATGACTGGGAAGATACCATTACCTATGAATTACATGTGATTCCTATATTTGAAAATTTATAATTTGGATTTATGATGGGAAATGGATGTTCTACAATTAGGGGACTAATTTTGGATGCCAAGAAAATTAATAGAGGCTAGGAGTGAATCCAAGAGGCAAGACATCATAAAGAATTACTTGGATTTCTGTCTCTTGATGGCTTTAAATTGTTTGGCCAAGAAAAAACTTATTGAGTCTCTAATGGGAGTTGTTAATATGTACTCCAACATGCAATGGACATAAGATACTTGGACCTTACTCAAATAAGTTGTAGAAGAGGCACTAAAGGCTCTATTCAATAAGGTCATAGCTACCCTAATGCCCTCCCTAAATTGTGAAATATGAATCTCAACATTACAGGTCCTAAAAACATGGGAACCTTGGATTAATCAAGGTGAGAGGACTAGATGCAAGTTTTGGGAATTTTTCAATTCTCTCAAGGATGGGAGATTGACATGAGGCAAAGGGAGCTTATAGTAAGCCTCAAAATCCATAGGAGCTATACATGCAACTTTCTTGGTACTTCATGAATAATCCATTCTCTATCTATTTTACATCAAATGAAAATAGGAACAAGAAGGTTGATGTAATGCATTACCTCTATTTTAGTAGTCACATGATGAAGATTTGTTAGCTAAATTGATACTAGGTCTTTATATCATTGGTGCACCATAGCATTCCTATTTTTCTCCTAGGAAATTAGTTACAACTCCTTTATAAAGAATAATAATTTGGACCAATTCCTGATTCCATGTATATTCAAGGCTATTAAATCTAACTCAGTGTCTCTAAAGACCCTTCCTTCACCATCCAAACTTAGATAAAGCTCTACTTCAATTTTCATTTGTTGCTTGCTTGCCACCATTGATAACAATGAATTTTAGTTGATGAAAATAAATATCTCACTAAGTCACTTGCTCTAAATTCAAGTTGCACTTATGATTGCTATGTGATCAATTAATCAACTTAAGTCCTTTATACAGCATTTAGGGTTTTTAGCTTTAATGGCAAAAATATCCAACTCTTAATTTCATATGTGCCTCATATTTGATAGGACCTCATTCTCATGTATTATGCATTATCGAGCATATGATATAATTCATTTCAATCTTTCATACCCACATGGAGCTTATATGGTAGGATTCCATGCCTTTCATGACAAATTTCATAAATGTTAGTTGAAGGCTAGCTATTAGCTTTCAAAATTCCTCTTTATTTTGCTTTGAAAAATTGAATCTAGGTCATTACATTTCATTAGTCTCTTAAACTTTAAGCTCACTAATTATTCCATGTGTCAAGCTCATGAAGCCTTTGATAATTCCTCAACTTTACCACACCATTGGATCAAATCCAATGAGTAATAAATCACCATTAGATCTTGGCTAGGGACAGATCATTAACCGTATGCCTTTTTAAAGGACTTGAATCTTGACTCACTATTAGATTAAATCTAGTGAAATAGTAATCACCGTTAGATCCTACAAGATGCTTACCTTTTAAATAGTTTCATGATTATATGAATCTTAGGCTTTAAAATGTCATTTACAATTTTATGTTTTAAAAAACATAAAATGACTTAGGCTAAGATCTTTATATACTAGGTTTGTCTGCATAAAAATCTAGGAATTTCTTAAAAGATTTTTTAGAAATGCCCCCTTTGTTTAGGCTTTAAAATTTGTCTAAGTTAAATTTGATAGGTTCAGTCACATCAAATACATCCTCACAAATGTCAAATGACAGGAGTGAACCTATCAAATTTAAGATAATGGAAGTTATTGATCCAATAACTAAAAATCATGTTCAAAACCCTTGGGAGTTCCCAAGGCTTTAAGGATTATCTAAGTTAAATTTTATGGGATAGGTCATGTCAGATATGTCTTCATAGACATCAAATGAGGGCATAAAACCTATCAAATTTAAGATAATAGAATTTATTGATCCAATAATTGAATGCCACATATAAAGCCTTTGAGAGTTCCCAAGACTTCAGAGATTGTCTAAGTTAAATTTGATAGGTTTGATCACATCAAATACATCCTCATATATGTAAAATGATGGGAGAAAACCTATCAAATTTAAGATAATGAAATTTATTAATCTAATAACTAAATGTCACGTGTAAAGCCCTTAGGAGTTCTTAAGGCTTCAAGGATTGTCTAAGTTAAATTTGATGGGTTTGGTCATGTAAAATACATCCTCAAAAATGTCAAATGATGGGAGAAAGCCTATCAAATTTAATAAAATGGAATTTATTGATCAAATAACTAAATTCCATATGTAAATCCCTCGAGAGTTCCTGAAGCTTCAGCTTTAATTTACACCATTAGATTAAAACCTCTGATCAAAAAATCACCATTAGATCTTTATTAGGGACCAAATAATTGACTATATGCTTTTACAAAAGACTTTGAGCTTGATGTACCATTGGATTAAATCCAGTGAACAAGCATAAAGCATTAGATCTATAAAAGCACATGAATTTTAAGTTGAAACCTGATCATGCATAAAATTTCCCATTAGATTTTCCCATGAATGTTTAAATTCAAACACTTATGGTTTAATATTTGGAAACCCTAACTTATTTCATTAAACCTACAATTAATCACCTTAAAGATTATTATTTTAGCAACACTAATCTATAAAACATGATCATAATCAGATACACCAAAGCTCATGTCTTTTTAAAAGATTGACCTACTTTTAAAATTTAAGATCAAATAATATTTCACACTTATTCTAGAATATAGATGTTCTATAAAAAAATATTAGGGGTCCCCTTTTCAAAAAATAAATATGGGGGGTGTTGGTCTCAACAAATGTTAACTCACAGGGACAACATAGCAATATGTTAGAACATAGGGCTCTGGTTTAAACTTGTATATAAATTTTATATCCCATTTGGAAATATACTCTTTCTTAAATCAACTTTTGATTTAAACAAGTTTCTTATGTATAAAATTTAAACTTAGATATTAAAACATAAACATGTAGTGTGTGCTTTGATTCCACTTAATGTTTGTCATGAATTTCAAGAAATAACATCTAGGTTCATATATTTTTGGTCCATCACGCTTAAATTTGATCACTTTATATATTATTTAAGAATAAAAAATCTTAATTTAGGGGAGGTTTGGGCATTACTCTACTACCAGCTAGGCATCTATAGCCCCAATAGAGATTCCTTTGGTTCCACTCAAGGTCTTGCTCCACTTTCATCTAGGTGTCTATAGCCCTGGTGAAGATTAATTGAATCACCTTTGCTTCTATTTCCATAAATTTTGTAATGATTTTTTTTTTTTAAACTTTTTCTAGGTCCTTTTACAAAGGTTAGAAACCAATATAGCCTAGTTTTAAGGATTTGGTCAAATGCCCTAGCATTAGGATACTCTCCTTTAATTGAAACATTAGTCCATGACAAGGATATGTTTTACGTGTAAGCATGAATATGAGTTTGTAAGCATGAATATGAGTTAGTAAACTAAATTCACATTGTATATATATGATTCTTCTTAAAACTAAATTTTTATGTATGATAAGGTTTAAATCTTTGTAGTACATTAAATTCTTATACCAATCTATACCAGTACCTTTGGTTGCTTCATATTATTTTATTACCACCTCATATTCACTTTTATAAGATTTATACCCACACTTTTGAGCAATTCTAAACCAAAAAATAACACAATGAGACTTTACCACAACCAAAGAATGCCACCAAGCAAGAAAAAACAAAATACAAACAAAACAAATATATACAAGTCCAACAAGGAAGAAAAAACAAAGCAAGAAAAGAAACTAACTATCTTACCTATTCTAACTTTAATAATCTTACGCATTCACTCCATGAAGACCCCCGATGGAGCATCAACAAAGTAATTCTTGAGGTATTTCCCATTGGTGGGTAAAGTAAAGTCTGATCCTTGGAGATTTTTCAACTTGAAAGTGTTATTGCCCAAGATTTCTACAATTTGGTATGGGCCAATCCATAAAGGGGTGAACTTACCATGTTTACCTTTAAGTTTTGATGATTTATCTCAAACACGGACAAAGTCTCCTTACCTAAATACCTTCACTTTATATCTCTTATCAAACCATATTTTCATGGTTGATTGGTGTCTACTGAAGTCTATAAATGCCTTTTCTCTGGCATCTTCCATTTGAATGATGTCTAATAGCCTAGAATTAGCAAGTTCTTGGTTGTCATCCATGTATTCTTGCATGAATGTGAATGTAGGAAAATTCAAGGTGATGGGAAAGATATGATCCTAACCATATACCAAAAAAATGGTGAAGTCTTGAGAGCTTGTTTGATCCTGATTCGATCTACCCATAATGCAAACTTAAGAAGTTTATGCCATGTTCTAGGTCTATCTTCAGTAGATTTCTTGATAGCTTTCATCATATTTTTGTTTATGAATTCAAAAACACCATTTCCTTAAGGATATTGATTGGAAAAAAACTTGAGTGCAATGCCTTGGTCATAATCCCAATCCTTCATTTCAATAGAAATGAATGCAAATCCATTGTCACACATTAAAGAAACTAGGGTTCCAAATTTACTACAAATATTTTCCTCTAAGAGATTGATCACCTCTTTTGTTCTACATTATTTAGTGGCTACTACCTCATTCCACTTAGTAAAATAGTCTATATTATTTAGGACATACTAATGACCTTCAAAATAATTGGGGTTAATTACTCCTACAAAGTTTAATCCCTGTTGTGCAAAAGGTTTATCCACCATCACAGGTTGTAAAGGCATGGCTACCTTTGGCTCCTTTGTGCTAAAAATTTGGCATGAATGACACTCCATCACATGCTTATAATAATATTTGAAGAGGGTGGTCCAATAATATCTAGCCCTAAGAATATTGTGAGCTATGGTTCTTCCTAAAGGGTGTCCACTTTTTAGTTTCTCATGAAAGGTAGTCATAATCCAAGCTGTTCCTTCTTTGGACACACATCTCAAATAAATTCCCTCAAAGTTCCTCATATACAAGATTCCACTCCTAATGAGGTAATGAGATAATTTGAGCCTTAAGTCTCTCTTTTAATCTCTTATAAATCTTGGGGGACAAACATCATTGACAAGTAAATGGATAATAGAGTCATACCACTCGTTGGATTAGAAAATTTATTGATCTACTTACATGACATGAAATTTTGGGTTAATACTCGTGATCATCTAAACTAAACCTTGACATTTCACTAATTTGGATATTTTCATCTCTATATAATATTCTTGTAGAATTAACATCTTTCCTCTTCTTTCTTTGAGCTCATTCTGACTCAACATAAATTTTATAGCTGGATCAGGTAATATGGCATGTACCTTGTTTCTAAGGAGGTAATGTCTAATTTTTTTTACTATCTTTACCAATGCATAAGCTTGATTATAAATCATATAATAATTCACTTTTTTATTTTTTAAGTTGGTTCTCATGAAATCTATGGGATGATCACTCCCATCAACTTTTTGAGTTAACACTACAACTATAGTATGCTTAGAAGCAAACGAATATAGATAGAAATATTTTGAGAAATTAGGACTTATGAGGACTAGAAATTCAATGATTGTCTTCTTAATTTTAGTGAATTCCTTCTTATATTTTTCATTCTAATAAATTATATCATCTTTCTTAAGCATATCATTCAAAGGTTTGACAATCTTAGTGAAGCCTGAAATAAACTTCCTCAAAAAATTAATCTTGCCAAAGAGTGACTTAAGTTCTCTTTAGCTATTGAGCAACCCAATTTTAAAGATGGCCTTTACTCTATCAACATATATATAAATCTTATCATTGGTAATTATATGTCCCAATAATTTTCCTTCAGTGATACATAATATACTTTTCTTGGGGTTAAGAGATACACCATACTTTCTACATCTATCAAATACTTGTCTCAAATGTATGAAATGTTCCTCTCTATTTTTAAAAAATACTATAAGATCATCCATATATGTGATGATACATTTTCCCACTAAAAATTATAAATCATGGTCCATGGTCCTTTGAAAAATTTCCCCTACATTAATTAATCCAAATTGCATTCTCTTGTAAGCATATGTTCCCCATTTAGTAGTAAAAGTTGTTTTCATCCTGTCTTCTAGAGAAACAAGCACTTGGTTATATCTAGAAAATCCATACAAAAAGGACATCATGGAATATCCTAAAATATTTTGGATAACTTGGTCTAGAGAATGTAAAGGATAATTATCCTTTTCAGATGCTCTATTTAGATTCGTAAAATCTATGCACAATCTTATTTCTCCATTTTTTTTTTTGACAGGGACTAGGTTTTCCACCCAAGTGGAATGTCTAATAGGAAACACTATCCTTTCATCTAATATCTTCTTGACTTATTTAAAAATAATGGGTTCTAAAATAGGGTTGAATGACCTTTGCTTCTATCTAAAGGGTTTGCAACCTTCTTAAAGAGGTATAGTATGAGTAATGACCCTCGAGTCAAATATTTTCAAACCTTCATAAGACCAAGCAATTACATCCTTTTATTTTGTAAGAAACTCTCTAGATTTTCTATTTTCCATTTTAGTGCAATCCTTCCCTATATTCACCATTTGGGGCTAATCATGTGGACCAAGGTTCATCACATGATAATCTCTACCATTTACCTTAGGTTGTTTAGTTAGTTCAAAAATATTTTCAAGATCAAATAGTCTTTCCAATGAAATCATCCCTTTAGTTATTTTATTGTCACTTAATTGGATGATTTTACCATTAATTTCCTTCTCTAGAAAAGTTTCATCAACTTCATCAATAATGTGAGCCTTAAAAGCTCCAAAATTAATTAAGAAATCTATGATTTGTTGATCCTCATTAAAAACTTGGAAATGATTTACATGATCATGAATTGAAGGACATGATACTAGCTCAATATTGATGCTTTGTGAATCATGATTAGGCATGAGGATAGCTATAGTAGAGGCAAGCTCATCATCATATTTGTTTTCTTATCTTGGAATAGCTAAGATGTTGAAGGCATTGAAAGATTCGATCAAGTCCCACACACTAAACTTATATCTTTTTAAGTAAGACAATTTGCACTGGTATTTACTCTTCACTTGGTTAACCAAAATTTTAGAGTCTCCATATACAAGGAGTTCCTTAACTTTGTGTTTAATGGTAAACTACAATCCAAGTATGAGAGCTTCATACTCAGCTAAATTATTAGTGAAAGCAAATTGTAACTTATAAGCTACATAGTATTGCTTTTCTGAAGGATCCATCAATACAATACTAGCCCTTGATCCTGATTTTCACTTAGCACCATCAATATATAACTTCCACAAAACAAAAATTAGAAAACTCTTGGAAACTAGTTCTTTTATAATTTTTTAAGTGAAAACTACCAAATCAAAATCTAGGAAATTTACCCTTTTGTTAATAGCATTATATTTTGTTATCATGTGTTTCATTTGAGGATCCCTTTCCACTCTTATTTAATTTGGTACACCTTTACAAGGAAGCCATAGGTGTGAGAAATCAGTAGACATATAAGCATTTAAGGCCTTAGTCCATTCTCTACTCAAAAGCAATCCATAAGCACTAGGTATTTCTACCACTTAGATATCAATGAATTGTTAAACCCTAGGTTCACTAGCCAGTTGTATATGCACATTCAATAATTCTCTTATAACCTTAAGTCTAGATTTATCCAATTGAGTGACTACCCTATCAAACTTGATTGGAGTTAACCCTATTTGTTCACATATCCTAGCATGCATAGTGTTGGTTGAGGCTCTAGAATCTAAAAGACAATTATGAAAATTCTTCCCAAATATCTAAAATATAAGTAAAAAAGGTGGAGACTCTACTTTGATTACTTACATAATTACATTTGCAATATCATTCTTGGGGGGCTTCCCAATTTTCTTGGACAAAAATTCCAAGAGTAAGTCTATTTATTCTATGATCTGAGTTAGCTCGTACAAAGTGATATTAGCTTTAATCCTTTTCATATCCTCCATAATATTGTAGTCAGTTTTACTTGGAGGATCAATAGTTAGCTTAGAAGAACTTCCTCTAGGGGGTTCAAGATTATTCTTTGATGCAGTTTTTAGAGGGGTTCCATAATTGTTAGGAGGGTAGAGGTAGTCAATGGTTTTTTTTCCCTATTTCTCAAAGGATATGTCTTCAAAAATTGTTAGAATTCTTGAATCTCCTTAGAAATATTCACAGGCTCATTATCCTCTTGAAAATGTAATTGAAATGTTTCCACCATATGCACTTGGTCAAATGGTTTAAATTCAAAAGATTTTGTAGCAGCATCTTTGTTTGAAACCACTTCAAATGTGTCAAGTTCTTCTTGAAAAGCTTTAAAGGCTTTACAAAACTTAATGCAATCAATATCCCCATTCTTGGAAGTATCATGCACCCTATAGTAATTTGGTAAGGCAATATTAGTGAGGTTTATATCCATATCCTTTTTACTATAGGAAGTCTCATTAGCTTTGTTATTGTAGAAACTATCATTCTAAAACCTATTCCCAGGCCTGTTAAACTTTTGGAAAGTGAAGTTCCTTCTAAATTTGTCATTAGCATTACCAACTTATTTTTGCAATTACAAAAAATCAGTGCTAAGCTTCTGTACCATTTTCAATATAGAGTCATTATCATTTTTTAAAACCTCAAAAGTTTGACCTTGGTTACTTTTAATGCCACTAACAGGAACTAAAGCCTTCTGGTCATTGTCATGTAATCCATTGGTAACTTTATGACTCAATAAACTTAAATTTTTATTAGCGGCAGCATGACTAGTAGGCAATACATTCAAAGCAGGGAATTGGTTTAATGCTAGACCATTTTGATTATTATTTGGAAAAATCTTTAATGCAGACATTTGAGGATTAACATTTGGAATAGAATAAGCCATTTATCCTTGGCATTGAATTTGGTTGCTAATAACCACTACTTCAAAATAGACTTAAGCTAATGTGATGATAAGTGGAAGGGCTCTCTTCAGAAACATATAAGTTATGGGGTCAATAGCATCTTTATAAACCTCCAAAGCTAAAGCTTCATTAGGTTTATATGGATCCATGGTCTGACTAAATTTTTTTTGGAACCTAGCATTAAAGGACCTAATAGGTTCACTTGTATCTCTCTTAATAATTTTAAATTGATGATAGATGACATAAGGGTTTATGATCTTTCTAAATTGATCAATAAAAATAGTATCAAAGTTATTTCATGAGATAATACAATTGTCAGGTAGATTAAGGAACCATTCATATGCAACATCTTTGAATGTAAATGAGAATAACCTACATGCTACATCTTCATGAATAACATTTAATAATCTTAATTTAGATTTGAAATATTTAACATGTTCTTTGGTAGTCATAATATCAGTTGGACTAAATATTAGAAAATATTTTTTACTATTACATGGTAAATCATGAACTGCACCTGGTATATTGATAGGGGAACTTCTAATCCACACCATGTTTGGATGAAGATAAATCATACGAATCCATTTCAAAGGTGATGATGGTAGAGATTTATAATACCTACACTTACCTCTTTCATTCCTAGTCCTTCTATGGATTTCTAATTCGAGCAAGGGTTCTCTAGTCTCTAAATGTGATCTGGTCCTAATCCTTGGTAATTCTAGATTGAAGATTATTGATCCTATTTTGAAACATGGTGTAGCACATTAATTTCCAAATAATGACAAATAATATGCACACTAAGCTTAATTTTTAAAAATTTATTCATAAGAAGACAAAGAACATCAATCTTTAACTAAACTAATTCAAAGATATATTGAATTATACAAAGATAACCAGTGTTTAAAACTTATGACTCAAATAAACCTCTTATTTTCAAATAATTGTTAATTTTGAATAAAATAAGTCATCCTAAAAGCAAAAACTAATAATTCTTAGCAGCAAAAGTTGTATTTTCACAAAGGTCACCAATATTTACACAATTTATGCTAAAAGAAACATAGTCATGTAAAATGTAGATTAATTTTTACCAAATACACCTAAAAAATATTAAGTATATTTAAAGAGGCCCTCCTATCTCCATTATAGCTTCTCTTGTAGATGATTCAAAATGTACCACAAGTGCTCTTCAGTATTGATGAACACTACTCATTTTAGGATTTGAAAATTCCAAGGCATGAGTTGCAATTTATGGCAATTCAATGATGTTTGTGGTCGACTAAAATCAGAGTATGAGAACTATCCACAATATTTGTTTAATTTAGTGGTTGAGAGACACCAACATTAAATTTTTAGATATTCAATAGTTTTTGATGACTTAGAAGCTAAAATAAATGAGTATTAACAATCATATTTAAGCTAGAGTGAATCTTGATAAAAAATAAGAAAATAGAAGGGTAAAAAAAGAAAGAAACATGATTTCAGGTTTTCATCTCAAATATTATGATAAAATTCCAATTACTTTGAGCACATTTGAAACAATTTATGTTATAAAACAACATAAGCTCAAATTATATCATAAATTAGGAAAAAATCAATTCTAGCCCTAGCAAAGCTTCTCCTATTAATGCTTTGAAATGTAACATAGGTGTTATTCAATGTTGATTAACACTAATCATTTTAGGATTTGAAAAATTGAAAGCATGAGTTTTAATTTGTGACAATTCAATGATGTTTGTGGTGGAATAGAAGGCAAAGTATGAGAACTGTCCACAATATTTGTTTGATTTAGTGGTTGGGAGCCATCAGGGTTTAAATCTTTAGATTATTAATAGTTTTTTAAGACTTAGAAGCTAAACTAAATGAGTGTTAATAATAATCTTTAAGCTAGAGTGAATCTTGATAAAAAATAATAATAAAAGAGAAGTGTAAAGTAAGAAAGAAATGTGATTGCAAGGTTTCATCTCAAATATTATGATAAAATTCTAATTACTTTGAGCACATTTGAACCAGTTTATGTTATAAAATAACATAAGCTCAAATTATATCATAAATCAAGAAAAATTAAAATAAAAAATGTGAATCATAAGTAAAAATCAAATTTACTTTAAAGATTTGTTATTCTGATCTACATAACCTAAGTACATCCAAATACAAAGCAAATAAAATGAAGTATACTTGAGGTCTTTATAGTCAACTTGGCATTTAGCAAAAATTAAAAACCCTATGATAAAGAATGTAAATTAAAATAATAATAATAATTCAAATTCAAGATGACTATTTGAAATTGAGAGGTAGTATGGACATTCAACAAAACTATACTGACAATCTTTTCAAAATTCCTTAGTTGTATTAAATTCTCCTAGTATACAATTTCTCAAAAACTCTCTCTTAAAAATGGTAACCATCTATCTATTTATCGAAAACATAGCCAGTTAACCAGTTAACTTTCAAAATATATATATGTAGATAAGGATAGTTGTCCTTGATATATATATACAATGTGGAAGGTCACATGTCGACTTGACAAGAAAGAGTATATGCTAACAGATTAGCATATACTTTACAAAAAGAATATTCTTTTAGGAATTTCATTGGCGAGGCCTTTAATTAGCCCTATCTAAATAAGTCTTTCACCTTGGTGTATTTTTCCTTGATTAGTTCAAAATCCATTGCATGCTTCATTAGACAATCCTCTTCTTGATCTACTAAGTTGTTAAATTTATTATCAACCTAAGATACAAGTTCCTCGATACATTGTGCTTCAGCAATTTGATTCCCTATAGAAATAATGATATCAAGGATCTTCTAGTTATCCTAGTTGAATGAGCTTTATTGTCTCTAATGCCCTAGATGTGAACACCAAACTTTTTCTTGAATTCTTCATCACTAATCAGGACTTTAGTAGTGATTTGAGAAAGGTTATCTAATAGATTCCCCAGAAGTTTCTCAATTTGGGTTACCGAGCCTATGTCTCTCTTGGTGAAGTCATTAACATCATTACTCTAGTTGATCAAATCTTCTTGTTTATTCATCAAAACTATCATGAATATTTCTATATATCTATATTTGATAATCTTAAAGTCTAATTCCTACTTTGTCTTATGTACCTTGATGAGCTCCTCCATCTGAGCTTGAGAACTCTACCATTGAGTGATTAATACTTATGCCATCTCAATTTGATGGTTTAAAGAACTCAATCTAATCTTGATGCTTTTCAAATTCTCAAATGTATCCATAAAATATTTATTCAACACTTACAATACATCCTCAGGAATTGAAAGGAAGACCTGAGCTTCTAAATCTTGTTTTTATTTCTCCAAGTTGAGAAACCTTTATTTCATTCCTTGAACTCTAGACAAGGTCATCATTAACTATACCAGTACCATAATAGCTACATCTTCTTGAAATATAGGATGCTTCCCTATTGGCTACCCTAGAATAGGAGTTATTCCTACAAATGGTTCCATTGTTTGAAAGGTGAACTCCTCAGTACCAATAGTAACCTTCTTGGTCACTACTCTCTCAAGAGTTGATGTATCTATATTGAAATAGACTTAGGAGTCAGACTCCTTTACCTATGGCTATTTAATAGTCTCTAAATTTGAACTCTTAAAGGCTCTTAGAGTGTTAATCCCTTAGATTTCCTTATTTTGAAGGATTTAGATGGTACTCTTTGCTTGTATATTTAGAATATCCTAAATCCAAGGCTTGAAATTATCTTAAACATCCATGCAAACTCAAGTCAAAGCCAGTGAAGGAGAAAGAGATGGTATTTTTTGCAACTTCCTATAAATAAACCAGTCAAGAATGGTTGGTCTATAAATAGGATTCTCATCATTGAAGAGGTCAATTTCACTTGTAGGGTGAGTGAAATGTAACATAGGCCTCTTTCTTGGAGCCAGAGGAACTAAGGCAAATTCTGCCTATTTCTTTCCTCCATCCAATGGAACTAATTATTTGCTTGGTACCTTAGATGGATCCTCTTCCTTATCAAAACCATAGGTAGTTGTGATGTTAATAAGGGCACTTTCTACTTTTTCTCTAGTTTCCAAAGCATTCGTGCTAATAACCTCTACTAGGGAAGAAGGCCTTGGTGGGGATGCCTAAATTTGAGGACATTTACTAGGTCTATGCCCTATGGTAGACTCCTAAATCACATCTTTACCTTTTCCTTTTACATCATCAGGTTGTCCAACTTGGGGTTACTTTATCAATTCTCTTTGTTAAGGCTCAGAAGATTATCCTTCAATAGGTAGCTCTTAATGTGCAGTCCTAGATGGTCTTGGTAATAAGCGATAATGCAAGGGATGTAGTTGTCATATTTCTCCTAAGGGATTATTATCCCTACCCAGCATATGTTCTAATTTGATGTTGTAGTTTTTAATCCTAGACAAGACTTCTTCAAAGCTCCTTACCTTTGCATAAATACCATCTCCCACACCTAGTTAATGTTTGTACTCAGTCTTTGGGACCTTTTTATCCCAAATATGGTTATCCACTCTATAATTAGGGTCCCACATCTTAAGATCATCTAGTTGGAAATTAAAAGAGTTCTTGTGCACCACCATGATCTCTAGTTGTTTCCAGTCCTTGATTACAATTATGCTAATATCCAGTGGAAAGGGATCAAATTGAGTATTCTTATTCTTTTTACATATCCAATCCATTCCCTAGATGATTAGATAAGCAACTACTTTCTCTAAAAGCTTACTGGGAACATATATAGGTAATATGTATGTTTGGACCATGATTCCTTTTGTCTTTATTATAGTGCAATCTAGATAGAACCACACATCCCCTATGGTCTCCACTTGTCTTTTTATTAGAGGATGAAGCTTGGGCATAAGGATACTAGTGATTGCCTCAAAAATGATTGGGAAGATACCATCACATATGAATTGCATGTGATTCTTGTATTTGAAATTTTGCAATTTGGAGTAATGATGGGAAATGGTATTTCTACCATCAAGGGACCAATTTTGAATGCAAAGAAAATTAATAGAGGCTAGGATTTCATCCAAGAGGTAAGACATCATAAATAATTGCTTGGAGTTCTTTCTCTTGATGGTTGTAAATTGTTTGGCCTAGAAAAAAATTGTTTAAGTCTCCAATGGGAGGGGTTAAGGTCCATTCAAACATGAAATGGATATAAGATACCCAGACTTTACTCAAATAAGTTGTAGAAGAGACACTAAAGACTCTATTCAATAAGGTCATAACTACCATAACACCCTCCTTAAATTAGGCAATAATAATCTCACCATTAAGGGTCTTAAAAACATGGGAACCTTGGATTAATCAAGGTGAGAGGACTAAATCCAAGTTTTGGGAATTTATCCATTCTCTCAGGGATGGGAGATCAACATGAGGAAAAGGGAGCTTATAGTAAGCCTCAAAGGCCATGGGAGCTATACATGTAACTTTCTTGGTACTTCATGAATAATCCATTCTCCATCTATTCTGTTGTCAATGAAAATAAGAACAAGAAGGTCGACGTAATGCATTACCTTTGGTTTAGCAGCCACATGGTGAAATCCTACTAGCTAAATTGATATTAGGTCTTTATATCTTTGGTGCACCATAGCATTCTTCTTTTCCTCTTAGGAAATTGGTTGCAATTGCTCTATAAATAAGAATAATTCAGACTAATTCTTGTTTTCATATACATCTAAGCCTATTAAATCTAACTCTATCTCTCTAAAGACCATTCCTTCACCATCTAAAATTAGATAAAGCTCCACTTTAATTTTCATCTATTGTTTTCCTTCCACCATTGATAACACTAAATTATAGTTGATGAAAACAAATATCTCACTAAGGGACTTGCTATGAATTCAAGTTTCACTTAGTTTGATTGCTATGTGATCAATTGAACCAACTTAAGTCCTTCTTTATAGAGGGTTCAAGGTTTTTAGTTTTAATGGCAAAAATATCTAACTATTGATTTCATACATGCTTCAAATTTGTTGGGACATCATTCTCATGTATTCTACATTATCGAGCATAGGATATCTTTCATTTTTATCTTCCATACCTATATGGATCTTACGTGGTAGGGTTCCATACCTTTCATGATAAATTTCATAAATGTTAGTTGAAGGCTAGTTGTTAGCTTTCAAAAGTCCTCTTTATTTTGCTTTGAAAAATTAAATCCAAGTCCTTTCATTTCATTGGTATATTAATATTTAAACTCACTAGTTATGTCATGTGTCAATCTCACAAGGCCTTTGAAAATTCCTCAACTTCATCACACCATTAGATCAAATCCAATGAGCGAGTGATCACCATTAGATCTTGGCTACGTCTAGATCATTAATTGTATGCCTTTTTAAAGGACTTCAGGCTTGATGTACCATTGGATTAAATCCAGTGAAAAAGCGATCACCATTGGATCCTACAATATTCTTACCTTTTAATCAATTCCATGATTATATTAATCTTAGGCTTAAAAACATCAGTTAGAATTTTATGTTTAAAAAACACAAAATGACTTAGGCTAAGATCTCTATATGCTAGGTTTGTCTTCATAAAAAGATAGGAATTTCTTAAAAGGTTTTATAGAAATACACCCTTTGTCTAGGATTTAAAAATTATATAATTTAAATTTGATGGGTTTGGTCACATCAAATACATCCTCATAGACATCAAATGATGGGAGTGAACCTATCAAATTTAAGATAATGGAATTTATTGATCCAAAAATTGAATTCTATGTGTAAAACCCTTAGGAGTTTCTAAAGATTTGAGGATTGTCTAAGTTAAATTTGATAGGTTTGATCATGTCAAATATGCCTCATAGATGTCAAATTATGAGAGTGAACCTATCAAATTTAAGATAATGGAATTTATTGATCCAATAACTGAATGCCACATATAAAACACTTAGGAGTTCCCAAGGTTTTAGGGATTGTCTAAGTTAAATTTTATGGGTTTAGTCATGTCAAATAAGTCCTCATAAACATCAAATTATGGGATTAAACCTATCAAATTTAAGATAATGGAATTTATTAATCCAATAACTAAATGTCATGTGTAAAGCCCTTGGGAGTTCCCAAGGCTTCAAGGATTATCTAGGTTAAATTTGATGGGTTTAATTACATCAAATACATCCTCTTAGATGTCATATGATGGGAGTGAACATGTCAAATTTAAGACAATATAGTTTATTGATCCAATAATTGAATGCTAAGTGTAAAGCCCTTAGGAGTTCTTGAAGCTTCAGCTTTAACTCACACTATTAGATTAAAACCTTTGATCAAATAATCATTGTTGGATCCTTACTAGGGAATAAATCATTGACTATATGCCTTTCTAAAAGACTTCAAGATTAATTCACAATTGGATTAAATCTAATGAATAAGCTTAAATCATTAGATCTACAAAAGTGCATGAACTTTAAGTTAAAACCTGATCATGAATAAAGTTCCCCACTAGATTTTCTTGTGAATGTTTAAATTCAAACCCTTAGGGTTTACTATTTGGGAACCCTAACTTCTTCCATGGAACCTATAATTAATCACCTTAAAGATGATTATTTTAGAAACACTAATCTATAAAACATGATCATAATCAGATACACCAAAGCTTGTGTCTTTTTTAAATATTGACCTACTTTTAAAATTCAAGATCAAACAATCTTTCACACTTATTCCAAAATACAGAGGTTCTGGAAACAATCATAGGGTTCCCCCTTTAAAAAAAGAAAGATGGGAGGTATTGGTCTCAACACTTGTGAGGATGAATCCTTTGTGGAGTAACATCCATCATTGATTCAACATTAAGGACAACATTGTTTTGAATGAGAGGGGCATATTATGCCCTTATCCTTTAGAGCATCTAGGGATATGTGTAGTTGACTTATGGATTACATACCTTTTTTATATTCTTGTTATATTTCTCTATGTTCTTAGTTAGGTTAGCTGATAGAATAACCATGGATAATTAGACTGTATGTAAGAGGTAATGGTTAGAATTTAATCATCATATTAAGTATTCTAATTTTATTGCATTATTGTGGAGGTTGTCCCCTCGAAGTGGCTTTACTATATTATCCAATATTATACTCTAATATCAATTATTGCTATGTGATATCTTATCTTTGACTATTTTATGTGATATATAATTATTTTGTGCAAACATCTAAGTAATTTCATTAGAGCTTTGGCCAATTTGGAAAACTATGTAAGTTTGGAGGATGTGCTTCTAAAGCATGCCCCCACTATATATGGAGAAATATAAAACTAATATAAGTACCAATGTGAAGGACATGTTTTCAAAACATGCCCCCATTGTAAAATGGAGATGATGAATACTAAGTAGGTGTGGATAACATGCTTCTAAAGCATGACCCTATTGAATTTGTGAATTATAAGTATCATATTGAATGAATGTGGAGAACATACTTCCAAAGCATGCCCCCAATAAATTTCAAAATTATGAATGTGTAGAAGCAATGTCATCATGACATTCCCCCACTGAATATGAAAATTGGTGTAAATACCATATAATGTGTGAATGTGGATAATATGCTTCCAAATCAAGCCCCCACTAAAGCTAAGAACTATGAAAATTTGGAATCCATGTCACCATGACATTCCCTAACTAATATTCCTCCATTTTGAAGTGAGGGAAAACTAGTAGCTAGTAGTTATATCACCTCATGTAAGACAACTATAAATTTATAAATGTAATGTTATCACTCAAAATGTGTACCCATGTATGAAAGGCTCTTACATCTGTTAGTGTGGCTCTTCCATGCCTAACACCTTAGACCTACATGCTAAAGAGAAATTCAATGTTTGGTTGTAATAATGGGATCATCCACCAAGGTGTGGGACTCTTACACTCCTTGAGATGAACCTCAAAAGTATTTTAGCTTCCTTTTATTATAGATGTACCTAGTTTAAGACCAACATGTAAACCTACAAAGAGCAAAATTAAAGCTACAACTAGTGTTAAACCTAAAAATGACAAAGGGGAAAAGAGAGAGAAAAGGTAAGAGGGTGATGTCATATGATATAGACACCTAAATCACCAAGATGGTGTGAGGCAAGGGATTTAATGAGTAGCTATCAGAGGATGTGAAGAATGAAAATTGTGCAATTATTGTAGTGTGAAAGCCAACTAGAAGATGAAAACACTTTAGAAAAATGAATTGAGAGCATGAGGATCTTCCTTAAGACTAGTGCATATCTACATGGCTTGAATAAATACAAGCAGAAACATTTAGATTATAAGTCATCCTTTATGTGCTTGTTATCAATGCACTTTTCAAAAAATACATCGATGGAGTCATCTTTTGATGCATAAAATTGGATCAGGTGAATAGGAACTTTGAATAATTGCATAATGGGTCATTATAAGACCATTAATCACCTAGAACTACTACATTAAAATCATGTGAGATGACTATTATTGGCCAAATCTATTCAAAGATGCACACACATGGGTGTGAAGCTACAAAAAGTGTTCATTGTTTATAGAAAACTAAAGATTGGAAGTCCTACCCCTACACTTAATATAAGATGATCAACCCTTTACACCATGGGGCCTAGAATTCATCAGTATGATAAATCTGCCATCAAGTGTTGGACACAAATATATCCTCATAGCAACCAACTACTTCACAAGGTGGATGGAGGTAATATCATTCAAGGAGGATAATGAGGTTTCCATCTTAGACTTATATGAAAGCATTTTCATGATATTTGGTGTTCTAAACACTATTATCTCAGACAATGCACTAGAATTTTTTAGATCTAAGATCAACAAATGGGTGGTTAGATATAGTATCCATCTAATCACCTCCTCTAGTTATTACCCTCAAGGTAATGGTTTATCCAAGTCAACTAATAAAAACTTAATTCACATCATTAAGTGAACCATGAAGGATAGTTAGTGAACATGTCACACCAAGCTAAAAAATTTGAATGTGTATAAGCCATGTCACCATGACATGTCCCCACTGAATATACAAACTAGTGTAAATACCATACATTGTGTGAGTGTGTATAACATGCTTCCAAATCATGCCCCCACTAAATCTAAGAACTGTGAAAATGTGGAATCCATGTCACCATGGCATGCCCTAACTAATACTCCCCCATTTTGAAGTCAGGTAAAAATAGTACCTATTATTTATCTCACCTCATGTAAGATAACTATAAATTTGTAAATGTAATTTTTATCACTCAACATGTGTGCCCATGTGTGAAAGGCTCTCATGTATGTTAGTGCATGGTGTTAGGTATTATTTTATTACATTATATAAGTTTGAGTATTTATCGAGAGGTAAATAGTATAGTGATCAATAATTAGTTAAACATAATATTGTTACAACAATATTACGATTATAGGTTCGTTGTTATTTAATAAATAGTCGGTTGTTATATATTACTCAATAGGTGTGAGCAGATAATATTGGAGAGATTTGTGGTGATATGATTCACCCTATTTATAGGAAAGGCTTTTCCTATATAACATTGTATTCCCATATGGTTTTAATATGAAAAATATTATTATAGTGTGAAAATATTATTGCATCTAAAATTTCATCTCTGTATATGATTCATTATTTATATAAGATATTTTGAAGACTCTGATAAACCCCATCATTTGGTATTAGATCAAGATATTTCTAAGATGGAAAATTTGAGTTATTAATCATTTTCTAGGGGCAGTCTTATTTTCTTTTATTTTCCATATCTGATGGTAGACTTGTTTGTAAATAATTATGCAAGTAGTTATTATTTTGTTTTAAGTATAATGGTTGGAGAGTCATGGGCTTGAGAAATAAATGGATAAGCAATAATCAAAGGCATTGCACCTTGAGGACTGGTGCCCATTTAAAGCACAAATTATTATCAATTATTTGCTAGTCTTTACATCTTCAATGTATACAATGGGGTTGGATCTCTAATATACATGTGAATTGATCTCTATTTACAACTTGTCCTAAATTTCATAGGATTCTATTATCTAGCATCTGGTTTGATTCAGTGTTCAATGTTTGTCCTCACCATTAGCCAAAAGGAATATTATTTTTTGCTCGCCATTGTCAAATCCCAAAATACAAGTTCAATAAAACTGATATATCTTGGTCATTTCTATGAAATTTTAAATTTAAAAATGATTCATAAAGATTATAAATAGAGGAACAAAACCTAGAAATCATTTGGAGAAATATTGCAAAATAAAAGTGTAGTTTTGTGGAGAAATTATTGGACAACTCATGTAATTTGCCAATGGTTGTCTACCAAGTTTTAAAGATGATCTCTTGAGAATTAATTTCCAATATATCTATCAATTTCAACCCATTGACATTCTCCATATACTCACTATCCAAGCACCTATGAGCTTCATTTCATTTTCAAGTCTTAGCCATGCATATCCATCACAAGAATCCGTGCATGCAAGAATACAATCAGTAAAGGCTGAGTCTTTCTTTATATGTTTTTTTTTAGATTTTTTAATTATGAAAGTGTCTTGAGAACATGCATTGAAGTATATGTTATTCAAAGTTTACTTTAAGTTCAATTTAAGATTTTATTTTTAATAGGTTATGTTCATTATTATATTATTTTTTAATATGTCAAAGTTTATCATATGTTTTTTGATATAGGTTTTAAGTCATTAGATTCTTTGTTAAAAGAATTTATTATATAGAATCAGAATCATTTAAGTCAATTATTATCAATTTATTAGTTTTTAACTTAGTTAATTATCTTTATTATTTGTCATTTTCTATGTTATCTCAAAAGTCTAAAGTCAAAAAGTTGTCATAGTCAGTTATTTAGATTTAATGTCAAAATGAAAAATAAGTCAAATATTAAAAGTCATTGAGTTAATAGTTGAGTCATCATTTTCTAAAAATGTAAAAAATAAAATTAATATTGTAAAGGATGCATTATCGCTTATATGTGATGTCCTGATGTTGAATGTGTCAGTCTTGTGGGGGGACCCCATTTCAGTGAAAGCAACAAGCAATTGAGCTTCATGACTTTATCAACTAAGTGAAGTAGCTTCATTAACTAGAGGTTAGAGGACACTGAAGGATGGAGGCTTTCTACGCTTCTCATTAGCCACTAATGAAGGGGTGTTTCTTGCTATAGTAATGCATATAGATATTTTATATTTTTAGTATTTGTTTATATGTTTAAACTAAGAATAGAAGTACATGCATGTTTAAGTAATGTAATGTGTGTGTAATTCCAAACATAATTCCCTAATGTGAGATCATAGTGAAAGGACAAAATCACCAATGTAAGTCAGTTCATGGATCTTGAAAAGGTTTTTAGTATATCCAAAAAACCAGTAGAGGTCAACAGTTGATGGGTCTTATTCATGTCAAGGTTTATGGTAAAACTATTTAAACCCATGAAAGGAGTGAGTCTTTATTTATATCAAGGTCATGAGCCACATAAATCATGCCACAATGGGTGAGCATACTACAGGTGAGAGTGTGAATATTTTTTCACCATGTAAGAACTAAGAGGGTGGGGAATGTTAGGGATTAGTCTATTACATTGTGTAAGTTTGAGTATTTATCAAGAGGTAAATAGTATATTAGTCAGTAATTAGCTAAACGTAATATTGTTACAACAATATTACGATTATAAGTTAGTCATTATTTAATACATAGTCAATTTTTATATAATACTCATATATGTGTGAGGACATAATATTTGAGAGATTTGTAGTGATATGATTCACCTTGTTAATAGGAAAGGCTTTTCTTATATAACATTGTATTCATGTATGGTTTTTAATATAAATAATATTACTATAGTGTGAAAATATTATTGCATCTAAAATTTCATCTCTATGTATGCTTCATTATTTCTATTTGATCTTGTGAAGACTCTGATAAACCCCATCATGTGGCTCTTCCATGCCTAGTGCCTTAGACCTACATGCCAAAGAAAAATTCAATGTTCGATTGTAACAATGGGATCATCCCCCAAGGAGTGGGACTCTTGCACTCCTTACGATGAACTTAAAAAGTATGTTAGCTTCCTTCTATTCTAGATGTATTTGGTTTAAGACCAACATGTAAACCTATAAAGAGTAGAATTAAAGTTATAGCTAATGCTAAACCTAAAAATGATAAAGTGTAAAAGAGAGATAAAAGGTAAGAGGGTGATGAAATATGATATAGACACCTAAATCACCAAGCTAGTGTGAGGCAAGGGGTTTTATGAGTAGATAGCAGAGGATGTGAAGAATGAAGACTACGTAATTCTTATAGTGTGGAAGCCAACTAGAAGATCAAAAACCTCAACAAGATGGACTAAGAGCATGAGGATCTTACTCAAGACTAGAATATATCTACATGGCATGAATAAATACAAGCACAAAAGTTTAGATTACAATTCATCCTTTATGTACTTGTCAATGGTGCACTTTTTAGAAGAGACATAAATGGAGTTATCTTGTGATGCATAGAATTAGATCAGGTGAATAGGACCTTTAAATAATTCCATAATGGGTCATTAAAATACCATTACTCACCTAAAACCACTACATCAAAATCATGTGAGATGACTATTATTGGCCAAATCTATTCAAGGATGCACACACATGAGTGCAAAGCTACAAAAAGTGTGCATTATTTGTAAGAAAATAAATATTGGAATCCCTAACCCTACACTCAATATAAGATGATCAATCCTTTACATAGTGGGGCCTAGACTTCATCAGTATGATAAATTTCCCATCAAGTGTTGGACACAAATGGATCCTCATAGTAACCAACTACTTCACAAGGTGGATGGAGGTAATAGCACTCAAGGAGGATAATGAGGTTTCCATCTTAGACTTATATTAATGCATTGTCATGATATTTGGTGTTCCAATCACTATTATCTCAAACAATCCACTAGCTTTCCTTAGAGCCAAGATCAATGAATGGGTGGTTAGACATAACATCCATATGAGCACCTATTCTAATTATTACCCTTAGGGTAATGGTTTAGCCAAGTTGAAAAATAAGAAATTAATTCAAATCATTAAGTGAACCATGAAGGATAACCAGTGATCATGTCACACCAAGCTCAAGATAGCCCTTTGGGTAGATCTAATAATTTTAAAAAGAGTGTTATGGAATTCACCTTTCATTTTAGTCTATGGAAAGGAAGTGAGGTTTCCCACATCTCTTTAATTATCTTCATTTAATCTATTCCATCAATTGGAATTAATTGAGAGTGATCCCATGATAGAAAGGTTAGCCTAGATAATGGATCTTGAAGAACTCAAGGTGCAAGCCATGCGCATTATGGAGCTTCAAAGGCTAAGAAAACATTTGATAGAAGGGTTGTTGACTGAAGCTTAAATGAAATAGACTTGGTACTTAAATGGGATGAAAATAGAGTAAAGGTTAGGAAGCATACAAAGTTTTATGTTATATGGAGTGGCCCATATACCATAGTAAATCATAAGTAGGCCAATACATATAATCTCACAAAGATAGAGGAGAGTTGATGTCAATCCCTCATAATGGGATTCATCTTAAACACTACCTCTAATTATCATGAGCACCCTTGTAAATAGTATTTTAGATGTTTTAATTCTCTTAAGTGTCACACCCACTTGTTTAGAGTAGTTTCATTTCCTCTAAGTGCTTGTGTGTATTTCTGTTAGCTTAGTTTTGCCTTTATTCTAAGTGTCATTCAGAATAGTTTTTTTCTTTATTTCTCCTTGTGTAAATTATCTCAATTCCTTCTAATGTTGTATAGGATTTTTGATCCAATCATAGTTAGGAGAAAGATCAATAGATTCTAGATGACTCCATACCTGATGAATTACTTCAATGTTATTAGATTTTTTCTTAGAAAGTAAGTGGCCTATATAGGTTGCCAAAAGTGTTCACTCTCTAGGTCACCCCCAAGTGAGTATTAAACTCATAAGGACCACACAAGAGATTTTTCTCATTTTCATAGTGTTGATTACTCTTAAAACAAGTCTACATGTAGATGCTTCACATTCACACCCACACTCAACATTTAACATAGATCCTCACATCAACTAAGTGTTGATTTACACCTATAAGTAGTCTTTAATATGTGTCCCATGAAAATATCCTTCATCACACTAACATGGTGCACAATTTAAAGTTTACAAGTCTCCCCAACTTTAAGTAATAAAATAGAGAAGTGTATAGGGAGTAGTTCCAAATCATGAAGGTTGCACTCAATATCTTTAATTTTCTTGTGCACATTTATTTAAATACTTCCTTGAACTCAAATGATGAATTCATGTTCTAAATCATAGAGTTTCACATCTATGCCCTTGTAAAATGTAAACTACTATCTAGGATGTGCACCGTCTCCTTCAAAGGCTGATATACATTTTAGATAAAAGCACAAACTATGAAGACCATCAGATACTAAGCATGAAGAATATTAGGGCCTTGTGCATTTTTTCAATATATCCCTCATCACACTTCATAAACTCATAGCTTTGCTATGTATCTAGTTCACTACATAAGCTTTAGTGCACACCCTTTACACAAAATACATTTAATTAAATGCACATGCAAGATAACATAGCAGAACTTAAGGATACACTTGCATAGTCCCACCTCAATAGGCTAGTTCAAGTGGATTTATAGGTGACTACCATAAATAAGGATGGTAGTTGAGCCTAATAGACATAAATGGGGCTGAATACAAATATAATTAAATGAAAATATAGTTATTAGAGTCTCAGAGCATGATAATACACCTTCTTTGGCTACCTAAATTCCCTTCATTCATAGATGCACACATGGATACATGAGTGAACTTCCAGCTACTTTTATGATCAAATTGTTAGACCTAGGTTAAATAATCATGGCTCATAGTTGTTATTGCAAAGACTTTGATGATCTTAATCAAACTTGGGCTCTAGATGTCATTTTTAAATTAAAGCTCCTATTACCATATCCAATGGTGAATTAATTACATAAGACCTTTCCCAGTGCTATAAAAACCCTAATTTTATTGTAAAAAGGTCAATATTTT
This sequence comes from Torreya grandis, assembly GCA_037957365.1. Taxonomy (NCBI): domain Eukaryota; kingdom Viridiplantae; phylum Streptophyta; class Pinopsida; order Cupressales; family Taxaceae; genus Torreya; species Torreya grandis. The sequence goes on along the minus strand of JARHVA010005668.1, from coordinate 944,963 downwards.
TAGGCATCATTACATTATCAAACTTTACCCTCTAAGATCCCTATCTTGGTATAAAAAATATAAACATATTCAAGTATATAGTATTTCCTTACACCTTGAGATTAATAAGAATTGATTTACTTTTCTTCATGTTCTATGTTATGTGTGCATTCATGGTTATTTATCATTTTCTATGGATGTTCATCCTTATCATTATTGTCTTCCCTTCACACATTTGTAAGAAATTAAAAATCTTTGTAGGTCTCATGTTATATATACACAAGTCTATATAAGCATTATCTATGGACCATTTATCTTCCATTTTAATACTATGATGTGTCCCCTTACCTCCATGTGAAACAATTATATAGTGTGTCTAGTTTAAAGATTGCATATTTATTTAGTTAGTTTTGTTGTGTTATTAATTAGGTGAGGTGTTCATTTTATTATTGGAGCATCACATTTTATATTTTATCAACCCTCTTACCTTTTCTCTCTCTTTTCTCATTTGTTAAGTTGAGGTTTAACACTAGCTGTAAATTTCATTATGCTCTATATAGGTCTACACACTGGTCTCAAACTAGATGCATCTAGAATAGAATGAAATTGACCTACTCCAAATGTTCATCCCAAGGATCACAAGCATCCCACACCTTGGGGATGATCCAGTTATTACAATAAGACACTAAATCCCTCTCCATCTTAGAGGTCTAAAGGACTAGGCATGGAAGAGCCACATATTAGCACGTGTGAGAAAATTTCACATATGAGTGCATGTTTTAAGTGATATAATTTATGGCACACCCAGTGGGACTAGTTTAAATATTTAACTAAGAGCTTGGTGTTGTTCTTAGTCAATAGCATTGAGGACACTTTACAAATCACCTAACAAATCTAATCATTCTTGGTACATAAAGATTATCTTTTCATCTATATGCCAAGATACATGATATTATCTTCAAAACGTACTAATTTTAATTTCATTGAGTTTCTTACATCCTCTAGAAGAGGAAGGGTTAGAGTATCTTTATCTCTAGTTAGGAGAGCTAGTGATTCAAACCAAACTTCCCTAAGAGCTTAGTCTACCCCTCCTTTTAGTAGATTTCCCCAACCTAGAAGAGGGTTATTCCCTATCCCCTTCATGGTTTCACAAATAAACCAACCCTTTGTTCCCTTTAATTGAGGTATCCCATTGATCCTTCCCTAGTATTATCATATTCCTATAGCTACACTTAAGAGCATCCCCACTTTACAGGAGAAAATTCAACTACCCCAATAGAGCATATACAATATAAAAAAATATTTTATCCATACATAGCATGACTAAAGACAAAATTTTAGTGAATATCCTTGCCTCTTATTTGAAAGGGAGAGTGCTCTAATGGTACCATTGTCTATGACCTGGTATTATTCAAAATTGGGACAAATTAGGCATAACACTATGAAAATAATTTAAAGGAAAGAGTGACCACCTATCACTAATAGAGAAAATCAAAACCATCAAAATGGATCCACATGAGCATATGGTTGATTTAAACTTTTGGTTATAGAGGAATTCAGATTGAATTCCACTCTTATTAAATCTAAATCCTCACACTATGTTCTTATATTTTTTGAGAGAGATAAATAGTGATGTGGCCATAATGATCCAATATATGGGATGTGTAGTACTACCAAATGTATATGAGGAGAAAATATTTTCTACATCCATAACATGACTAAAGACAATGTTTTAGTGTAGCTCCTTGACTCTTCTTTGAAATAGAGAATGATTTACTGGAACTATACTTTGTAGCCTAATACTATTTGAAATTGGGACAAGTTACACACAACACTATGTAGATAATTTGAAGAAAAGAGTGACCACCTGCCACTAATGGAATAACTCATGACCATTAATAGATGGTTGATTTAAACTTTTGGTTATAGAGGACTTGGTATTTAATTCCACTCTTGGTAAAGTTAAATCCTCACACTATGTTCTTATATTTTTTTAGAGTGTTAAATAGTGATGTGGCCATAATGATCAAATATATGGGATGCATAGTTCTACTAGATGCATATAAGAATAAAATACTTTCTCCATCCATAATGTGAATAAAGACAAAATTGTAATTTATCTCCTTGCCTCTTATTTGAAAGGGAGAGTGATCCAATGGTACCGTAGTCTGTAGCTTGGTACTATTCAAAATTGGGACAAGTCAGGCACATTACTATGAAGACAATTTGAAGAAAGAGTGACCACCTGTCACTAATGGATAAACTCATGAACATCAAAATGGATCCACAATATCAAATGGTTGTGTTGACCATTTTTACCATGGTCCAAATGGGGTAACCCCCCTATAGTCAAAATCTTAAATAAGGGATGATTATAATATCATAGAGTGTGTTGTAATTCATCTGATGTCATTTTTTTGGTCATGGTCTAGTTTAGTCCTTGTGTTATTTCATATCTTAGAGGTCATTTTAGGGTCATAGATAAAATTTGTAGGTATTCATGGTGTTCAAAGCATTCAAGGATCATGAAATAGGTTTGTACATGCCTCAAAAGTTCATTCAAGCTTCAAAGATCAAGTAAATAGTTCTTTGCATGAGGTCAAAGGCATCAAACCATCATTGCATGTCATATAATATTGAACTATATATTTCACTTGTACATTTAATAAATATGCTTAAGAAACTTGTAGAGTAAAAATAGTCCCATGAAAATGATGCTCTTGGTGTCTAAATCATACTCTGCAAAATTTAGGGCTTGATGATATTTATAACTCAAGATACAAGCCTTCAAAGATTAACTTATAGATGAAGATGTTAGTGCAAGTGTCAAAGTTAAGTTCGGTAATAAAACAAATACAATATAAAATTTGATGGTTTGTGGGATGTCAAATACATTAATGTGGATATCAAATGATGTTCACATGAATGTCAAAATTAAGACCTATGAAATATCCATTGGAATTCAAATGGTGGGTCTAAGTTTAAGTGAAAATTGATTAAGTAGTTTGATGATGGAATATCTCACATGCAAGAGGGTCCCAGGGGTAGCTAAATACATATATGGGTTCCTCTATGTAATAAGATCATTTAGCTAAATGTTTAGGTCAAGATGTTGTGTATAGAAAAATATATTGAGGTCTAAAGATGGCTTCTCAAATAGATTTTGCCAAGTTTCATACTTAGCCAAATTTTATAAGTTCAAATATATCCGAGTAAGCACATTAATGTAGCCATATTTTACACATGTGTTACTTATAGGAAAAGATGATGATATGGTTTTTTTCATTTTTTTCCTATTTTTTATTCACTAGATCTCAGATCATGTGATGAAGTGCATCAAAATATATGTAAGTGTAAAGTTGACCTCCTAGGAAGTTTGACAATGTTTTCCCATACTTAACCAAATAAACCAAACCATCATTAAGGCACCATGAAAAATTAAATAGGTGAGCACACTTTAGTATTTTTTAAACATACTTAAAAATATCTTGGATCTAGTGGATCAAGTGGGAACAATCCTTTTAGTATCAAGAACATCTCCTATAAGTTTGGTCCCCCCATGATTTTTGTGCTTCAAGATATAAATCTTCAAAGTTAGTCAACTAATATGATACATTTGTACAAACATCAAATTTAGGCCAATACAAAATTCCATTGGATATTTAATTTAACATTTTATGGGACATAAAATACATCTATATGGATGTCAAATGAGGTTTGCATGAATGTCAAATTTGAGACTTGTAAAGTAGTCATTGGGGTTCAAATCTAAGTAGATATAATGGTTGGCATGTAGACATACATCTAGATCCAATGGCATGAATGAGAGTCAAAGGTCAAGGATCTCAAATCAAATGTAATCTTTCCATCTCTCACAATCTTGAGACTTTGGATTAGTGATTAACTTCTATCATTGAAAGTCGAAGCAAAGAGATTCTAGAGGAGATCAATAGATTGAATCTGAATAGTTTTCAGATGGATAAGATGAACACATGTCCAAATAGTGACAAGAATATTTTAAAATTGAATGATTAATATGTAAAAGTAAGGCCACATGGACAACTATGTAGGATCAAGGACTTTGTAGCAAAATAAGCTCTTCAAACTCATATGCCACCATGAGAGCTCAGTCAAAGATCAGAATGAATAGTGACTAGCAGATGTAAAAAATGAAGTCCAAGAAAGAAATAAGTAGCTAAGATGACAAAATCAATCATCTATAAGATAGTTAGTGACCAAGAAAACATATATGACTATCATAACATATGTGTCAATATTTCTTGGTTTAGTTTTAAATGCTTGAAAGATGGTTCATGATGGAAATAGTTTCACAAAGGCTAGCTGAAGAGTCATTGCACCATTTTGGGATAAATTTGTCATTATTTACATGGACATTTTGATAGAGAGACATTCATTATCTATTTCACACTTAGTACACCTATAATGAAACTAGTTATTGTGTTGGACATGTGTTTCAGTGACCCTTGGACTTCTTTTCTCCTCTCTCATAACTTTTATAAATAGCTATCATTTTGACCTTTGTAGATACACCATACCATGTATGGCAAAGCCCTACTATATTGATGTCATATTTTGACTTTGAACATTAATGCAAGTCTTTTTATGAGTTCTCAAACAATTATCTAAGTGTGTAAGTGATAAGAAGTGATAATCCTCTATCCTTTTTTCTTTTATCCTTACATATGTGAGAAAGAGTTCTTAGTCTAATAGGTAATATAGAGTGTAGTTAAGTGTGTCAAACTCTTTCAAGTGTATAATTGTCCTTGGAATGTGTAATATGCCTTCTAGTTCATTTTCCTTATGTTGTTTCACACATCCTACCTCTATATTGAAATATTCATGTTAGAATCCTTTAGGACTTTGAGAACTAGTTTATATGCCTTATTTCATAATGCTTAGAATATAATGGTCATATGGAGATAATCTTGATGTATCAAATTTATAAAATAGGTTCTATTCATGTTACTAACTCTTTTCCCCATAATCAAGTAGTAGTTTAGGTGATAAGCATTGCATGATACATTCAAGAATCTATCCCTTTAAATCTAGAGGCTCATTCCCATAATAAGTACACCCACATATGTGGATATGTTCCCATGTTCCCCAAATCTGGAAGAGGCTTGAACACCCTCTTCTAGGGTATGATATTTGGTGACAATAGTTCCGGCACACCTGATGGGACCTTGTCTTTAAGATAAATTTTCAAGATAAATGTTGGTATTAATAACATCAACTATAAATTGGTGTCTTTATTAGCATTTGGTGGCTCTATCAAGATAAATATGGTCCAAGGCCATTGTTTTCTATAAGCTTGCTCTCATAATTCATGGTTATCACAAGGTCATCCTCTAAAAGAGTTCTCAATCCCATTTACCCACTCTTTCACCCCAAATTTCCCCTTGAAGTTTAATACCCTCCTCCTAATTTACACTTTGAAGATCAAGAATATTTTGCTAGCTAGGGAAGTCAAGAGAGTGAACAAGTTGAAGAAATTGAATATTTTGAAGAATAAATGGCTATACCTCATGTTTTTCTTACCTTCAATATAGAAAATCCAATCACCTTCAAGCATATGATGTTATTCCTCCCAATTCCACAAAAGGTGTGCCCATATTCAATGGTGAGAGTCATATTACACCTAATGAGCATATTAAAGATGTCTCTAACTTTTGTAGATTCCATAATATCACTCAAGATAACATTGTGTTAGACTTCTTGCCACATCCCATAGAGGGAAGGATCTTGGCTGGTATAGGACTTTAGAAGGTGGATGCATCACATCATGAGATGAATTTGGAGTGTTCTTGACCACAATATTTGGAAAAGAGAGTGATTGTACCTCTCTTATACACCATCTTAATGTAATCAAAAGAAGAGCCAAATAAACAATGCATGATTTTAATGAAATATTTTAGAAGACTTGGAATAGACTGCCTCCTCTTATGAGGCATGTTCGCTATCCATATTACACCCTAGATGAAAGGAGGAGTGTTCAAGTCATACTTATAAACCTGGACTAACATGGGAATGGTCTAATGCTATGGGTTACCCATATCTATACCAATCCTATAGGATTTTTAATGAGGCCAACTCCTCTGATGTATCATTTTGGACCTTTGCTTCTAAAACCTAGGATTGGTTGGGATGAAAAGGGGCAAGATATTTGTATGAAGTAAAACCTATTATAAGTTATGATGATACACCAAGAATTTAATAGTCCCACTCATAATCTTGGACTCTTTAACACACTAATGTATTATGAAATAAAATAATGCAATGCTTATTATGCTTCTATATAATAGTATTTCATGTAGAGGTCTGTATGATACACTCAGCCTAGGGAGCGATGAAAATAAAGTCTAATTAAAGACACTTAAGTTTGATTATCCACTATATCTTTGAGATATCAATGTTGAAACACACTATATGACCTGAAAAGAAGCTTTCTAGTATTTAGGTTGAGTTTGGAAATACAAAAAGAAGATAACATTCATAGTTGCATATTAAATAAACATAAAATGACTATTAGCAAAATGAATACAAAATACTTTATTCACTACTCTAAGAGGTGTTGAATATAGTTTTGGTAGATTTTAGTCATACCATCTTAAGGGATGAAAAATAATAGATTGAAGGCTCTACTTATAGCAAAAGGGGAACAAGAGAGAGGGAGTTTTGGAGATCAAAAGGGGAAATAGGTGAGTTCAAATCTATTTGAAAAGTTATTAGAACTACCCCTATGAATCAATCTCACTCAACATTTCTTGATTTATCCAATTCATTCTAGTCTATTTAATTATTATAATATATTCTTTGTGATACCCCATGGTGACTACAATGGTGGGATCAAGTCATTTTCATTTATCCTAGTGCAAAATTACTTATGACTAGTTTGTTGATGTGTGCCCAAGTGGGGAGAAAGGTCATTTTTCTAAGGTTGGCTTTGGCAATGTCCATTTATCTCTACATGTCTTAATCTACAGGCTCCTAATGGCACCATCTGATCTCAAAATATTTGTTCCTATCCCCAACTAAAACATGCTCAAGCTCAGCTCCATCATGCTTACTTGTCTTAATCAAAAATCAACTCTTTGACCTCTACCTAAGTCACTTAGGCTCTCCCTTACTCTCAACCTTTATTTTCATCAGTTATTGATGTTTGATCTAGATCTTTGACTCTTTGAATCATCCTGATACATTGGATCTACCTGAGGTGAATGACCATGAATCATTGATCTCCTACCTAGACCCACATGCTTGTGTCACTTGTCCATCATGCCTTTTCTCTTGAGATTCATTGACTCTTTGACTTGCCCATGTACCATTGATCTAAAATGTATAATCAAGTGAGGACCATTAATCATGTTAGGACCCATTATTTGAAACCCAATGGCTACTTTATGATCTAAAATTTGATAGTTTTTGGGATATCATTTGACATTTATGTGACCATCATTGATAATCACATGATCATCAAATTTAAGCTCAAAAAGACCAACTTTTTTCAAGCATAAACTTGATGTTAGTGTCAATAGCTCTTGATCTTCAAATCTAAATGGATAGTTAGAGAGGCTTGAATTTGATGATCATGCACCTATTCAGATCACCATTTCATGAGCTATTCTTTTAGGCATTTTATAAAGGATAATTCTTTTGATTTTTATGTGGAACACTTTTTTTAAGGAATTCATTTGCTTTGTCTTTCCCTTGAATAATTCTTTTGGAAAAAAATATTTTAAAAAATTCATGTCTTCAGAATCTCTATCTCAGATAAAAGGTTTGAAAGAAATCCTTTTAGAAAATTGTCCCAGATAATTTTCCTAAAGGAATTGTGCCCTTAGAAATGTCCTTCAGCATTTTGAAATAGTCCTTTGGAACTTTTTAAATGCTCTTTGGAACTTCTACGTTGGACCCCTTCTTTCAAGAAATTTCCCTTTGGAAAACTATGAACTAACCCATTTTCCCAAGAAAAAACCCTTTGAGAGAATTGCATTAGACCTTTTGGTGAAGAAAAGTACCCTTCAAATATCTTAAAGTGGACCATTTCTTCTAGAAACATACCCTTTATAGAAATTGTTTGGGGCACTTGCCTGGAAAAAGGACCTTTCCAAAAAAGTGCATAGGACACTTTCTTGAAAGGATATCCTTCAAAAAAAATTCAAAGGTCTACTTTCTCAAAGAATATATCCTTCAGGTCTTTTATTTGGTTTACTTCCCTGAGAAAAGTACCCTCCAAGAAGAGTGTATAGGACACTTTGCTCTAAAAAATTCTTTTGGACAAAATGTTTGAAAGAATTATCCCTTAGTCTTTTTCTTTTGGACAAAAGTTATGAAATAATTCTACCATTGGGAAAATTATCTTGGACAATTTTATGAAAGGAATTATTTCCTTGGAATGGCCCTTCAAAAACCTTGAAATGATCCTTCAAAAACTTTGAAATGTTCCTTCAGATTTTTGGATGTGAACCATTTTTTGAAAGAAAGAATCCTTCAGTAAAAATGTATAGGACACTTTTCTTGAAGAAGATATCCTTCAAGATTTTGCAAAGGTCCACTTTCTTGTAGAATGATCCTTTGTGAAAAGTGTATTGGACCTTGGCCCCAAAAGTGCCCTTCAAAAAAAATGAAAAGAAGATCTTTGAAGAAATGACCATTCTAGGAAATTATTTTGGACAAAATGTCCAAAATAATTCTTGATAATTGAATAAAAATCCAAAACAAAACTCCCAAATAATTCTAATACTTAGTCAAACAAAGTGGAATGAAACCTTCAAAAAAAATAAGCCTTATACTTTTTTCATGGGTTTTGTGTGGAACACTTCTTTTGAAGGAATGCTTTAACACTTTGGCCAAAAACTAAAATATTTGGCTAAGTGTAAACTTAGGAATTTTTTGGACTTGTCCTTGTAATTATTTAGTACCATTAAAACTTACCTAGATCCCTTCAATTACAAAATTTGATCTTGATTTAAAATCCACCTGATCCATTCATCAATTAGGACCCTACTTAACTATTTAAACCAGACAAAAGCTTGGTTTGTGGGCTAAAATGGCCAATATTTCTTGTGACTCATAGGGGTTTCATGTCTACCTATGTAAAATAACTCAGACCATGTGCCTAGTCTAGTCCATTGGGCATCGAGTCTTTACTTGGATCCAACATATTGACTTGGTGTCAATCTTGCTCTAACTTTTCAAAACAAAACAAAGACCAAAAGGAAAAAAATATAATGGAGTACTCAAGGCACTTATTGAAAGGAAACTAAGCTAAAATAGGGATAACAAATAAATGTGCTAGAAATAACACTTAGAGGAAAGCTTTAAAATTACTCTAAAATGTACATGGCTATAATCTATAAGTATTTTCCACTTGAGTCAAATGGGAAATTATTTTGTGCACTTTGGATATTTGAAGAATACTTTATTTTTCTTGATAGCTCTCCTATGTAACTATTAGTAATTATATGTTTATATTCTTGGGGAAGCAACTGGTTCCTCTACTTCCAATTTTAGGTACATGAATTGTAAGCATGGGTCCAATACCCAATCATACTCCTTCCAAATGTGTGGGCTTTAAAAGAACATATTTAGTTCTTCCTCATTTTTTAACTATTGATCATGAACATATATACCAGCTTGATGTGTCTCCTTTGACATATCTGTGAGGTTGACCTCTAAGGGAGATGGACATGGCCTTATGGTCTCTTGAGTCCATTTGAACTCAAATTTTAATATTAAAGGGATGTCTGAAGTTAGAGAGAAAAGTTGATAACCATGTTTGAAAATTTTAAACATGTCATCTCCTAAGAGAAAAACTACCTCCTACTTGATGATAGTACTCCTTTTATCCTAAAATGGACCCCATTCAAGTAAATAATAAGCTAAGTGTAAGATATCAAACAAATCAAAAGTTTTTTTCTCATGAAGCTGTAGTTCAATTGGAGCCTTTTCAAATTAAAATTTATAATCAAGCATATCAGCTTCTTGACCAAAAATATGAGGCTATGAGCCTTCTTTTGACATCTCAGATTGGTCGACATCTCAGATTGGTCAATCAACACTACTTCACTTCCAATATAAAGCTAATGACTGAGCATGTTCTCTATTTCAACTTGTTCTTTTCTTGAAAGCTTATATCCTTCATGATAAATGGTAGTTTTTATTTTATCAAGGAGTTCATGGAGAACATCCTCAATTTATCCAAGAGGGGCATATTTCTCTATCACATCAACAACCTCTTCCTCATGTACTTGTATTTTAGCCTCTACCTCATCTTTCTCTTGCACTTATTCCATCTCTGCATCATCATGGAAAACCAAAGCATATTTATCCTTGTCAAGAGGTGTCCCAATCATGATTTATTCTTCTTGGTCACTTAAGTCACCTTCATTCCCTACTTCTTTAACTACATATTCTTGAATTTCCTCATAAAGGAGAGGCTCTTTCTTAAAGAGTGGCATAGCATATCCTTGAAAATACTCAATAATGTGAGAAAGGTCCAAAGAAGCTACCATACATACTTGATTTTTCTCTTGAAGCTATTATTCTTGGATCCCTTCACCTTCACCTCCTCTTCCTATTTATTTGCCTTTTGAATGGCTCTCCATGAAGTAAAGGCTTTAGGCTTTTGTGGGTAAAGGAGTGGAGGCTGCAAGGTCTTTTGTCTGACTTCAACAATCACCACCTCCTCCTACCCATTGCTTTGAATGGATTTTCAAGAGGGAAATGACCTAGGTTCTTGAGGAGGGAGGAATGGGGGTTAAATTATTAGATTGGCCATGATCTTGGATTCTTGCATATAAGATTGAGAAAATATATGTATAAAGTAATGAAATCATAGATAAATTGTAAAGGAATAATAAGCTTGTCTTCACACAGTAATATTACAAAATATAACTACTTTCATAAAATTGTATTAACCTATCTCTCTTGTCTAACCTTCCAAAAAGGAAAATTGGGGTACATATAGAGAAAATTAGGGAAACATGAAGAATCCTCTAATTTTATAATTAAATAATTACACTATAAATATAATTAACCTATGTGACCCTTTTATAACTAACCTAAGGAAGATTAATTGACAAAGAATGGATATAAGGTTGTGTAGGAAAAATCCAATGGGAAAAAACACTACACTAACACCCCCCCCTTAAGTGTGGCTTAGGTGAGATAATAATTGGGTCTTGGCATTGAAATCCTGATGAGGTACCCAAGTACATAGTGAAGAACCTCCATAGGAGGAATGAGAAGGTGGAATAGCCCTAACCCCAATGAGAGCTCATAAATGAACAAATTTATTCTCTATGAAGGACTTGGTTAGAATATATATATTTTGCTTTGATGTTGGATAGTATTGAATATCAATTACTTGTTTATTGATAAACTCCTTGATGAAGTGTATGTGAATCTCTATGTGCTTAGTCCTCTGATGGAGAACCAGATTCCTATAAATTTGGATAGTGCTTTAGTTGTCATAATATATAATTTTTGGATTATGAAACTAGATACCAAATTCAATGAGAATACCCTAAAGACAAATTGCCTTAGTGGTGGAATTGATATCCCCTTTGTGTTCTACCTCTGTAGATGATAAAGCAATTACATGTTACTTCTTACTTGACTAGCTTATTAGACCTGAACCAAGTGACAAACTATACCCTGAAGTAGACTTTCTCTAGCCCAATCTGAATCTATGTATATGATCAAATCAACCTCTATTCCTACTCTGTAATGTATCCCATAGCTATGTAAACCCTGAATGTAGTGTAGAATCTACTTAGTTACTTGCCAATGAAATTCATGTGGCTCTTGATTAAAATAGGAGACTGTGCCAACTGCATAGGATATGTTAGGTCTAGTGTGTGTGAGATAGATAAGACTACCCATAAGTTACTGATATAGAGTTGCATTAACCAATGGTGTAGGATAATCAACCTTAACCTTCACACCAAACAAGAAGGGAGTAGGAGTGGGCTTACAATTAGCCATGTTGAAACTCATAAGTAAATCAAGAGAATACTTGTATTGTGTTAAAGTTATCTCAAAGTTTGATTAAATGATTTCAATCCTAATAAAATAATGCAACAATCCCATGTTTGTCATTGAAAATCTATCTAAAAGTGTAGTTTTCACTATTGATATGGATGATCGTGAGCTCCCTATCATCAAAAATTCATCCACATAGAGAACTAGGATCAAAGAGAATCATCCTATTACAAGATGTAGACATTCATATTTGAGTGGCATCTAGTGAACCTGACTATGAGGAGAAAGGAGTCCATCTTGGCATACCATGCCCAAGGGGCCTGTTTGAGTTTGTAGATAGATTTTATAAGTCTACAAACCAAGGATGAATCTTCCATAAAGCCTTGTGGTTGCTCCATGTATATCTCTTCTTTGAGGTCACCATGTAGAAAATCACTCTTGATGTCCATTTGGTGAACATCCCACTAATGTGTGGCTATGATGGCTAGAGTGAGTCTAATAGACATCATCTTAGCTACAGGAGAAAATATCTCAGTGTAGTCTATGTTAGGAACCTAATAAAACCCCTTTATAACAAGACAAAATTTTTACTTGTCAATAAACCCATCTTCACCATATTTAGTCTGATAAACCCATTTGAAATGAATCAATTTTATTCCTTTAAGAAGAGGGACCAAGTCACATGCTTTATTCTTTTTTAGGGAACTATACTCCTTCTGCATAGTTGAGTCCCATTCTAGAATGTCATAGGCCTCATGAAAGGTTCGTGGATCTAAGGTAATGACCAAGAAGGCATGTGAAGTCCCATAAAATTGTGAATGTGTCTACCTTGTATATAATGGATTTCCAACCCATTTCCTAACACTTTGAAGTGTTTGTCTGGCCCAAGTGGGATTGGAATTGTATGAGATTAGAGAATAAAGAGGTGAGTCATCATCATCTTTAGTGTGAGTGTCATATGGAGTATTATAATCCTCATCATTACTCTTATCACTTGAACTTGAAGAATAAGAAGAGTCACCCTGATCATTAAGAGGATTTTAAGGTGGATCCAAGTCATTGTTTGAGGTGGAATCAATGTCTAGTGAGACGTTTGAAGAGTCTAGAGTGCCATTAGTGAGTTCAAGTGGGCCCTCATAAAAATTGACACTCCTTTTAATGAAAAACTCATGAGTTTTAATATAGATAATCTTATATCCCTGAGTACGCTCTACATAGCTCACAAAGATACAAGACTGACTCTGAGGGTCTATTGCCTTGCATTTCTTCCTAGGAATACGAGACATTGTTGGTGATCCAAACACTTGAAAGTGATCTACTACATGCTTATAACTATCCCAAGCTTCAAAAGGAGTGATTCCTTTCAAGGCTTTATGTGGAACACAATTTTGAATATAGCATGCATAGTTGATTACTTTAGCCCAAAAGTAAGGAACAAGAGACCTTGATTGAAACATGTAGTTGGCCATTTATTTCAAGGTATAGTTCTTACATTCAGCCACACCATTCTACTAATGACTATATGGAACTATGTTTTGCATCTAAATCCCCTCTGATGTGTTAAACTACTCAAACCTATTGTTGACATACTCCCCACCATTATCAGTCTTTAATATTTTGATGGAATAGTCTGACTACTTCTCCAAAAGTGCCTTGAAATCCTTAAAGTCATCAAAGACCTTAGATTTCTTTTTGAGAAAAAACATACAGGTGTACCTCAAAAATTCATCAATGAATGTGAGCATGTATCTAGTCATATTGAATGAAGGTTTTAGAAATGGACTTGTTATGTCACTATGGATAATTTATAGCTTCTATTCAGCTCTTCTTGCTTTGCCTTTGTCATATTTCTCTATTAAATCCTTGCCAAGAATGCAGCCATTGCATAGGCCATCCAAAATTTTGACTTTAGGTAACCTTGAAACCATGTCCTAATGACCAATTTGCTATAGGTAACGGTAGTTTAAATGGTCAAACCATTCATGCCATAGTTTGCTCACTCCATTTGCATAAGTAAGAAATATAATAGAGGGTTGATCTAGGGCAAATTATGAGGTGTATAGCCTAAAATAATGATTGAACTTCTCATAAACCACTTTGGTGTCACTATGTATCCCTTTGATAACAACTAAATTAGGTGTGAACTCAACTCGCTTCCTTGCACCTATGTGAGTGATTTGGTACACTAATAAAAGATTGGTGCATAGTGAAGGAATACATAGAACATTATTGAAGGTCCCATCACTTACTTCAAATGATATTTTACCACTAAATTTTGTCAAAGTATCATCACCTATGAGAATTGAAGGCATAGAACATGGCTCTATTTCTAAAAATAGATCCTTTGAGGAAGCCATGTGATAGGAAACACTTGAGTCAATAACCCAAGTAAGAGGTTGAGAAGCTACTGCAACAAGTGTCTTTCCCTTTTTTTACCCTTTTTCTATCTTTAGATTTTATATAAAATTGTGTAGACATGTTCTAAGTTGAGGACTTAGGAACACTGATGTTATTCTTCTCAAGCATCTTAGTCAAGGTGTCAATCTTTTTTTTCATGCACTAAGCTTCATCATGCCCAAGTTTCTTTCAAAAGTTACAATTGAGTTCTTCATTTTTAGGTTTCCCACTTGATGAAGACTCATTTGACAATGCCTTAGGATTGGTATTTTATTTTTTATTCTTCTTATGCTCATGATCTAGTTTAGACTATTTCTTCTCCTATTTGCCACTATGAGAAGGCTTCTTCTTATCCTGATTGATAATTAAGGCATGTGATTTTGAAGACTTCAATGCACCCATTTAAACCAACTTCTCTTACTCTTGAGTCATATTAGTAACAAACTCATAAAATGATGGCATTTTTTAAGTGGATCTAAGTGCATGTTTGGTAGCATGAAATGTAGAGATGAAAATTTAATAGTCATGATCCAATTTTGCAAGCACAGATAGAATCAACTATTCATATATTTTCTTAATTCCACATTGTTTCAACTATAGTCTCAATGATTTAAACTTCATAAAGAATTATTATAGGGTGTTATAGTCACCTAGACTCAATGTGATGAGCTCATTCTCTAGCAAATGACCCCTCATGATGACATGCACTCCAAAAATCTTGTCTAAAATGGTCCAAACTTCATTGGGAGTTTTTGTAGATTCAACATGAAATAGAAGGTTAGGAGAAATTAATAGACATAAGAAACCATAGCCTCATCACATATATTTTACCACTTAACTTTTCTACATCTGTAGATGGCTCAATTTCCTCACCCATAGTGATTTGATAGAATCATTTACCTCTCAAGGTGAGTTGTAGTTTAGACTTCCATTTGAGATAGTTAAATGGTGTGAGTGGTTCAATGTTTAGATCTATTAGTGTAGATTATATTGAGACAATTTGTATAATTAAAATGAAAGAAAATAATAGATTACACATAGTACAAGTACCCCCTTGAACTATCAATAAGTCTCTCTTAAGTTACAATGTAACACACACTCAATATTGGACATCGAGCTCCATCAAGAATGCATCTATGAGTAATAAGTGTGAGAGAGTAGGAGAGGAACATTGAGCACAACTGATAATGTGTCCAAGAAGAAAGTTATAAAAGGTTTGAATTGAGTTTTAAGCCATTACACCATGAAAAAAAAAAAATTCAAAAGGTTTTAAAAAAATATCACCAATGTGTAGATATTGACAAAATATGCACTTTTAAAAAAAAACACCCAAAAAGGAGCTATAGATTGAAATTTATGGCACTTACAAGTTCTTACTTCACATATTCCTAGACCCTTTTATAAAGTGGAAAAAAAAATTCTAGACTTACAAGTTCTTACTTCACATATTACTTGTGATTGTTTACCAAAAAAGATAGAAATGGAAAAAACTCAAGTAATACTACCTCACAAACCTAAGCAGTAAAGACCCTTTAAAAGTTTGAGTTAGTCCATGAAGAGTAATTTGGGTTTCTTAAACTACTTTATTTTAGAAGTAATCAACCTTCAAAAACCTAAGTAGTGCTATCCTAGAACCCCTAATTAGTCTACAAAGAGTAATTTTGGTTTCATGGACTAATTTACTTAAAAATTAATCATCCTTCAAGAACCTGAGTAGTGTTGTTCCAGAACTCCAAATTGGTCTATGAAGAGTAATTCAGGTTTCTTAGACTAGTTTACTTGATAAGTAATTTTCCTTCATAAACCCAAGTAAAGTACTCCCACAGACTTGAGTTGGTTTATGGGAAATTAATCTAGCTTTTCAAACCTTGATTACTTAACTTCTCAGATTATAAGTAAATCAACTTCTAAAACCCAATTCGGTCTATAGGAAAGTGATCAAACTTATCAAACAACTTAACTTAAAAAAAGTGAAGTTACTCACCGTTAGAAGTCTGAGCTGGTCTGTTGACTAAGTAATAGCCCTCCAAAAGTCTAGATTAGTCAATAAACTCTCCAAAGTATACAACTTGAAGTTAATCAACTAATGAGCTGAAGTAAAGACCTCTTGTAGATCTGAGTAGCATAGAGGTTTGGTGGCATGCAAACCAAAGTAAGCCAAAAAATTACAAAATACTTTAGCTATGAAAAATTTGAAAGAGACCCATTTGACATTTTGACCCAAAGAAGAAAACCCAAAATGTGTTTTTGCATAGCAACATAGAAAGTATGTATTTTTGCTTAAAATGAAAAATGTAGCCTTTGGATGCTAAAAAAGGAGTAATTATTATTCCAGAACTAGGTCGAGTTTATGGTTGATCCTAAGGTTTTATCACCTTTTAAAACCAATGGTGTAGTTGATTCTTAGATCTGAAGCTCTAGTATAAAGCTTTGTATGAATTATCTAAGGAATCCCACCAAACCCTTCTTTTTGTCAGAATAATAAATGTAGCAAGATTTCACCACAAAGATTATTTTATTACTAGAAAAATAGCTTTGATACCATGTTAAATTGGCCATGATCTTAGATTTGTACATAGAATATTGAGCAAATCTATGTATAAATCAATGAAATCATAGATAAATTACAAAGAAGGAAGAAGCTTGTCTTCACATGGCAATATTACAAAATATAGTTGCTTGCATAAAATTGTATTAACTTGTCTCTCTTGTCTAACCTTCCAAAAAGGAAAATTGGGGTACATATAGAGAAAATTATGGAAAAATGAGGAGGCCTCTAGTTTTTCAATTAAATAATTACATTAAAAATATAATTAGCCTATGTGACCCTTTTATAACTAACATAAGGAAGCTTAATTGATAAAGAATGGCCATAAGGCTATGTATGCAAAACTCAAATGGAAAAAACACTACACTAACATGAATGACATTAGATTTACTTGACTACATGACTTAGCTCCATGATGGGAAAGGTTGAGATCTCTCTTTAGCCTTTTGATCTTGGTTCCCTTCCTCCCTCCTTGTCTCCAGCTCTAGCTCTTTGATTGGTTTTGCTATATTCTCTTGAAATAACTCCTCTTTAAGGTAATTAGGGGATTCATGAAGGTAAGGGACACAAGAAAACCTTTGAAGAGGGATGAGAGAGGTTTGTAGAGGTTCATTTCCTTCTTTATCTTAGGTCTTTAAATCTATATTTTCCTCACTTTACCCACCCCACGATCCACCACTTGATTTCAACTTAGAACCTTGAATGAATTAATAATGGGTTCCTAAGGAAGGATGGAGTCTTGGAACTAAACAATAGGTTGTTCCATAAAAACTCTTTATTTCTTTGACAACTCCCTTAGATATATTTCTAAGAAGGAATGGTTTAAGGAACATATGAATAACTTAGAACATCCAAAGGAGCACTTGGAAAGGTCTCTTGAGGAGGAGTGGATGGCACATAAGAAAGTTGAGGTGGTGTATATATAGGAATAAAAGGTTGGTGAGGTTGGACCTATTATTCCTCAAGGCCTTTTAGCTTGTCCCCAATGCTCTGAATATAACCCCATACATTCATCATGTCATTTATGAGAGTATTCCAATTTGTTCTCTCAATAGGTGTTCCTTCTTATTTTATTCATTGCAATGACTATATCACATGATGAATCAGGTGAGTAGGGACATCTTGGATATAACAACTCTACTACATGTTTATTAGGGCTTATCAAATTTTGCTTAAGTGTTAGTATAGATGGCTCATGATAGGGATGATGAGGAGCATTATTATGATGGGCTTATTGTCCATAAGAAGGATCAGGGCAATATCTTTGATGATAAGGATCATGAGAAACTTGACAAGGCTCCTCATATCTTTTATAGGGATAATAAGACTCATATGGATCATGAGGATCATATTTGGGCTATTGATAAGGGGATGGATAATAGGGATATTCACCATAGTTATTCATAATGACCTCATATGTCAAATGAGATGAAAAAAAATGATTAAAAACTTTATTGAGATATACCTAGTTTGCTCATAACTAGAATCTTGATTTGGAGTCACCATTAGTGCTAATGTGTTTTATTCCAAAAGATAATAGAGGAAATACACACCAATAATCTCCCTCTTCTTTTGGACCTCATCCCACTGGGCATACCAAAAATTGTTAGCTATCCAGATTGCACCCTAGCTGAAAGGAGGAGTGTTCAAGTCCTACTTCCAAACTTGGAATAACATGGTAATGATCTAAGGCTATGGGTTTCCCATATCTAGACCATACTTCTAGGATTTTTAATGAGGCTAACTCTTCTGATACATCATTTTGGACCTTTGATTCTAACACCTAAGACTAGTTGGGATGAAAAGGGGCAAGAGATTTGTATGAAGTAAAACCTATTATAATTTGTAGTGAAACACCAAGAATTTAATAGACCCACTCATAATCTTAGACTCTATAACACACTAATGAATTATGAAATAACAAAATACAATGCTTACTATGCTTTTATGCAATAGTGTTTTGTATAGAGGTATATTTGATACACTCAGACTAGGGAGTGATGAAAATAAGGTCTGGTTAAAGACACTTAAGTTTGGTTGTCCACTATATCTTTGAGATATCAATTTTGAGACACACTAAATGACCTATAAAGAATATTTATATCATTTAAGTTGAGTTTGGACATACAAAAGGAAGAACAGCTAATTAGAAGGCTTTAAATTTGATGTTTGTGTACCTATTCAGATCACTATTTTGTGGGCTATTCTTTTAGGACATTTGCAAAGGAAAATTCTTTTAGTATTTGTGTGAAACACTATTTCGAAAGGAATTTATTTGCTTTATTTTTTCCTTGAGTAATTCTTTCAAATAAAAAGTCTAAAATAATTCATGTCTTTAGGATCTCTATCTCAAATAAAAAGTCTGAAAGAAATCATCCTTCGAGAAAATTGTCTTGGACAATTTTATCAAAGGAATTATGCCCTTATAAATATCCTTTGGCATTTTGAAATAGTCCTTTGTAGCTTTGTAAATTCCCTTTGGAACTTCTACATTGGACCCCTTCTTTTGAGAAATTGGCCTTCAAAAAAGTGTGAACTAACCCATTTTCCCAAGAAAATATCCTTCGAGAGAATTGCATTGGACCTTTCAATGAAGAAAAGTACCCTTCATAAATATTAAAGTGGATTATTTCCCTGAGAAACATAACCTTTAGATAAATTATTTGGGGCACACACCTGTAAAAATGACCTTTCAAAAAAAGTGCATAGGACTCTTTCTTAAAAGGATATCCTTCAAACTTTTTGCAAAGGTCCACTTTCTAAAAGAAGATATCCTTTGGGACTTTTTCTTGGCTTACTTCCCAAATAAAATTACCCTTCAAGATTAGTGCATAGGACACTTTTCTTCGAATAATTATTTTGTATAAAATGTCTAGAATAATGTTGCCTTAGTCTTTTTCTTTGAGATAAAAGTTTTGAAATAAATCTATCATCGAGAAAATTTTCCCAAACAATTTTCCTAAAGGAATTGTGTCCTTATAATGGCCCTTTGGAAACTTTGAAATGGTCCTTAGGATTTTTGGAAGTGGACCATTTTTCAAAATAAAGTACCCTTTAGGAAAAATGTATAGGTTACTTTACCTAAAGAATATATCCTTTGAGATTTTACAAAGGTCCACTTTCTTGTATAATGATCCTTTAGGAAAAGTGCATTGTACTTTGGCTCCAAAAGTTCCCTTCAAAAAAAATGAAAAGAGCATCTTCAAATAAATGACCATTCAAGGACATTGTTTCAGACAAAATGTTTGAAACAAATTTCGATACTTAAACAAAAGGCCAAAATGAAAATCCTAAAAGAATTCTAATACTTATTCTAATGAAGTAGAATTAAACATGTGGAAGAAATAATCCTTGTACTTTTGTTATAGGTTTTGTGTGAAACACTTCTTCTGAAGGAATATTTTAACAATTTTGCCAAACACTAAAATATTTGGCTAAGTGTAAACTTAGGCCTTTTATGGACTTGTTCCTATAATTATTTAGTACCATGCAAACTTTCTTATATCCCTTCACTTTCAAAATTTATTCTTAATTTAAAATCCACTTGATCCATTCATCAATTGTTACCCGACTTAACCATTTGAACCATACAAAATCTTGGTATATGGGCTAAAATGGCCAATAAGGCCACCTCCCAGCTTTATTTTATTGACCTATTTGAGATTTATTGGAACTAAAATTGTTTTCATGTTTTAATCCATGGGTGGTTCTACCCTCCTTGAAGCACATGAGATCACTATCAAGGCTGAAAATAATCTCATCCAAGTTGGAAGATTACCACCCAAAGTGTCTATGCCTCCATTGTCCCATGCTTCTACTGATGCTTAGAATGTGGCTTAAACTTTTTATGTCAATACCAAGCCTAGAGTTTCTCCTAAGAAGGAGGATAATATCATGGAAAAAGATGCATAAATTCAAATGCTAAGAGCTTAGCTTAGGTAAGCTAACATAGAACTAGGTGCCTATCAAAATTCATATCCTTATTAGAAATAGTATGGTCAGCAATTTGGAAAAGGAAGATTCACTAAACCCAGTATGAATACCAATGCATATAATCCCAACTCTACCATAAATGCAAGAGAGATGGTGCCAGTTCATAGCAACTCGGTGCAAGGTGAAAATTAGCAACAAGGAAAATTTATGAATGCTAACAAAAGTGGAAAGAAAGATCTTATTATTTAGCATGAGGTTACTTCTCTCTTATCTACTAAGGATTAAGTTATGATGTAGGTAGGTGGAAGTAGATAGCCTTAAGAAGATATCTTCACTAACTTCCTAGTCAAGGACACCTTCATGCTTAATAAAGGAAACTCAATTGCAAAAAACACTAGAGATAAAATAAAGGCTTTAAGTGGAGATAGTAATATGCCTATAAGTTCATCTAATCATCCTCCAAAGTAACAAAGCATGGCTATGATTGGGATGGTTCTAAGGGCTCCTACACTTCTATCAAATCATAATGTTGGAAGGAATATTCAAGTCACTCCAACTCCTTAGGCTCCAAGCACTTATTTACCTCCAATAATCTAGGATAAAGTAGGTATGTCTTCTTTAAATATTTTAGATTCATTTAAAAGTAATAAAACATCCATTTTTCTATGGGATGTTCTGCATATGCTTGGTTATAAAGAGCTCCTAAAAAATTAGTTATCTAATATATCTACTAATGTCCTTCCTTCAAATCAAAGTGAAAATCATGTTGTCCTTGCAAGTGTTCCTAACACTATTTTCAAACCATCGACTAGAGTTGAGAAACCTCCACCATTATATTTCACTCTCATAGTAGGTGCCAAATTGGTCCATAATTGCATTGTTGATAGTGGAGCTTCTACTTTCATCATGCCTAAAGTGGTAGTAGATAAATTAGGCTTGAAGTATGAGCCTCATAGAAAATTAGTCCTCCAAATATATGGTACACTTTCCAAAACAATAGGACTGATTAAAAACTTGAATGTCTTCTTGCATGACTGTCCTAGCTTTCCTATTTTACAAGACATAGTTATTGTTAACCTCTCAACCCACTTTGTAATATACCTATCAAGGGACTTTACTACCAATATTAGTGGCTATATTTTGTTAGATTGATATTTCTTGGACTTTAGGATGAGTTATGGGATACATGTGACAATTAGGACATAGCCTCTTATAAGGTTTCATATAGAACCTTACATTGAGACAAGTTCTACTTTGAATTATGTTGTGAATGAAGATAAGGATTCTATTGTATATGATGGCTCTTCTTCTAAGCTTGAAGGCATTGTAGATTTGTTTTTTGATGAATATAGTTTAAGCACTTATGAGAATTATCCTTATGCTCTTATCGAGGAAATTAATCTAGGAGTATATTACATATATAAATAAATAATATCAACACCTCTACTTGACAAGGAAGAAGGTGAAGAAGATGAGATGTGGAAAAGGTTTTTTGATGGTTCAAGAAGTAAAATTGGTATAGGAGATAGTGTTATGTTAGTTTCCCCATCAAAACAAAAATACTATGCTTCATATATATTTCATTTTAGTTTTACTTATAATGTGGTTGAGTATGAATGTTTAATTCATGGCCTTCAATGGGCAAGGAGAAAAGGAATCATGAACTTACAGGTATATGGAGATAGTGAATTAGTTGTTCATCAAGTTAGAAATGTGGTTACTAACAATAACCCTTTGCTTAAGTCATATAATCATAGGGCATGGAATTTTCTTGAATATTTTAATGTATTCAACATATAGTTAATCCCAAGGGAGTATAATAATCATGTTGATAGACTAACTACCATAGGAGCTTAATTTGATACTCCAACTACCATAAAAGAGAAGGGGAAGAAATCTCACATTAAGATTAGTATCAGACCTTCTATACCTAATAATAAAGTGTCTTGTCAAGTTTTTGACTATGACAAACACATTGCATGCTTCCTGCAAAATGAGGCTGAGTTTTCTTTAAGGAATCAAAAGAGACTCTAAGAATAATTAAGTGGTTTAACAATTTTGGGAATATTAGTGTATTATTCCAATTTAGTTAAAGGGGTTGAGTAATAAAATCAATAAATAAATATGAAATAATTAAGCTATTAATTTGTGTAAATTAAATTACAATTTTAACCTTTCTAAAAATATTAATCAGATGGAGAAAATAAGACTTAGCTAGAAACTGGTTGATATGGCTAAGACAGGGTCTGAGATTCACTATGCAAGATTGGGAAACTATCATAAACTAAGATCTAACCTTCATTTTATGATTAGATAGGAGTACCTAAAGTGGAAAATAGTGGCACCAACACTATAGTCTATCTTTTTCACTATTATCTTGAGGATATGAGTTTTTTGGGTTTTGTTTGCCAGGTTTGTGTGACCTTGTTCATGAAGTTTTGACAGTTAGAAGTCTATATATCTCCTTATAGAGAATATTTCTCTTCAAAACCTATACTCCATTGAGATTTGACAAATTTTGATAAATATGGGGGGTTAGTATGTGTAATATTCATTGAATGTGTATCTACACCCTTTGTGTGGTCACATTGCCTACATATCAATACTCTGAAGAGGGATCAAGCCATATGTAGTTCTCCCACTTGATTTGCTTTATGCAATTAAGTGTATGAATAGGAAAAATGTTAAATTAGATGTACTTGAGGTAGTTAGGGAGTAGTGTAATGATTTAAATAAGCCCTTAAGTGTATTATCTAATTGTTTATAGAAAATAGGGAAGATTGCTTGAGTAATCTTGCTTGTATTATTTCTTACTTAGTGATAATCTTCAACCCTTACTAAATGGTCTTTGAATGGGATTTTATATGGATCTATTATTCATGGGTTGAATGTGCTCACATTAGGCCAATAAGGAAAAGGATGGGTAACTAGAAGGAACTAACCATTGGGGCTAAAAATGCACTTAGAAAATAGCATTGAAAGTAGATAAGAGTGGTAGTGGTACTATAGTCCAAGTGTGGCACTACTGTCTTGAGAAGATCGGACCTAGAGGGATGGATTAATCATGGAAAAATGGGTCTAGCTTATCTGGGATCAAGTATAGAAGGCTAAATATAACTAAAAATCAATGAAAATAAACCTATGAGGGTCATAAAATCAAGCAAGAGGGACCTAAGAGTTGGGTGTCATTAGCCATGCTCAAGTTACCAATTTTTACAATTTATATGACTATATTGGGTGATTAGATTATGAATTTAAGGACAAATAAGATACCTAAGGGTCTAGTGTCCTTAGAAATTATCTTCAATGAGCATGATCAAAATAAGAAATAAAAATTGAGTGTTTCTACAAAATAAGAGAATTATGAAAGAGTCCTGATCTTCAAAAATAGACTCCTCAAACTAGGCAAGGTATGTTCTACATTAGAAAAGCAATCATTCATTGACTTATGTAGAGAGCTTCATGATACCTTTGTTTTAAATTATAAGGACATAAAAGGATTTTATCCTAGATTAGCACATCATATTATTGATTTTAAACTTGGAGTTAAACTAGTTAGATAGAAACAAAGGCCCATTAATCCCAAGGTTGAGCAACTCATGAGTATAGATCTCACTAAACTCCTTGAATCTGAAATAATATTTTATATCAAACATTTAACATGTCTAGCTCATCTTATGCCTATTATAAAAAATAATGGGGAGATAAGAATTTGCTTAGACTTTAGGGATCTTAATAGGGTGTCACTCAAAGATCACTATTCTTTACCCTCAATGGAGCAAATTTTGCAAATAGTTTCAGGTTCTCAATCTTTTTCTCCTCTAGATGGATACTCAGGTTATAAACATATTTTATTTAATGAATATGATTAGTTTAAGACAAAATTTACCAATAAATGGAGTACTTTTTCTTATAATAATATGTTATTTAGTTTGTCAAATATTAGTGTTACCTTTCAAAGAGCCATGGGCATGGCCTTCAAAGGATTGATTAATGAGATGTTGTTAGTTTATCTAGATGATATAATAATATTTTCAACATATGATAATGAACATATTCATCACTTGAGACAAGAATTTTAAAGATGTAGGTAGTATGGATTATCTCTTAATCCAAATAAATGTGTCATTGTTATTCATGAAGATAAGCTCTTGGGACACATTATTTCCAAAGATGGTTTAGCTATTGATCCTGAAAGGATAAAGGTTATTCTTAGTCTATCAATTCCATTACATAAGAAAGGTATCCAAATTTTCTTAGGCAAGATCATTTTCTAAGGAGGTTCATACCTAGGTTTGCATCTTTGGTGAAACCTATCACAACCATGCTAAAAAAGAATCAAGTATTTTCTTAGACTAGAAAAGGTAAAAACTATTTTGAAGCCTTTAAGTAATAAATTGCATAAGTTCCTACTCTTTTTAATCTTGAATTTGATAAATACTTCATGTTGTATTCATTTGCTAACCTTGATACCATCTCAGCCATTATAATGCAAAAGAATGATAAGGGTGTCGAGTAGCCTAT
The DNA here is from genome assembly GCA_037957365.1 of Torreya grandis. Classification (NCBI taxonomy): domain Eukaryota; kingdom Viridiplantae; phylum Streptophyta; class Pinopsida; order Cupressales; family Taxaceae; genus Torreya; species Torreya grandis. The sequence goes on along the minus strand of JARHVA010005668.1, from coordinate 919,576 downwards.
TGCATTCTTTATTCAATGTTTAGAAGATTATGAATTCAATTTCACCTTTGTGGAGAAACAAGTCTTTGTTTTTATGAGAGGAATAAATAATTTTAGGCATATGGTTTCAAATAATAAAATTCATGTTATGGTTTCTCATACTAGTACTAAAGAGTTTCTTTTGAGCAGAGACCTTAGTGAGAAGAGAGCAGGATGGATCACTAAGGTAATATAATATGATGTTGCTATCAAAGTAATAAAATTGGTAAGTGTTAAAGTCCTTTACAAACACCTAGCTTTAGACCTTCATGAGTCAAAATAAGAGGTTATAGTAAATCATGTACTCTCAACTAGTTGGTTCCTTGCATGAACAGAGTTAAACACAAGATGTGATCAAATTTCTTCAAAATGGTGAGTATCCTAACAATATGAGCACATAATAAAGGAGATATTTTAGATTGAAATCTATATCATTTTCTCTTGTGGATGGTGTACTTTTTAGAAGAGACATTAATGGTGTCTTATTGAGATGAATTGATAATGATTAGTTTAGGGTGTTGTTGGAGAAGTTCCACGATAAAATCATATAGGGACATTTCTCCCGAAGAACTATAGCTACTAAGATAATGAGGGTAGGCATTTACTAGCCTAGCATCTTTAAGGACTACCATTTTTGGGTGAGAAGATGTTCACAATGTGTTTTTTTGTGGGAAATCAAAATCTTGTAGCTCTCCCTTTGAATCATATCTAATTTGATCAACCTTTCATGTAATGGGGTCTTAATTTCATTGGTATGATAAACCCCCCATCAAATGTTGGTCATAAATGGATACTCATAGTAACTGATTAGTTTACAAGATGGGTTGAGGTAGTGGCATTAAAGGAAGCTAATGAGAATGTTATCTTGGAGTTATATGAGAGCATCATAATAAGGTTTGGTACTCCTACTATTGTTTTAGATAATGTTCTTACTTTTATGGGTGTTAAGATGGTTGGGAAAATAGTAATGGAATATTTATGAGCACTTCATCCAACTATTACCCTCAAGGTATGGGTTAATTAAATCTACTACCAAGAATCTAGTTAGAATCATCAAGAGAACCTTGAATCATAACCAAAGAGCTTGACACACCAAATTGAAGACAACCTTATGGGATAATAGGATAAATCCCAAAAGGTCAATAGGGAATTCTCATCTTATGCTTGTCTATGGAAGAGAGTCTAGGTTGTCTATTTCTTAATGGATACCTACCTTAAAATTGGCACATTAGTTAGAGTTATTAGAAAACACTCATATCGAGGTAAGATTGATAGAATTGATAAAGTTTCAAGAAACTAGAAAGAAGGTTCATCAAGCTTTGGAGCATCACCAAGCATTAATGAAGAGGTATTTTGACAAGAAGGAAACTCTAATATCATTTCAATAAGGTGACATAGTGTTGAAATGGGATGAAGATAGAGCAAAACTAGGGAGACATAAAATTTGACACTCTATGGAGTGGACCATATGTCATCATCAAGTATAAGAAAAGCAATTATTTCTAATTATCAAGGATGAATGGAGAAGAGTTACATATCCCTATGAATGGGATACATTTGAAACATTGATATTGAGTGATAAAGTTCATTTATATAGATAGTATATTAGGTTTGTGTTTTGTTTTAATTGTGTGTGTTGTGTTCCCTAAGTGTTCTGATCAAACACATGTGTGTTTCTATTTTGTGTCTTGTCTTATTTGTTTAATGTTTTTGGTGTGTTATTTTAAGATAATTTGTGTGTCAATCTACTATACATGTGACTCCATATCCCAATGGATAGGATTAGGCAACTGATTATGGCATAAAACATGCCACCCTTGGGAAATTACTAAAAATGTTGACCATTTTTACCATGATCAAAATGGATCAACCCCCCTATAGTCAAAATCTGAAATAGGTAATTATTATAATGTCATAGGATGTGTTGTAATTCAGTTTATGTCATTTCATATGCCATTTTAGTTTTGTTCATGTTTTAGTTTAGTTCTTATGTTATTTCATACCTTAGAGTCATTTTAGGGTCACATATAAAAGTGTTAGGTCTTCATGATGTTTAAGGCATTCAAGGATCATGGAACAAGTTTGTACAGGCTTCAAAAGTTTATTCAAGCTTCAAAGATTAAGTAAATAGTTCCTTTCATGAGCGCAAAGGAAGTATATCATTACTACATGTCACATAAGAGTGGGTTGAATATTTCACTTGTACATTTAATAAATATGCTTGGGAAAAGTATAAAACTAAAATAGTCACACACAAATGATGTTCTTGGTGTCCAAATCATATTCTAATAAATTTAGGTCTTGATGTTATTTCTAACTCAAGATACAAGCTTTCAAAGATTGACTTGTAGATGAAGACATTCATGTGAGTGTCAAAGTTAAGCTTTGTAATAAAACCACTATGATCTAAAATTTGATAGTCTGTGAGATGTCAAATACATCCACACAAATGTCAAATGACATTCATGTGAATGTCAAAATTAAGACCCAAGAAATGACCATTAGAATTCAAATGGTGGGTCTAAGTTTAAGTGAAATCCGAGTAAGCAGTTTCATGATGGCATATCTCACATGCATGAGGGTCCTAGGGGTAGCTTAATGCATGTATAAGTTACTATATGTAATAATATCATCTAGTTCAATGTTTGGGTTAAGATGTTGCATATATCAAAATATTTTGAATTCTAAAGTTGGATTCTCAAATAGATTTTGCAAAGTTTAATATTTATCCAAATTTTCTAAGTTCAAATAGAGTCAAGTAAGCACATTGATGTAGCCATATTTTACACTATGGCATTTACAAGAGAATATGATCATATAGGTTTGCTTATTTTTATTCCTTGTTAATATGCACTAGATCTTAGATCATGTAATGAAGTGAATCACAAGATATGTAGGTGCAAAGTTAACCTCCCAAGAAGTTTGATAGTGGTTTCCCATACTTAGCCAAATAAACCAGACCATCATCATAGAATTACATAGGTGAGCACACTTGAGAATTTTTTAAACATACTTAGAAAGCTCTCAAATATAGTGGATCAAGTGGGCACACTCCTTTTAGTATCAAGAACATCTCTTGCAATTTTGGTCCCCCCATGATTTTTGTGCTTCAAGATATAAATCTTCAAAGTTGGTCAAATAATATAATACATTTGTATAGATGTCAAATTTAGGCCATTTAAACATTCTATTAGATATTTATTTTGATGGCCTATATGATGTCAAATACATATGTGTGTATTTCAAATGATGTTTTTATGAACATCAAATTTAAGACCTGTAAAGTAATCATTAGGGTTTAAATCTAATCAGATCCAATGGTTGGCATGTAGACATGCATCTAGATCTAATGGCATGAAAAAGAGTTAAAGGTCAAGGAGCTCAAATCAAATTCAATTTTTCCAACTATCATGATCTTGAGACTTGGGTTCAGTGATTGATGGCTAGTGTCGAAGCTCAAAGTAAAGAGATTCTAGAGGAGATCGACAGGTCAAATCTAACTAGTTTTTAGATGGACAAGATGAACGCATGTCCAAATGGTGACAAGCATATTTTATAATGTAATGAGCAACATGGAAAAGTAATGCCACATGGATAACTATGTAGGATCAAGGACTCTATTAGATTAAGATCTTTATACTCATATGCAACCATGAGAGCTTAGTCAAAGATTAGAATGAATAGTGACTACCAAATATAAAAAATAAAGTCCAAGAAAGCAATGAGTAGCTAAAAATTAAAAATGTAATCATCAAGAAGATATCAACCAATAAAATGTCTATGAATATCATAACATATGTGTCAACAAACCTAGTTTTGTTTAAAATTATTGAAAGATGGTCCATGATAGAAACAATTTCACAAAGGCTAGCTGAAGAGTCATTACACCATTTTGGGATAAATTTGTCATTTTTTACATGGTAATTTGGTTAGAGATACATTCAATGTCTATTTCACACTCAATTCACCCAAATATATCTAGTTCTCATGTTAGACATGTGTTTCACTAACCCTTGGACTTCTTTCTTTTCTCCTCTCCTAGAAGTTCTATAAGTAGTTGTAATTTTGACCTTTGTAGATATACCACACCATGTATGGTGAATCCCTACTAAATTGATGTCATATTATGTCTTTGAACATTAATTCAAGTCTATTTCTAAGTTCTTGAATAATTATCTAAGTGTATAAGTGATTTATAGTGATAATCTTCTATCCTTCTTTCCTTTATCCTTTTATATCTAAGCAATAATTCTTAGTCTAATAGGTCATATAGAGTATAATTAAGTGTGTCATAAGGAAACCATTACTCACCTACAACCACTACATCAAAATCATTTAAGTTGAATATTATTGGATAACTCTATTCAAGGATGCACACACATGGGTGAAAATTCACAAAAAGTGTACATTATTTACAGGAAAATAAAGATTGGAAGCCCTACCCCTAAACTCAATATAAGATGATCAACCCTTTACATAGTGGGGCTTGGAATTCATTAGTATGATAGATCTACCATCAAGTGCTACACACAAATGGATCCTCATAGCAACCAACTACTTCACAAGATGGATAGAGGTAATATCACTCAAAGAGGATAATGAGGTTTCCATCTTATACTTCTTTGAAAGCATTGTCGTGAGATTTGGTGTTCTAACCACTATTATCTTAGATAATGTACTAGATTTCTTTAGAGCCAAGATCAATGAAAGGGTGGTCAAACATAGCATCCATCTAAAGACATCATCTAATTATTACCCTTAGGGTAATGGTTTATCTAAGTTAAATAATAAAAACTTAATTTGCATCATTTAGTGAACCATAGAGGATAACCAGTGATCATGTCACACCAAGCTCAAAATAGCCCTCTAGGCAAATTGAATAATGTTTAAAAGAGTGATATGGAATTCACCTTTTATGTTAGTTTATGGAAATGAAGTGAGGTTAGCCACATCTCTTGAATTATCTTCACTAAATCTAGCCCATCAAGTAGAATTACTTGAGAGTGATCCCATGATACAAAGGTTAGCTGAGATAAAGGAGCTTGAAGAATTCAGGACATAGGACATGCACACATGGATATTTAGTAGGTGTAGGCTAAGGAAACATTTGATAGAAGGGTTGTTGATAAAATCTTCAATTAAAGAGACTTTTTACTTAAATGGGATGAAAATAGAGTAAAGGTCAGGAGGCATACAAAATTTGATGTTATATGGAGTAGCCCATAAACCATAATAAATCATAATCAATCCAATGCATACAAGCTCACAAATCCAAGAGGAGAGGTGTTTCCAATCCCTGATAATAGGATTCATCTTAAACACTACCTCTGATGATCATAAGCACCCTTGTAAATAGTATTTTAGATGTTTTAATTTTCTTAAGTGTCATGCCCACATGTTTTTGTTTAGAGTAGTTTCATTTCCTCTAGGCACTTGTGTGTATTTTTGTTAGCTTAGTTTTGCCTTTATTCTAAGTGTCATTTGGCATAGTTTTTTTCTTTTTTTGTCATTATGGAAATTATCTCAATTCCTTCTAAGGTCATATGGGATTTTTGGTCCAATCACAATTAGGAGAAAGATAAATAGATTCTAGATGACTCCATGCCCAATAGATTGCTTCAAGGCTATTAGATTTTTCTAGAAGGTAAGTGGCATGTATAGGTTACCAAAAAATTTCACTGTCCAAGTCACCCCCGAGAAATTTTTTAACTCATAAAGATTGTATATGAGAGGTTGATCATTTTTACAGTGTCAATTACTCTATAAAAAAGTTTATATATAGATTCTTACCATTCACACCCACATTTAACATTCAACATGGGTTCGCACATCAACTGAGTGTTTATTTAAACTTATATGTAGTTTCTAATATGTGTCCCATGCAAATATCCTTCATTTCACCAACACAATGCATAATTTAAAGTGTTCAGGTCTCCCAAAATTCAAGTAGTGAAAGAGAGAAGTGCATAGGGAGTAGTTCCAAATCATGAAGGGTACACTCAATATCTTCAATTTTCTTATGCACCTTTATTAAAATACTTCCTTCCACTCAAATGATGAAGTCATGTGCCAAGTCATAGAGTTTCACATCTATGCCCTTGTAAAATGCAAATTGATATCTAAGATGTGCAGCATTTCCTTTAAAGACTGATATACATTTTAGATAAAATCACAAACTATGAAGACCATCAAATAGAATAAGCATGGAAAGTGTTAGGGCCTTGTGCATTTTTTCAATATCTCCCTCATCACCCTTCATAAACTCATAGCTTCACTATGTATCTAGTATAATACATAACCTTTAGTGCACACCCTTTACACAGGATACATTTAACTAAATGCACATTCAAGATAACATGGCAGAACCTAAGGATACACTTACATAGTCCCACCTCAACAGGCTAGTCTAGGTGGATTGATAGGTGACTACCATAAATAAGGATGGTAGGTGAGCCTAATTAGACATTTATGGGGCCAAATCCAAATAGAATTAAATGTAAAGGTATTTATCAGAGTGTTAGAGCATGATAACACACCTTCCTTGGATACCTAAATTCCCTTCATTCATAGATACACATGTGGATACATGAGTGATCTTCCAGCTATTTATATGATCAAATTTTTAGACCCAAGTTGAATAATCATGGCTCATATTTGTTTTTACAAAGACTTTGATCCTATTAATTAGCCTTGGATTCTAGATTCCATTTTCAAATTGAAGCTCCTACTACAATCTCCAATGGTGAATTAATTATAGAAGGCCTTACCCAGTGCTATAAAAACCCTAATTTTATTATAAAATGTCAACATTTCTAGGCATAGTGACATTATCAAACTTTACCCTCTAAGATCCCTATCTTGGTATAACAAAGCTATACCTATTCAATTATGTAATATTTCATTACACCTTGAGATTAATAATAATTGATTTACTTTTCTTCATGTTATATGTTATGTGTGCATTCATGGTTATTTATCCTTTTTGATGGATGTTCATCCTTATCATTATCATCCTACCTTAGCACCTTTATACAAAACTAAAAGTTTATATAAGTCTCATGTTATATATACACATATTTTCATAGGGATTATCTATGGACCATTTATATTCCATATTAATACTATGATTTGTTCATTCACCTCTATGTGAAAAACTTATGTAGTGTACTTGGTTTGAAGATTTCATATTCATTCAGTTAGTTTTATTATGTTATTAATTAGGTGAGGTGCTTGGTCTATTCTTGGTGTATCACCTTTTTCATTATATCAACCCTCTTACCTTTTCTCTCTTTTTTCCCATTTGTCAATTTGAGGTTTATCACTATCTATAAATTTCATCCTACTCTTCGTAGGTATATGCACTAGTCCTAAACTAGGTGAATCTATAATAGAAGGAAATTTACCTACTCCAAAGGTTCATCCCAAGTATCACAAGTATCCTACACATTAGAGGATGATCCCATTATTACAACAAGACATTGAATCCCTCTTTATCATATAGGTCCAAGGGACTAGGCATGGAAGAGACACATATTAGCAAGAACCTTTCACACATGAGTGCATGTTTTAAGTGATAATAATTTATGGCACACTCGGTGAGACTAGTCTAAATATTTAACTAAGAGCTTGGTGTTGTTCTTAGTCAACAGTGTTGAGGACAATTTCAAATCACCTAGAAACTATAATCATTCTTGGTACATAACAATGATATTTTCATCTATACGCCAAGACACATGAGATCATCTTAAAAAGGTACTTATTTTCATTTCATTGAGTTACTTGCATCTTATAGAAGAGGAAGAGTTAGAGTATCTTTGTCTCTAGTTAGGGTAGATAGTGATTCAAACCAAACTTCCTTAAGAACTCAATCTACCCCTCCTTTAGGTAGATTTCCCCAACCTATAAGATGGTTATTCCCTATTCTATTCATGGTTTAATAGATAAAACACACATTTTGTCCCTTTAATGGAGGTAGCCTATTGATCCTTCCCTAGTATGATGATCTTCTTATAGTTACACTTAAGAGCATCCCCACTTTATTGGAGAAAATTCAACTACCCCAATAGAGCATATACAAGATAAAAAATATTTTCTCCATCCATAACATGACTAAAGACAATATTATTATGTATATCCTTGCCTCTTCTTTGAAAGGGAGTGTGTTCCAATAGTATCATAGTATGTGACTTGGTACTATTAAAATATGGGATAAGTAGGCATAGCACTATATAGATAATTTGAGGAAAAGAGTGATCATCTATCACTAATGGAGCAAATCACAACCAGAGCATGTTTACAATCAAAATATTTAAACTTTATTTGTGTTTCCTATAATTTTTTATTTTTTTAAATTGAAACCTTGAATGATTACACAGATTAGGTGTATCCTATAATTTTTGAATTTTGAATAATACAACACAAAAACATAGGTGGATTGACTCATTTTGATCATGTTTACATTTAAAAGATTCAAATTTTATGCTTGTTTCCTATAATTTATAAGTTTTGAAAATTTCAACACCAAAACAAGGGTGGTTTTACTCCTTTCGAACATGTTTACCATCAAAATGTGCATGTTTTAAGTGATAATAATTTATGGCACACTCGGTGGGACTAATCTAAATATTTAACTAAGAGCTTGGTGTTGTTCTTAGTCAACAGTGTTGAGGACACTTTCAAATCACCTAGAAACTATAATCACTCTTGGTACATAACAATGATATTTTCATCTATATGCCAAGACACATGAGATCATCTTTAAAAGGTACTTATTTTCATTTCATTGAGTTACTTGCATCCTATAGAAGAGGAAGAGTTAGAGTATCTTTGTCTCTAGTTAGGGTAGATAGTGATTCAAACCAAACTTCCCTAAGAACTCAATCTACCCCTCCTTTAGGTAGATTTCCCCAACCTATAAGATGGTTATTCCCTATTCTATTCATGGATTAATAGATAAAACAAACATTTTATCCCTTTAATGGAGGTAGCCTATTGATCCTTCCCTAGTATGATGATCTTCTTATAGTTACACTTAAGAGCATCCCCACTTTATTGGACAAAATTCAACTACCCCAATAGAGCATACAAGATAAAAAATATTTTCTCCATCCATAACATGACTAAAGACAATATTACTATGTATATCCTTGCCTCTTCTTTGAAAGGGAGTGTGTTCTAATAGTATCATAGTATGTGACTTGGTACTATTAAAATATGGGATAAGTAGGCATAGCACTATATAGATAATTTGAGGAAAAGAGTGATCATCTATCACTAATGGAGCAAATCACAACCAGAGCATGTTTACAATCAAAATATTTAAACTTTATTTGTGTTTCCTATAATTTTTTATTTTTTTAAAATTGAAACCTTGAATGATTATACAGATTAGGTGTATCCTATAATTTTTGAATTTTGAATAATACAACACAAAAACATAGGTGGATTGACTCATTTGATCATGTTTACATTTAAAAGATTCAAATTTTATGCTTATTTCCTATAATTTATAAATTTTGAAAAGTTCAACACCAAAACAAGGGTGGTTTTACTCCTTTTGAACATGTTTACCATCAAAATGTGCATGTTTTAAGTGATAATAATTTATGGCACACTCGGTGGGACTAGTCTAAATATTTAACTAAGAGCTTGGTGTTGTTCTTAGTCAATAGTGTTGAGGACACTTTCAAATCACCTAGAAACTATAATCATTATTGGTACATAACAATGATATTTTCATCTATATGCCAAGACACATGAGATCATCTTAAAAAGGTACTTATTTTCATTTCATTGAGTTACTTGCATCCTCTAGAAGAGGAAGAGTTAGAGTATCTTTGTCTCTAGTTAGGGTAGATAGTGATTCAAACCAAACTTCCCTAAGAACTCAGTCTACCCCTCCTTTAGGTAGATTTCCCCAACCTATAAGATGGTTATTCCCTATTCTATTCATGGTTTAATAGATAAAACAAACATTTTGTCCCTTTAATGGAGGTAGCCTATTGATCCTTCCCCAGTATGATGATCTTCTTATAGTTGCACTTAAGAGCATCCCCACTTTATTGGAGAAAAGTCAACTACCCCAATAGAGCATATACAAGATAAAAAATATTTTCTCCATCCATAACATGACTAAAGATAATATTATTATGTATATCCTTGCCTCTTCTTTGAAAGGGAGTGTGTTCCAATAGTATCATAGTATGTGACTTGGTATTATTAAAATATGGGATAAGTATGTATAGCAATATATAGATAATTTGAGGAAAAGAGTGATCATCTATCACTAATGGAGAAAATCACAACCATCAAAATGGATCCACATAAGTATATGGTTGATTTCAAATTTTGGTTATAGAGGACTTGGGATCGAATTCCATTCTTAGTAAAGCTAAATCCTCACACTATTCTCTTATATTTTTTGAGAGAGATAAATAGTGATGTGGCCATAATGATCTAATATATGGGATGTCTAACACTACCAGATGCATATGATAAGAAAATATTTTCTCCATCCATAACATGACTAAAGATAATGTTACACTGTAGCTCTTTAATTCTTCTTTGAAAAGGAGAGTGCTCCAATGGAACTACAGTATGTAGCCTAATATATTTGAAACTAGGACAAGTTATACACAATACTATGCAGATAATTTCAAGAAAAGAGTGACCACCAGTCACTAATGGAGCAACTCATGACCAGTAAAATGGCTCCACATGAGTAGATGGTTAATTTCAACTTCTAGTTCTAAAGGACTTGGTATTGAATTTCACTCTTTGTAAAGTTAAATCTTCACACTATGTTATTATATTTTTTAGAGCATTAAATAGTGATGTGGTCATACTAATCCAATCTATGGGATGCACAGTACTATAAGATGCATATGAAGATAACATATTTTCTCCATCCATAATGTGAATAAATGCAACATTGCAGTATAGCTCATTACCTCTTCTTTGAAAGGGAGAGTGATCTAATGGTGCCATATTTTGTGGCTTGGTACTATTCAAAATTTAGACAAGTTAGGCACATTACTATGCAAATAATTTTAAGAAAGGAGTGACCACCTATCAACAATAAATAAACTCATGACCATCAAAAGGACTCCACATTATCAAATGGTTTTGTTGACCACTTTTACCATGGTAAAAATGCGTCAACCCCTCTATAGTCAAAATCTTAAATAGGGGATGTTTATAATGTCATAGGGTGTGTTGTAATTCATCTAATGTCATGTCAAATGCCATTTTAGTTTTGTCCATAGTCTAGTTTAATCCTTGTGTTATTTCATAGCTTAGAGGTCATTATAGGGTCATATATAAAAGTGTCAGGTATTCATGGTATTCAAAGTATTCAAGGATCATAGAACAAGTTTATACAGGCCTCAAAAATTAATTTGAGATTTAAATATCAAGTAAATTATTCCTTGCATGAGCTCAAAGGAAGCAGACCATCATTACATGTCATACAAGAGTGGGCTGAATAGTTCACTTGTACATTTAATAAATATGCTTAGGAAACTCATAGAACCAAAATAGTCATAGGAAAATAATGCTCTCAGTGTCTATATCATACTCTACAAATTTAGGTCTTGATGATATTTCTAACTCAAGATACAAGCCTTCAAAGATTGACTTGTAGATGAAGATGTTAGCAAAGTGTCAAAGTTAAGCTCAGTAATAAAACCAATGAAGTATAAAATTTGATAGTCTATGTGACATCAAATATGTTCATGTAGATGTCAAATGACATTTGTATAAATGTCAAAATTAAGATCCATGAAACAATTTTTGGAATTCAAATGATGGGTCTAAGTTCAAGTGAAAGCTAAGTAGTTTGACAATGGCATATCTCACATGCGTGAGGGTCCTAGGCATAGCTAAATACATGTATGCATTCTTCTATGTAAGAAGATCATCTAGTTTAATGTTTGGGTCAATATGTTATATATATCAAAATATATTGAGATCTAATGTTAGCTTCTTAAATATATTTTGCCAAGTTTCATACTTAGCCAAATTTTCTATGTTTAAAAAGAGCTAAGTAAGCACATTGATGTAGCCATATTTTGCATGTGTAGAACTTATAAGAGAAGATGATCATATGGATTTATTCATTTTTTTTCCTATTTAATATACACTATAACTCAAATTATGCAATGGAGTGCATCAAAAGATATGCAAGTGTAAATTTGACCTCCTAGGTAGTTTGATAGTTTTCTCCCATACTTAACCAATGAACCAGACCATTATCAAGGCATCATGTAGAATTGCATAGGTGAGCACACTTTAGCATATTTTGAACATACTTATAAAACTACTAGAGCTATTGGATCAAGTGGGCACAATCCTTTTAGTATCAAGAACATCTTCTACAAGTTTGGTCCCCCTGTGATTTTTTCACCTTAAGATATAAATATTCAAAGTTGGTCAACTAATATGATATGATCACACAGACATCAACTTTAGGTCATTAAAAAATTCCATTGGAGTTTTAATTTGAGTATTTATAGGATTTCAAATATATACGTATTGATATCAAATTACATTCACATGAATGTCAAATTTAAGACTTGTAAAGTAGTTGTTGGGGTTCAAATCTAAGCAGATCTACCAGTTGACATGTAGACATACATCTAGATCTAATGGTGAAAGTGAGATTCAAAGATTAAGGAGATAAAATCAAATGAAATGTTTCCAACTCTCATTATCTCAAGACTTTGGGTTAGTGATTGATTTCCAACATCAAAATTTGAAGCAAAGATATTCCAAAAGGGATCGATAGGTCAAATCTGACTAGTTTCCAGATGGATAAGATGAACACATGTCTAAATAGTGACAAGTATATTTTAGAATATAATGAGAAATGTGGAAAAGGAATGCCACATGGACAACCATGTAGGATCAAGGAATTTTTAGCAAATCAATATCTTCAAACTCATATGCCACCATAAGATCTCAATCAAAGATTAGAATGAACAGTGACTACCAGATGTAAAAAATAATGTCTAGAAAAGTAATGAGTAGTTGTAGATGACAAATGCAATCATTTAGAAGATATTTAGAGACCAAGAAAACATCTATGACTATCATAACATATGTGTCAACCTTCTTGGTTCAATTTCAAATGCTCAAAAAATGGTCCATGATGGAAATAGTTTCACAAAGGCTAACTGAAGAGTCAATGCATCATTTTGGGAGAAATTTGTCATGGTTTATGTGGACATTTGGATGGAGATACATTCATTTTCTATTTCAAACTCATTGAACTTACACTATAAATAGTCCTTGTGTTGGACATGTGTTTCAAAGACCCTTAGACTTCTTTTTTTTCTCCTCTCTTAGAATTTTTATAAGTAGATGTCATTTTGACCTTTGTAAATATACCACACCATGTATGGCAAAGCCCTGTTGGATTGATGCCATATTTTGTCTTTGAACATTTATTCAATTTTTTTTTTATTTTTTGAATAATTTTATAATTATGTAAGTTAATTATAGTGAGAATAAGTGATAATCCTTTCTAGTTATTTATTTATCCTTACATATCTAAGCAAGAATTCTTAGTCTAATAGGCCATATAGAGTGTAGTTACGTGTGTCAAAATCTTTCAATTATATAACTATCTTTTACATGTGAAATCTACCTTCTAGTTTATTTTATTTGTGTTGGTTCACACATCCCATCTTTATACTTAAATACTCATATTATAATCCTCTAAGACTTTCAGACTAGTTTATATGCCTTATTTCATAGTGCTTGGAATATGATGGTCATGTGGAGATAATATTAGTGTATCACCTCTATATAATATGTTCCATTCATGTTATTTCTAACTCTTTTCCCCATAATTAAGTAGTATTTTATGTGATAAGCATTGCATGATACATTCAAGGAGCTATCTATTTAAATCTAGAGGCTCATTTCCATAATAGGTACACCCACATACTTGGAGATGTTGCCATGTTTCCCAAATCTAGAATAGGCTTGAACACCCTCTTCTAGGGTGTAATATTTGGTGACAATAGTTATGGCACACCTGATGGGACCTTATCTTCAAGATAACTTGTCAAGATAAATGCTAGTCTTGACAACATCGACTATAAATTAGTGTGATTCTCAGTATTTGGTAACTCCACCAAGATAAATCTAGTCTAAAGCCATTATTTTGATTTCATAATTCATGGTTCTCACAATTTCATCATCTAAAAGATTTTTCAATCCCATTGACCCACTCTTTTAGCCTAAACTTCCCCTTGGAGTTTAATACCCTCCTAAATTGCACTTTAAAGATCAGAAAGCTTTTTCTAGCAAGGGAAGTCAAGAGAATGAACAAGTTGAATAAACTAAATATTTTAAAGAATAAATGGCTATACCTCATTATTTTCCCACAATCAATACAAAAAATAAAAATTTCCTTCAGGCATATGATGTTATTCCTCCCAATGCCCCAAAAGGTGTGCCTCTATTCCATGGTGAGAGTCAAATTACACCTAGTGAGCATATTAGAGATGTCTCTAACTTTTGTAGCTTCCATGATATCACTAAATATAATATTTCCATTAGACTCTTTGCCATGTCCTTTAAAGGGAGGATCTTGAATATTATAAAACTTTAGAAGGTGGATGTATCACATCATAAGATGAATTTGGAGTGTTTTTTATTATAATATTTATAAATGAGAGGGACCATGCCTCTCTTATACACCATCTTAATATAATAAAAAGAGGAGATAAATAAAAAATGCATGATTTTAATGAAAGGTTTTAGAAGACTTGGAATACACTACCTCTTCCTATGATTCCACCTCCTAGCTTTATATTCCCAACCTCTTTGAGATATTTTGGAACTAAAATTGTTGTCATGCTTTAGTCCATGGGTGGTTCCACCATCCCTGAAGCATATGAAATCACTATCAAGGTTGAAAATAATCTCATCCAAGCTAGAATATTTCCACCTAAAGTTTGTATGCCTCCATTATCTAATGCTTTTTTTTATGCTTAGAATGTGGCTCAAACTCCTAATGTCAATACCAAGCCTCGAGCTACTCCTAAGAAGGAGGATAATGTCATGGACAAAGATTCATAAATTCAAATGCTAAGAGCTCAGTTTAGGAAAGATAACATAAAAATAGGTGCCTATCAAAATTCATATCCTTATTATCATTAGTATGGTTAGTAATTTGGAAGAGGAAGAGGCCAATGGCAACCTAATCCCAACAAGATTTCCAATGAATATAATCTAAACTCTACCGCCAATACAAGAGAGATGGTGCCAATTCATAACAACTTGGTAAGGTGAAAATTGTTAGCAAATCCAATTTATGGATGTTAATTAAGGTGGAGAGTATGCTCTTATTACTCAGCATGAGGTTACTCATCTCCTATCTATTGAGGATTAAGTTATGATGCAGATAGGTAGAAGTAGACAACCTCAAGAAGAGATCTTCACCAACATCCTAGTCAAGGACACCTTTATGCTTAATCAAGGAAACTTGGTTATAGAAAACACTAGATCTAAAATAAAGGGTTTAGGTGGAGACATTAATATGCATATAACCTCATCCAATCATCCTCCAAAGTAGAAAATCATGGATGCAAGTGGGATAGATCCAAGGGATCCTACACTTCCATCAAATTAGAATGTTGGAAGGACTATTCAAGGCATTCCAACTCCTTAGGTTCCAAGCACTTCATTTCCTCCAAGAATCTATGAAAAATTAAGTATGTCTTATTTAAATATTTTAGATTCATTGAAAATTACTAAAACATCCATTTCTCTATGGGATGTTTTGCATATGCCTAGTCAAAAAGAGCTCTTTAAAAAGTAGTTATTTGTTATACCTATCAATATGACTCCTTCTAATCAATGTCAAAATCATGTTGTCCTTGAAATTTTTCCTAACAATATTATCAAACCATCTACTAGAGTTGAGAAACCTCCACCATTCTATCTCACTCTCATAGTAGGTGATAAATTGGTCCATAATTACATTATTGATAGTGGAACTTCTACTTAGATCGTGCCTAAAGTGGTAACAGATAAATTGGACCTATAGTATAAGCCTCATATAAAAGAGTCCTCCAACTATATGGTACACCTACCAAAATTTTAGGATTAATTAAAAACTTGAAAGTCTTCTCGTACGATTGTCCTAGCTTTCCTATCTTGCATGGCATAGTTGTTGTTAACCTCCCAACCCACTTTGTAATATGCCTATCAAGGGAATTTAATACCAATATTGGTGGATATATTTCATCTAATTTATCTTTCTTGGCCTTTATGATGAGGTATGGGATAAAAGTGACAATTAGGACATAGCATCTTAAAAAATTTCATATAGAACCTTATATTGAGACAAGTTCTAATTTGAATTATGTTGTTCATGAAGAGAAGAATTCTATTGTAGATGATGGCACTTCTTCTAAGATTGAAGGAATTATATATTTATTTATTTATTTATATATTAATAACACTTATGATCATTATCCTTATTCTCTTATGGAGGAAATTGATCTTGGATTATATTGCATACATGAAGAAGGAATACCAACACCTCTACTTGCCAAGGAAGAAGGTGAAGAAGATGAGATGTGGAAAATGTTTTTTGATGGTTTAAGAAGAAAAATTAGTACAAGATTTGGTGTCATGTTAATTTTCCCATATAAATATTAATAGCATGTTTCATATATATTTCATTTTAATTGTACTTGTAGTGTGGCTGAGTATGAAGGTTTAATTCATGGTGTTCAATGGGCAAGGAGAAAAGGAATTAAGAACTTGTACGTATATGAAGATAGTGAATTGGTTATTCATCAGGGTAGAAATGTGGTTGCTAAAAAAAACCATTTAATTAAGTCATATAATCATAGGTTATGGTATTTTCTTGAAGGTTTTAATGCATTCAACATACAGGCAGTCCCAAGGGAGCAAAATAATCATGTTGATAAACTAGTTGCCATAGGAGCAAAATTTGATACTCCAACTACCATAAAAGAGAAGGGGAAGAAATATCACATCAATATCATTATCAAACGTTTTGTATCTAATAATGAAGTGTGTTTTCAAGTTTTTAAAAGTGACAAACACATTACATGCTTATTGAAAAATGAGGTTGAGTTTTCTTCAAGGAATCAAAAGAGACTCCAAGAATAACTGGGTGATTAGATTGTGCAGTTAAGGACAAATAAGATACCTAAGGGTATGTGACCTTAGAAAGTATCTTAAATGAGAATAATCAAAATAATAAATAAAAAGTGATTATGTCTATAAAATAAGAGAATTATGGAAGATTCTTGATGTTCAAAAATAGACTCCTCAAACTAGGCAAGGTATGTTCTACATTAGAAAAGCAAGCATTCATTAATTTATGTAGAGAGTTTCATGATATCTTTGCTTAGGAGTATAAGGAAATAAAATTATTTGATCCTATCCTATCACATCATACTATTGAATTGGAACCTAGAGTTAAACTAGTCAAACAAAAACAAAGCCTCATTAATCCTAAGGTTTAGCAACTCATGAGGATAGAGATCACTAAACTCCTTGAATCTAAAATAATATTTCCTATCAAGCATTCAACATGTGTATATAGAATTTTTCTTATTATAAATAAAAATGAAGAGATAATACTTTTTGTTGACTTCAGAAATCTTTATAGGGTGTCACTTAAAGATCACTATCCTTTACCCTTAATGGAGTAGATTTTGCAAATAGTT
Organism: Torreya grandis; assembly: GCA_037957365.1. Classification (NCBI taxonomy): domain Eukaryota; kingdom Viridiplantae; phylum Streptophyta; class Pinopsida; order Cupressales; family Taxaceae; genus Torreya; species Torreya grandis. Next base: position 901,841 of record JARHVA010005668.1, on the reverse strand, counting down.
TCAGGTTCTCAACATATTTCTCTTCTAAATGGATACTCAAGTTATAATCAGATTTGATTCAATGAATATGATCAGTTTAAGACAAAATTTACCACTAAATTGGGAAATCTTGCTTATAGTAAGATTCTATTTGGTTTGTCAAATGGTGATGTTACCTTTCAAAGAGCCATGGACATGGCCTTCAAAGGCTTTATTAATGAGATGTTTTTAGTTTATCTAGATATAAAAATATTATCAAAATATTATAATTAACATATGCATCACTTGAGACAAGTGTTTGAAATAGGCAAGCAGTATGGAGTATCTCTTAATCCAAAGAAATGCATCTTTGTTATTCATGAAGTTAAGCTCTTGGGAAACATTATTTCCAAAGATGGCTTGGATATTAATAATGAAAGGATAGAGGCTATTATTGGCCTATAATTTCCATTACCTAAGAAAGGTATCCAAATTTTCTTATGAAAGATAATTTTTTTAAGGAGGGTCATACCTAGGTTTGCATCTTTGGTGAAACCTATCACAGCCATGCTCGGAAAGAATCAAGTTTTTTCATGGACTAATGAAGGTAAGAATAGTTTTGAAGCCTTTAAGAAAGAAATTTCACAAGATCCTACTCTTTTGAATCCTAAATTTTCTAACCTTGATACTATCTCAGCCATGCTAATGCAAAATAATGATGAGGGTGTGGAGCAACCTATTGAATTCTTTATTCAAGGTTTAGAAGATTATGAATTCAAGTACACCTTGTTAAGGTGTGGAGACTAAAAGTTTCACATATGAGTGCATTACCAAAGTTGTAGGTTTACACAGTCACCGGCGTCAGTTAGGAGCGACCGACATCGGTCTGGTGCAATTGAAGAGATGCCGACGTTGGTAGATGATCGGTTGACGTCGATCACAGGCAAGCAGGCAGGAACCGGTGTCAGTTACCTGTGCGTCCAAAATGTTATTTCCAAGGATAGAAGTGAGTGTTTTCATGATGATTTTAAGTCTTAGTCTTAAGTTCACATTTCTATTATTAGTAAGATTGTTTTTAGAGCCCTTGTTCAAGAGGCTTAACTATTGGTTGTAAGTGCATGCTCAAGTTTCCTAATTCTATATGTAGAATTATATCTTCTTAGCTTAGTGTGATTATTTTAGTAGTTCATTGTATGTGAATGTTGAAGAACAGTACAGAGTTGTATTAATCTAGGTTGTTGGATTTGATTGTACTTGAGAGAGAGAACTCTTAAGGGATAGAGATCTAGAGAGAGATCTTGTGCATCTGAGAGAGGTGTGGAAGAAAGAAGTTTCTTCAATTGTATTCCTTTTGTAAAGAGTTTAATACAAGTTTTCAGGGTGGTTTCTTGTATCTCTTGTTCTTTTCCATTATCTGATTCTAGTTACTTTTCTATCTGATTTAATTCCGTTGTTTATTGCTTTCATAAGTGTAATCTATTGTTGGTTGATCCCCAACACACCTTTGTGGATAAACAATTCCTTGTTATTTTTAGAGTGATAAATAAATTTAGGCATATGGTTTCAAATAATAAAATTCATGTTATGGTTTCTCACCCTAGCACTAAAGAGTTTTTTTTAGCAGAGACCTTAGTGAGAAGAGAGTAGGATGGATCACTAAGGTAATGTAATATGATGTTGATATCAAAGTAATAAAATTGGTAAGAGATAAATTCCTCTATGAACACCTATATTTATACCTTCATGAGTTAAAATAAGAGGTTCTATTCAATCATGATTACTTTCAACTAGTTGGTTCCTTGCATGAATAGAGTTGGAGACAAGATGTGATCAAATTTCTTCAAAATGGTGAGTATCCTAATAATATGAGTACATCACAAAGGAGATATTTTAGATTAAAATATATACCATTTTCTCTTATGTATGGTGTACTTTTTAGAATAGAAATTAATGGTGTGCTATTGATATGCATTGATAATGATCAATTTGGGGTGTTGCTGGAGAAGTTTTATGATAGAATAGCAAGGGAAATTTCTCCCCAATAACTATAGATGCTAATATCATGAGGTTATGATATTACTAGCCTAGTCTCTTCAAGGACTACCATTATGGGTGAGAAGATGTGTACAATGTTCTTTTTTATGGGAAATTAGAATCTTACAGCTCTCCCTTTGAAGCCTATCTGCCTTTCATGCAATGGGGTATTTATTTCATTTGTATGATAAACCCATATCAAGTGTTGGTTGTGAATGGATACTCACATCAATTGATTAGTTTACAAGATGGGTTGAGGTAGTTAAATTGAATGAAGCTAATGATAATACTATCTTGGAGTTCTATGAGAGCATCATAACAAGGTTTGGCACTCCTTATACTATTGTTTCAGAAATTATTATTACTTCTATGGGTATTAAGACAACTAGTTGGGAAAATACTAATGGAATATTTCTGAGTACCTAATCCAAATATTACCCTCAAGGTAATGTGTTGGTTGAATATACTAATAAGAACCTAATAAAAATCATCAAGAGAACCTTGAATCGTAACAAGATGGCTTGGGACACCAAATGGAAGATAGCCTTATGAGCTAATTGGATAACTCAAAAGAGGTCAACAAGGAATTCTCCTTTTATGCTTATCTATGGAAGAGAGGTTAGGTTGTCTATTTATCAAGAGTGTCTTGCCTTAGAATTGGCACATTAGTTAGAGATACTAGAAAACACTCCTATAGAGGTAATATTGATAGAATTAACTGAGTTTCAAGAAACTAGAGAGAAGGCTCAGCATGTTTTGGAGCATCACCAAGCATTAATGAAGAGGTATTTTTAAAATAAGGCAAATCTAAGATCATTTCAAGAAGTTGCAATAGTGTTGAAATGGGATGAAGATAGCGAAAAACTAGGGAGATTAAAAAAATTGACACTCTATGGAGTGGACCATATGTCATCATTAAATACAAGCAAAGAAATTCTTTCTAGCTAGTGAGGATGAATGAAGAAGAGCTCCATATCCTTATGAATGTGATACATTTGAAACCTTGATATTGAATAGTGATAGTAGATTAGATGTGTGTTTTGTTTTAGTTATATGTGTTGCATTCCCTAAATGTTTTGGTTGAACACATGTGTGTTTATATTTTGTGTCTTGTCTTGTTTTTTTATATTTTTTTTTGTGTAATTTTAAGGTAATTTTTGTTTCAATCTAATATACATATGACTCCATATCCCAATAGATAGGATTAGGCAACTAGTCATGACATGCAAAGCATGACACCCTTGATAAATTGCCAAAGATGTTGACCATTTTTACCATAGTCAAAATGGGTCAACCCCCATATAGTAAAAATCTTAAATAGGGGTTGATTATAATGTAATATGGTGTGTTTTAATTCATCTAATGTCATTTCATATACCATTCTAGTTTTGGTCATGGTCTAGTTTAGTCCTTATGTTATTTCATATGTTAAAGGTCATTTTAGGGTCATATATAAAAGTGATAGGTATTCATGGTGTTTAAAGCATTCAAGGATCATGGAACAAGTTTTTATAGGCCTCAAAAGTTCATTCAAGCTTCAAACATCAAGTAAATAGTTCCTTGCATGGGCTTAAAGGAAGCAGACCATCATTGCATGTCATATAAGAGTGAAATGTATAGTTCACTTATACATTTAATAAATATGATTAAGAAACTTAAAGAATAAAAATAGTCACATGTAAATTATTCTTTATGTCTAGACCATACTCTACAAAATTCATGTCTTGATGAGATTTCTAACTCAAGATACTAGCCTTCAAAGATTGACTTGTAGATGAAGACTTTCACATGAGTGTCAAAGTTAAGCTTAGTAATAAAACCATTAGGATATAAAATTTGATGGTATATGGGATGTAAAATATGTCTTCATGGATGTCAAATGATGTTTGTGTGAACTTCAAAATTAATAACCATGAAATAACCATTAGAATTCAAATGGTGGGTCTAAGTTCAAGTGAAAACTGAGTAAGTAATTTGATGATGGCATATCTCACATCCATGAGTGTCTTAAGGGTATCTCAATGCATGTATAGGTTCCTCTATGCAAGAAGATCATCTAGTTCAACTTTTGGGTCAATATGTTACATATATCAAAACATAGTGAGGCCTAAAGCTGGCTTCTCAAATAGATTTCACCAAGTTTCATACTTAGCACTATTTTCTAAGTTCAAATAGATCTGAGTAATCATATTGATGTAGGCATATTTTTCACAATTGGAACTTACAGAAGAATATGATCACATGGGGTTTTTCATTTTTATGCCTATTTATTATGCACTAGATCTTAGATCACACAATTAAGCACATCAAAATATATGCATGTGCAAAGTTAACCTCCCAGACAGTTTGGCAGTGTTTTCCCATACTTAGCCAAATCAACTTGACCATCATCAAGGCATCATGTAGAATTACATAGGTGAGCACACTTGAGCATTTGTAAATATACTTCAAAATTTCCTAGATCCATTAGATCAAGTGAGCATAATCCTTTTAGTATCAAGAACATCTCTTGCAAGTTTGGGCCCCCCATGATTTTTGTGCTTCAAGATATAAATCTTCAAAGTTGTTCAAATAATATGATACATTCATGCAGACATCAAATTTAGGCCACTAAAAAATTCCATTGGATATTTAATTTTATGGTCTATAAGATGTCAAATACATATGTGTGGATGTCAAATGGCATTCGTGTGAATGTTAAATTTAAGACCTGTAAAGTAGTCATTAGGGTTCAAATCTAAGCAAATCCAACAGCTGGCATGTAGACATACATCTATATCTAATAGCATGAGTGAGATTAAAAGGTCAAAGATATTAGATAAAATTCAATGTTTCCAATTTTCATGATCTTGAGACTTTAAGATAGTGATTGATGGCAAGCATCAAAATTTGAAACAAAGAGATTCTAAAGGAGATCGACAGGTCAAATCTGACTAGTTTTTAGATGGACAAGATGAACACATGTCTAAATGGTGATAAGAATATTTCATAATGGAATAATAAACATTTAAAAGGAAGGACACATGGAAAATTATGTAAGAATAATGACTCTGTATCAAATCAATCTCTTCAAATGCATATGCCACTATGAGAGCTCAATTGGAGATCAAAATGAACAGTGACTACTAGATGTAAAAAATTAAGTCTAGGAAAGCAATGAGTAGCTTGAAATGACAAATGTAATCATAGAGAAGATAGTTAGTGACCAATAAAATGTTTTTGATTGTCAAACATATGTGTCAACCTTCTTGGTTCAATTTCAAATGCTCGAAAGATGGTCCATGATGGAAATAGTTTCATAAAGGCTAGTTGAAGAGTCATTACACCATTTTAGGAGAAATTAGTCATGGTTTATGTGGAAATTTGGTTGGAGAAAAATATAATTCAGCTACACTGTAACTAGTTCTCATGCTAAACATGTGTTTTAGTGACCCTTGGACTTCTTTTTTTTCTCCTCTCTTAGAAGTTCTATAAGTAGCTATCATTTTGACCTTTCTAGATATACCACACCATGTATGGTGAATCCCTACTAAATTTATGTCATATTTTCCCTTTGAACATTAATTCAAGTCTATTTATAAGTTCTCAAATAATTTTTGAAGTGTGTAAGTGATTTATAGTGATAAGAAGTGATAATCCTCTATCCTTCTTTCCTTTATCCTTCCATATCTGAGTAAGATTTCTTAGTCTAACAAGTCATATAGAGTGTAGTTAAGTGTGTTAAACTCTTTCAATTGTAAAATTATCTTTGGAATGTGCAATCTACCTTCTGGTTCATTCTCCTTGTGTTATTTCACATATCTTGCCTCTATATTGAAATACTCGTGTTAGAATCATTTAGGACTTTAAGACTAGTTTGTATGCCTTGTTTCATAGTGCTTGGAATATGATGGTCATGTGTAGATAATATCATTATATCACCTATATATAATGTGTTCCATTAATTTTATTTCTAACTCTTTTCCTAATAATCAAGTAGTATTTTAAGTGATAAGCATTGCATGATACATTCAAGGTGCTATCCCTTTAAATCTAAAGGCTCATTTCCATAATAGGTATACCCATACCTAGAAATGTTCCCATGTTACCCAAATCTAGAAGAGGCTTGAACATCCTCTTCTAGGGTTTAAGATTTGGTGATAATAGTTTGATTTCAACTTCTTATTCTAGAGGATGTGGGATCAAATTATACTCTTGGTAAAACTCAATCCTCACACTATGTTCTTATATTTTTTGAGAGCACTAAATAGTGATGTGGCTATAATAATCCAATCTATGGGATACGTAGTGCTACCTGGTTTATATGATTTCATTATGAGTACATTAAATTGTTTTATTATAGAGGTAAAATTATTCCTAAACCCTTATGCCCTTATATCATGATCCCTCATCTATAAGTTCACCCACCTTGCCCCCCTTTCCAAGTTTATCCCCCATTCTTGTTCTTATCATCCCACGAGTTCTATCAAATTCTACACCCTTGAGTGAGCTACACTAATTTAAGTCCTTATTAAAGAGCTTTTTTAATGAGCTATTAGTGCTTAGGAGGCATCAATCATATCATTCTTGCCTTATCAACCCTTTAACCAACAATATCAATCAAACAAGCCTCCCTACCAACATGATGCATAGGCTCATAACTAGCTCACATATAATAGACCACCTTATGCACTAAATTATAACACTATGAACACCTATATAATCTCATGCATGTGAAAAATAATATGGTGTAGGACTATAAATGGTTTTTCTTATATGATTGGCTACATGATTAAGCCATGTGTGAGAATGGAATGATTAATGAGGCACCTACAATGAAAAATATGCCACCACCTCAGGAGCCTCCATTTGATTCATATGAACCAAGGGATGAACTATTGATATGAATGCAAGATCATATTAGATCCACCCTCCTAAATTGGTAGGAGGTTGAATTTAATTATGTGAATTAGGAAGAAGTGCTAAGTGCAGGAAGAAACCCAATTGCTTTTAACACATGATTAATAAAGAGAACACTAGACAGAGAATTGTCTCCATCAGTGCCCTCAACCTATTTTCCCTAGGTTCCACATGTAGATATGCATGGTAGAGCACCTACAATAAATTTATAGGTACATAAAAAAAGAGAGTCAGTCTCAAACTAGTGTATAGGTATGATAAGAGGATACCATTCAAAAAGCACATATTAAAGGGACTCAAATCCCCTATAACATAAACAAGTAGATGAAGATGACTAGCCTAGATATTTCCATGTGGGATAACTTTGCTATTCCTTCCCAAATTAATTTGTTACAGGATTCCCTAAGAAGATTCCAATCTTATTAGCTATCATAGACTATACCTGTTGTGCCCATAAGTCTATTTCAACTAGAGGAAGAGGTGTGTATAAATAACAAATCACCCATATTCTACATCTCTCTAATTATTAGTGACCATCTCATACTTAATTATATGATAAATTTGAACATTATTAACTTAGTTATGTTGAATAAAATTTTAGACATCCTAGGTATAACATATTCTCCCATCTCAAAAGGGGTCATCCGATTCGATAAAATAGTGGTTAAAACCATGGGAAATGTCAAGGATATGAGTCTCACTCTAAATACATGTCTAATCCTTTACATTGTGAAAAACATCATAATCATTTACTTACCCCCTTAATTTGTTACATACCTCTCCTAGTATTTCACTATGAAGGTGGGTAGATATTTATCCTTGGATTAGTCACACATGCTACTCACAACTAGGTATGGGACCAAGGTGACCACCAAGGTCAAACCTATTTTGAAGAATCACATTGATCTATAGTTCCCATCTCAATTGATGCAAATTACACCTTATTCAAATAAGAGGAGATTTTCAATTCTTCATGAGACCACCAACCCTCATGAGGGAATGTTTGATAATCTACTTCACAAATGGGCACATGATCACTATGATTTTAACCCATGCGATAATGTAGAGGAAATAGGGCTAGGCACATATCATATTCTCGATGAGAACACATTGTTGCCTAACTTTATAAAGGTGTAGGAGGACCTTAAAGGCATATGATAGTTATACTTTTATGGCTCCCAAAGAAAAAATGGCATCGAATCCAGCATTATAATGGTCTCCCCTTAAAAGGAGAAATATTTTCATGTATTTAAATTGCAGTTTGGCTACACAAACAATGTTTTTGAATATGAGGCACTAATTTAGGGTCTCTAATTGGCACTTAAGAAAGGAATCAATGTGTTTCAATCTTTCAAATACATCAAACTAGTGGTAAACTAGGTTATATCATGGAACATGTCTAAAAATAGTTTCTTAAGAGCTTACAAACATAGGGCATGGGACATGATCAAAGAGTTTGATTCTTTCAATAGCCATTTCATACTAATGGCACATAATGATTATTTCAATAGGCTCACAACCATGGGTGCATATTATGACCTCACATGTATTATAAATAATGAGTTTGAGTAACTCATAAAACTTGTAGTTAGACCATCAGTCCTAGACAACACAAGTAATTGGTAGGTGTTCAAAAGTGATGATCAAATTATCAAATTTCTATAAGATGAAGCTGAATTATGTGCCAATAATCAACTATATATCCAAATTAAATTTAAGGATTAGATCATTAAAATAAAGGGTAAAATGATAAATATAGATTTATTCATGCTTGAAATCATCTTCAATTTTCATGACCAACTAAAGGGAAATAAGAGAAACATGATAGTGAAGGAATAAATATTCAAGTTGGTGCCCATCTTTGATGACAAGCTCCTAAAAATTTGTAAGGTATGCTCCCCATTTTAAATTGAATAATTCATTGATCTAAGTAGAAGATATGATGATATATTTCCATAGATCTACCAAGACCTTAGAGGATTTGATCCAAGATTAGCCTAGCATACTATTGATCTTGACCCCAATACCATACTAGTCAGGTAGAAGTAGAGGTTAGTTAACCTAAGATTGAGGCCTTAATGAGGAAAGATATCTCAAATATCATTGAGGCTAATATAATATTTCCAATCAAACATTACTCATGGGTAGTAAATATGATCCTAATGCACAAGAAAAATGGAGAGATTTGATTATGCATAGACTTTAAGGACCTGAACAAAGCCTCCCTCAAAGACCACTACACCCTCCTACCAATAGAGAAAATTCTATAAATGGTCATAGGCATGAAACTATAACTAGGTACTTGTGTTAGAGTGTGATAAATTTAAAACAACATTCACCACTAAATAGGGTACATTCACATACTAAAGGATGTCATTTGGTTTGACAAACATAGGAGTTCATTTTTAAAGGTCCATGGATATGGAATTTAAGGCACTCCTCAATAACATCATCTTGGTTTATCTTAATGATATAACTATTTTTATAAAGAATGAAGTGCAAAATTTGGGTTACCTCAAGAAAGTCTTTGAGAAATTATGAGGGTTCAGGATCTCTTTGAACCTAAGAAAGTATGTATTCATCATGCAAGAAGGCAAGATTTTAGGACACGTCATCTCCAAAGGACTCATAATTGATCCTAAATTATTTGAGTCCATTCTATCACTCCCTCTCCTAGGTCACAAGAAGTATCTCCAATTTTTCTTGTGGAAAATAAATTTTGTTAGAAGGTTTTTGCTAAGTTTCATGACTCTATTCAAACCCATCATAACAATTCTTAAGAAGAACATTATGTTTATCTAGACTCAAAAAGGCTAAAGAAGTTTTGAGGAAATGAAACATGACATCACATATGCCTTAACCTTGATCGACCCAAATTATGGTAAGGATTTCATCCTTTATACATTTGGTAGAGTTGAGGGAATCTCATCAATTCTTGGGTTGTTGAACAATGATCAACTAGAGTAGCCTATCACTTTCTTAAGCTAGGAGCTTAAAGTTTTTGAGTTATAATATAGCTTTGTATATAATCACACCATTTTAGTAATAATATCACTTAATAAGTTTAGGCATATTTTCTACAACAATAAGATTTAACTCATGGTCTCAACCTCGAGTATAAAAAAGTTCTTACTCAAAAAATAAATTAGTGAGAAGAGAGTCAATTGAGTCATGAGGGTGATGGAATAAAACATAGACATCCAAATCACCAAGTTGGTGTAAGGCAATGGGATCTATGAAAATCTAGTAGAGCATTCAATTAATAAATACTACATAGTTCTTACATTGCATGAAATCCAACCAAAAGACCAAGATTCCTCAACAAACTAGACTAAGAGCATAAGGATGTTCCTACAAATTAACATGTACCCACATGACTTAAATAAATGCAAGTGCATACATTAAAAATTACAAGGCATCCCTTATGTGCTTATTAATGGTGCACTATTTATAAGACACATCAATGGAGTTCTCTTTTAATGCATAGAATCATATCAAGTGAATGGGTTCCTTGAATAAGTCTATGATGGGTCGTAAGAAGGCCATTACTCCCCTATAACTACTATTGTCAAATCATGTGAGATGGATATTATTGGTGAACTCTATTAAAGGATGTGCATAGATGGGTGAAAAATTACAAAGAGTGCACCTTATTTTTAGGCAAACAAATATTGGTAGCCCTACCCCTATGCCTAATATAGGTTGATCAATCCTTTGTGTAGTGGGGTCTAGATTTCATCGATATGATAAATCCACCATCAAGCTTTTGGACACAAATGGATCATAACAACAACTAATTACTTCATAAGGTGGACAGATGAAATATCACTCAAGGATGATAATGAGGTTTCTATCTTAGACTTATATGAAATAATTATTGTGAGATTGGTGTTTTGGCCACTATTATCTCAAATAATGCATTCGCTTTCCTCAGAGCCAAGATTAGTGAATGGGTAGTTAGACATAACATCCATTTAAGAACCTCCTCCAATTAGTACCCTTAGGGTAATGGTTTATCCAATTTAACTAATAATAACTTGTTTCACATCATTAAGTGAACCATGGAGGATAACTAGAGATCATGGCACACTAATCCCAAGATGGCCCTCTCGATAGATCAAATAACATCAAAAAGAGTGTTAGGGAATTCACCATTCATGTTAGTCTATGAAAGGGAAGTGAGGTTTCCCACATCTCTTGAATTACCTTCATTAGAGCTAGCCCATCAATTAGAATTGCTCAACAGTGATCCCATGATATTAAGGTTAGCTGATCTAATGGAGTTTAAAGAACTCATGACATGGGCCATGCACACTATAGAGCTTTAGTAGGTGCAAACCAAGAAAAGATTTGATATAAGGGCTATTTATAGAATATTAAATAAAATATACTTGGTAATTTAATGGAATTTATATGGAACAATTCCCTGGAAGCATATAAATTTTGATGTTATATGAAGTTACCCATATGCCATATAAAATTACAATGAGGCTAATGCATAAGAGTTTGTAAAGCCAAGTAGAAAGGTGTTGCCAATCCTTAGTAATAGGATTCATCTTAAACACTACCTTCAATGATCATGAGAAACCTTATAAATAGTAGTTTATATGTTTTAATTTCCCTAAGTTTTGTGTACACATATTTTTGTTTAGAGTAGTTTCATTTCCTATAGGCACTTGTGTGCAATTTTCTTAGCTTAGTTTTGACTTTCCTCTAAGCATTATTCAACATATATATTTATTTAGTTTATCCTTTTGTAAGGTATCTAAATTCCTTATAAGGTCTAATTGAATTTTTTCACCAATCATAGTCAAGATAAATATCAAGGGATTTTATATGACTTTATTCCTAATGAATTGCTTCAAGGCTACTAGATTCCTACTTAGCAGGCAAGTGGTCTACAGATGTCACTAAAAGTGTTGACTCTTCAAGTCATACCCAAATTGATCTCTTAACTCATAAGGATTTAATGGGATAGGTTACATGTTTTTTTAGCGTTGAGTTCTATAAAAACAAGTCTGCACATAGATTTTTCTCATATATACATATACTTAATAGTAAGCATGGGTTCACACATCAACTCGGTATTGATTTTCACTTACAAAAAGTTTCTGACATGCACCCCATGAAATGATCCTTCATTTCACCAACATGATGTGCAAGTTAGAGCATGTGGTCTCCTTAACTTCAAGTAGTGAAAGAGAGAAGTGCATAGGGAGTAGTTCCAAATCATGAAGGGCATGCTCAAGATATTGAATATTATTATCTGCTCTTATTCAAATACTTCCTCTCACTCAAATTATTAATTTTCATTCCAAGTCACAAAATTTCACACATGCATCCTTTTAAAATGTAAACTATGATCTAAGTTGTGCACCATCTCCTTTATAAACTAATATATGTTTCATATAAAATCATAAACTATGAAGACCATCAGAAGAGACTCGATGAAAAGAGAGTTAGGGCCTTCTAAATTTCCATACAATATCTCCCTTAGTTCCCTTCATAAACTCATATCTTTTATATGAAGCTAGTTCAATACATAACCTTTAGTAATCATCCTTTACATAGGATATATTTAACTAACCACACATGCAAGATAACATGGCAAAACCCAAAGATACACTTTCACAATCCCAAATAAATAGGATAGTATAGGTGGATTTATAGGTGACTGACATAAATAAGGATGGTATTTGATCCCAATTAGACATCAATTGGGTTGAATCTAAACAAAATTAAATGTTATTAATCAGCTTTGGGAACTGGATATCATTTTTAAAATCAAGTTCCTACCTACCACCTCTAGCGGTAAATTGATTACACGTGACCTATCCTAGTGCTATAAAAACCTTGATTTATTTTAAAAAGGTCAACATTTCTAGGCATCATAACACTATAAAAATTTTCCCTCCAAGATCCCTCTCCTAGTATAACAAATCTCTGCGTATTTGAGTTTGTAATATTACCTTAAACTTTGAGATTAATAAGAATTGATTTACTTTCATTCATGATATATGTTCTATGTGCATTCATGGTTTTTTATCTTTGTCTATGGATGTTTGGCCCTCTCATTATCATCCTCCTTTCACACCTTTACGTAGAACCAAAAGTCTTTGTAGATCTCATATTATGTATACATAGGTCTGTGTAGGTGTTATTTGTGGATCATCTTTCATCACTCCTAATTTTGTGTTATGTATACTTACCTCCATGCATAAATCTTATTTAGTGTGCTCAATTTGAATATTTCACATTCAATTAATTATTTTTATTATGTCATTAAGTGGGTGAGTTGATTACGCTATTCTTTGTGCATCACATTTTATATTTTGGTGACCTTCTCACCTTTTCTCTCTATTTTCCCCTTTTTCAATTTTAGGTTTAGTGATAGTTATAGATTTCAATCTACTCTTTGTAGGTCTGTGCACTACTCCTAAACTAGGTTCATCTAGAATATAAGGAATCTAACCTACTCTAGAGGTTCATCCCAAGGAGTGTAAGAGTCCCACACCTTAGGGGACAATCCCATTATTAAAATGGGACAATAAATTAATCTCTGGCACACAAGTCCAAGGCACTAGGCATAGAAGAGTCATGTGTCAGCACATGTGAGATCCTTTCACACATATGTGCATATTTCAACTGATGATAATAACCATTTATCATATAGAAGGAAACATGTCTAGGAAAATGTGTCATTAAAGTGCATAGAACCAATGTGATCACATATAGACCTAAGATGCATGATAAATATCATGGAAACATATACATAGTAATATTATAAGCTAATAAAACAAATAATAACACACACAAGATCACTCAAAATCAAGTCAAAAGGCAATTGTCTAAGGAGACTATAAACAAGGGGCATGTTTAAATGCCATAAAATTGAATGGACATGACTTTGTTATATGCCCACAAAATCAAATAATAACATATTCAAATGTCCAAGAAATAAAACATAGGCATGGGTGCCACATACAATAGATCATATTTAAAATCTAAGAAAATCAAGACAATAGCAAGTCAAAACACTCAGGGAAGTGTGTAAAGGAAAAGCATAAGTAACTAGCATAAACATGTCATAGTAGTCCATAAATTGAATGTGTTAGAAAAACATTTCAAGTACATAACATATCAAGTACCCTATGTAATGTATAATCATGGATGATAAGCATGTGTACATATATATGTAAGCTCAAACATGATAGTGTAGAGTGATCATTAAATCATATAGCTTGTATATATCAATATTATAGAATATGGATTCCCCCAACATCCTAGTGATGTGATTGAAGAAGGCCCAATAGCCATAAGTGTATCATGTATTTGTGTATTCCTATGTATGTGTATATTCCTATGTTAGTTCTCAACATATAACTAACACATAGATCTCAAAGAGCTAATAGAAAATGTAAGTGTCAAAAATGTTTTTAGTTTTTTGAATGTTTTTTATTTTTTGGTATTTTTAGAATAGACAATATCATCCTATGATCTCATCAAAAGTATAATCATATGTATCTCCCCACTATAAACCTAGTGTAAGAAACCAATGGTACTACCAAGGAGCATGTATAGGTGTAATATCTATCACTATAGTACTTGTGATGCTTGACATATGTATAATAGGACTATGGGGTTGTGAAGTACCAATAGAAGTAATAAGTGTTTTTAGAACCCATATATATGTACTATATTATTTATTTGGTATATTAATAGTAAAAACATGTATATATGCTCTAGTTATCTGACTATGGTGCATAGGAGATGACGATTTTGTGGAATCCATTATATATCTCTAGTGTAAAGGTCTCTCAAGTATGTGTCACCTAGTAAAAGAGATTAATTTTTGCTTACTCTTTTATAGTATATTATCCTTAACATGATTTATAATTAACTACATGGGTATGAATTTTTATTTTTAAATGGGATACTCATATGGAATACTAAAAATTGTAATTACCTAATTGGATTAAATGTATTTAACACACCCATACACTGTAGAAGGTACTACTCAAAGAGTGTGTATCTAAGGTCATCCCAACATGTCAAATACACCTATATAAGGTATAACTAAGAAATTAATAACCACATGTGTAGGACTAACACGTAAATTTAGATCAATCTCACCAAGAACCCTCTAGGAGGTCCCATCAAATGCTCTCATTAATTTAGTAGAGGAGTGTAAATCATGATGAGTATAATCCAAATACTTAGGTAATGTCATGGTGAAAACATTTTTACTTATACCATTATCAATAACAACACTATGTATGCAATGTTTATCAAGGCATGATCAAATGAATAGATAATGAAGATAAAATTCATCATCCTTATATTCATAGTCATCAAAGGAAATACTGATTTTCTAAACCATATGAGGTATATGTCTCATTTAAGTACCAATAACCCCATTTAGTGGGTGTCCATAATATGATGGAGGAAGATGTGCATTATATGCCATTTGAACTTTTGGTTCCTTTTTATAATGGTTTTGTAAAGGATTATTAAATATTTTATGCTTATGGTGATCACTAGGTTTTGAACTTGATTCATTTAGATGATCATCAAATCTATTTTTTTGGTCATATATGAGGTCATGTATCTTATGATTTAAGGTAAAAAAATTGTTTATAGAATTTCTATGGCTTTGGTTATAGTCACAATAAACATTTATATCATATCCTTTTGGTATAGGTCTATTTACATCAACCTCTATAGGAGGAGGGAGAGATATAAGATGACACTCTAGAACCTATGGGAGTAATTAAGGAGGCTCAAGTAAATGTGTAAACTATCTCCTTGGTGTATTAGATAGGACAAGCCAATTAGGCTATTATGAAATTTTGTTAACTATGGTGGGTCTTTCCATTTTAGGCTCTAGAGGTTTTACCTTATAATTTGGTTTAATTTTAAATTTTGTATTAGATGTAGATGTAGCTAGTGTGCTTACTACATACTTGAGCTTATTCAATGTCATAAGCTTCATTTCATGGTCATGTACAACATGGAATATGTCATCAAAATATTGAAAGTTTTTGAAAATAATGGACTCGTGTAAAGGAGCAAACAAACTTTGTTTGAATATGTCTTGTAACTATTTATCTACCTTAGGATTGGTCATTTTGGCTAGCATTGTCTTATATCTCATGACATATTCATTGACTAGTTCATTAGTTCCTTGTTTGATCTTTGCAATTTGAGCACAATAAACCTTTTCAATAATGTTAATAGAAAAATGTGCTAAAAAATGATTTGTAAGAGGTTTGAGTTCTTTCACATATTGGAGAGGTAAGTCATAAAACCACCTCAAATCATAGTCTTTGAGGGTTGCTAGAAATAATTTGGTCAAAATTTTATCATTTGAAGTATAATCAAGGTATGCCATATAGAAGGTTTGAATATGTTGTTTAGGATCACCCTTATCATCATAAAATGTGAACTTAGGTGCAATAAATATAAATGGCAAAGGGTGCAAATAGATCTCAAGTGTAAGAGGGTTATGCAACACATCTTGTGAATTTATATCATGTGAAAACTTTAAAGCCTTTTACTCAATGTTTTTAACCTTATCCTATAAGTATTTATGATGTGGAGTAATTGAACTGTAGGCCTAGTGGGATTTTGTTTAGTAATTTAAGTAGTCACCACAAGGGTTTGAAACATGTCTTGAGTAGTAATAAGCATTGAAATCAGTATTTGCCCTGAACTAATGGGTAAGTTTATAATAGATGTAATTATAGTAGTTTCAGGTAATAAAGGTTGGAACACATAATATTTTCCCCCATTATATGTATTAAGTTTTAGTGTGGGTTGAGTTATGGTACCTTATAAGGATTCGCCATTACTAGCTGAGGCAACCTTGGTTTTATCTTATTTTCTTATTTCATATCTTATAACATACAAAAATTAATATATTAAGCCCTTTTTATTATTGATATGAGTAATCAATGCTTCTTCATCCTCCATTTGGAAATGGGTGTTTTCACTAACATTTACCACTGCTTCACGAATGAAAAAATTTTAAACATAGTACAATAATATAAAAAAATCAAAAAACCCTGAGTGGTCAAGGGTTTGATGTTCAAAGATTGGGTTCACCAAAGTTTTAACCTTAATTTAGATAAGAGGCTATCATACTAGGGTAAAAGCGTTAAGGATATAGAAATGATAAGGTATAATCGTTAATATCATATTTATAGCATGCCAATTAATGTGTTAAACCTTGATGTACCATATGTTGAATTTATAAAATTAAGATAGGCTCTTAATGTAAAGTACAACTTAGAATATTAATGGAAATTACAACTATGTTATATATATAATGAAACAAAAGAAAGTACTTAGTTATTTTTTATGCTAACAAAGTGTTGGATCTAGTATAGATAGGAAGTGGAAAGGAAGATAATTTTGGATTAGTCATCTAATTTTAGATCCGATGCCTTTCGTTCTCTATACACTTATGTTATATTGGGACAATTACATTGATATTAGTGTATGAGTTTAAAAATAGTGTCCTTTATAGAATATATGCTCAAACAAGATGCAATCACTAAGATGCTTCTAGTTTTGGTTTCACATTCACTCTAGTGCATTCATATTTGGGTCATGGATTATTGCTCTTAGTGAAATAATAAAACCCTAGCTTTTTATCTTCAATGTGACATTGGGTGAAAATGGGTTAGTGGGCACATGGTATTGAGATGACCCATAATGACCCTATTATCAAAGGGTATTACATACATATCCAATAATTTAGAATATGACCTCAGACTCATGTAGTTCTCCCCTACGTGTTGGCTTGTATGTGAATCATGCAATGTGTATAAAGCAAGTACAATAGTGACCTAACTTGTAACTTGGAAAATATGACCTAATGACTACTCCTTTAGTAATTCAGACTTGTATGTAGTTAATTTTTTCCTTTGACTAATATCATAATAGGGTAGAATAGGAAATATTTTGGTAACTTGAGTGTTCTTTTGGTCTGATTTCTAGGTTTCATAGGTTGTGAATGAATGAATGTTGATATTATATTTATACCAATCCTATTAGGATATAACTTGCATTAAAGCACTTAGGCCAACTATTGTAATATGTTTTATTTACAAATTGGATGACTTGATGGTACTAGACACTTATGTTGGGGTAGGATAGTAACATCGACACTATTGTTTGTCTCAGATGTTAGTGTCCATGGAGGAGAGTAGGCATAGGCTCAAAACTTACAGAGGTATAAGTACATTTTAAGTAGTATAGGTAAGATGGGATGTTTTTTCCATCAATATAAGTTTGGTTATACTAAGAGATAGGCCAAGGGGCACAAGATAGAGTAGATTTGAGGCTTGTAGAAGCAATACATATGTAAAACTAAAAGCAACAATTAGGGTCATGAGTTTACCAAGTGTACAAGTTAGAGGTGTTACATAATCACAACATATCATCTACAAGAGTTTTTATCCATTTACCTCCTATTATGCCTCCCTTAAATCCTTAAATCTTGAAATATGGCTAAGTCTAAAATCTTGAAACCCTGAAATATGGTTGTCTAAAATCTAAAAACCCTAAAATATTATTATCTAAAATCTAGTAGGACCCTCAAAAATCTAGAATTTACATTATAGCTCCTACAGGTATGAAACCACTCTTAAACATCCTAAAAGTATAAATATAAAATATAATTTAAATTATAATAAATTATATGTCTAAATGTCAACTTATACTTAAATTATATTTATACTTCCTATTTAGCCTATTTTCCTACTATGTTGACCAGGTTGACTCTGTCATTCATCTCATCCTACTATGTTTACTACGTTGACTCTATAATTTATAATATGTTAGCAAAGTAAATAAAATCCAAATTATTTGAACAAATCAATCTTATTAAAAGATATGTTATTCCACACATTGTGAAACTAGGTAGGCCCAACCAACCTAGTTTCATACCTAACAACTCTTTTTCCTACCAAACAAGGTCAACCTGACTGACCTTGTTATATAAATTTTTACGAGGATTTAGGGTCAATATTT
The DNA here is from genome assembly GCA_037957365.1 of Torreya grandis. Taxonomy (NCBI): domain Eukaryota; kingdom Viridiplantae; phylum Streptophyta; class Pinopsida; order Cupressales; family Taxaceae; genus Torreya; species Torreya grandis. The sequence continues at coordinate 882,914 of JARHVA010005668.1, read as the reverse complement.
GGATATAAATACCACCTTCACTTCATTTATAAATAGAGGACCATTTAATTATGCATCATTTTATCTCAAAATTATGCTTATATTATCATTTGAAGGTTTCATTGCTTAGGTTTTTGCCTTAGAGTAGCAGCATTCATCTTGTAGAGGTCTTGGATGCATAGGAAAAATATTTTATCCTATATCTAATCTATCCTCGTGATCCTTAAAATCCATAACAACCTTTTTCAAAGCACCATTGGCCACGTAAAATATTGAGGCATGATGAGTCACTTCAACAAGGTAAGTACACTTCTAGTTCTTCATTTTGATAAAGTATATATTACATAACTAATGGATTGAATTTTATATTTCCTTCTTTAGATTACTTATATTATATTGAATAGAATTATATTTTATTGTTTATTATCTTCCTCATTTATATCACAAGTTTTGGTGAGCACTAGATTAGCTTATATGTTTATTTACTATATTGGTTTGTATGTTTATTTAGTACATTAGCTCATTTCCATTTAACACATTATAAGACATGTCTAGGGTTATTACATGATGACATTTTACAGAGGCATTTAAAAAATCTTCTTTTCTATTATGTAGTAATATATCCCTTATTTAGGTTTAGTGGATCGATAATTGGTCATAAACCACCATCCCATATTACAATTATGTGACATGTGGTGAGCTTCGAGTGGGGCATATGTATACACATAATATTTTTAAATTTTATCAATCATTGATGTTTTATATCTTATCAGAACCCATAGAATCTCAATCTCTCTAAGTGTATCCCTTAAAGGGTACATCAATAAATGGGTTTGTATACCTTTGGTGCTTCACAGGATTGTTGGCCCATACACCGTTACCTAATCCCATACAATCTAATCTTTTCTAATTCACTAAGTAATAAAAACCTACTTATACACTCACCTAATCAATTCACCATCCAAAATATCCCTTATACAAAGCCCCATTTTACCCACTTTTTATATTGTGTCAACTGGGTTGACCTTATTGGTAATTTAGCACATATTATGGAACTCTATCGACCCAAGCCAACATAGTTCAAGGCCTAACAGCTCTATTTACCACCAAACAAATTTGACCCAAATGATCTTGTTGGTTAAATTATTGAGAGGGTTTGGGGTCAATTCTTGGCTATAAATACCCCCTTAACTTCATTTATAAGGAGAAGATCATTAAATTATGCATCATTATTTCTCAAAAAAAAATTATACTATCACGAGGAGGTTTTATTATTTAGGTTTTTACCTTAGAGAAGTAAAACTTGTCTTGTGGAGGTCTTGGATACATTAGAGAAGTATTATAGCCTAAATTTGCTCTATCTTTATGATCCTTAAAATTAAAAACCTATTTCAAAGCACCATTGGCCAAGGGAGAGATTAAGGTAGGATAGGTTCACTCCAACAAAGATAAGTATCTCCTAGCCTTCCATATTTTAATAAATAGATGTTGTAGAATTAATGAATTAAATTATATCTTTCCTAGCTTATATTGTTTCAATGTTATAAAATTATATTTGTTTTTTTTTATCTTCCCCATTTATGTCATAAGTTTTGGTGAGCACTATATTAGCTTGTATATTCATTTACTAGATTATTTTATATGTTTATTTAGTATATTATCTTATTTACCTATATTAAAATCATAAGACCTAGCTAGGGTTACCAAAAAATGGCATTTTACTAGAGGTCTTGAAAACCTCTCATTTTACATTGTGTGATAAGAGATCCCTTAGTGTAGGTTTAGTGGATCCATTATTGGTCATGACACTGATATAACAAAGTATTGATAAGCATATTATTAGTTGATTACATTCTCCAAGATTGTATATTACTGAGTAGGATAAGTTGTAGATATATCTTATTCTACATGTATACATTATCTATCACTCGAATAGGAGGTAGGTGTAATAAATGGTTGATAGCATGCATGTTGGAATTTAGATACCATCTCTATTATATTACAAAAAGAGTTAAAAAAAGAGATTAAATGTTGATTTTTTTTTAAACACTCTCATTTTATTAACAAATTTGTTTATTGCATTAAATAATAGGTTTGATTAAGCAATCATAATTAAAAATGACAACTAAAATTACAAATTAGATACCAAAGTGGCCTATATATGTATCCATATTGAACATATTTGTAGAAAGTGAAATCTGATTTTTAGATTTTAAATATTTTGTAATAAAAACTCATAAACTAAGACCAACTAATTAGGAAACCTTAAGTCAATCTATGGTTTTTCAATCAAATATTGGGTTCACCAAATGTTTAACCTTATATTTAGATGTTGGGTATCTAGGGTTAAGAACATAGAAATAAATAAGCACAATGGTGATAAATATATCTATGGCAAGCCAATTAATTTTCAAACTTAGATAAACAATATTTTAAATTTATAATATTGAGATATGCCAAAATAGAAAGTATAACAATTGGTTGATATTTCAATGAATTAAAAACAAGAGTATTTAGTTGGTTTGTTATGCACTTGTAAATCTAGGTTAAAATAGACTAAAAGTGTACTAGCTCAAGATCTTGGAATAGTCATTAGATTCTAGAATTTTACAGTCTAAGGCCTTAGACACTTGCATTAAATTTGGATAATTATGTCAATGCTAGTATCTAAACTGGACGTAGGTGTCCTATAAAAAATAGTGACTAGATCTAAATTCGACCAACTAGTCCTTCTAGGTTTTTTTTCACCTTTATTTTGGTGTATATGGATTATGCACATAGGCTATCACTCTTCATCAAATGATCAAACCCTAGCTTCCTTACCCTTAGAGTGATTGTGTATAAAATAGGTTAGTGGGCACATGGTTTTGAATGTATGCAATCAAAATAAGATAGATATACAACTTATCCTACTCATAAAGATTAAATCTCAAAGAAGGTAATAAAATAAAAATCCACTTAGCAATACTTTTTTATATTAGGGTCATGACCAATAATGGATCTGTTAAACCTACACTAAAGGATCTCTTATCACACAATGGGAAAGGAGACGTTTGCAAATCTTCTAGTCAAATACCATTTTTTGATTACCCTAGCTAAGTCTTAAGATTGTAATATAAGAAAGCTAATATACTAAATAAACATGCAAGCTAATCTAGTTTTCACCAAATCTTGTTGAAAAAATGGGGAAGATAACAAACAATCAAATATAATTTTATAACATCTAAATAATCTAAGCAAGGAAAGATATAATTCAATCCATTAATTGTACAACATTTACTTATTTAAATATGAAGGTTTAGGAGTATACTTACCTTTTTTGAAGTGAAGTCGTATTGCCTCAATCTCTCCCTTGGCCAATGGTTATTTGTAAAAGGTTGTTGTTACTTGTAAGCATCATAAGGATAAATCATCTCTAGGCTATAAGACTTCTCCAATGCATCCAAGCCCTCCATAAGACAAATTTTACTTATCCAAGGTGAAAACTTAAACAATAAAACCTCTTATTGATAGTATAAGTAGATTTTTGAGTAGTAATGATGCATAATTTAATGATCCTATCCTTATAATAGAATTTAAGGGGGTATTTATAGCCAATAATTTACCCTAAACCCTCTTGGTAATTTAGTCAACAAGATCAGTTGGGTTGACTTTATTTTATGGTATATAGAGTCGTTAGGCGTCAAACTATGTTGGCTTGGGTTGATTGAGTTTCGTAATGTGCACTAAATTCCCAATAAGGTCAACCTGGTTGATATAGTACAAAAAGTGGGTTAAATGGGTTTTTGCTTAAGTAGGGGCTATTTTGGATGGTGAATTACTTAAGGGATTATATAAGTAGGTTTTTATTAATTAGGGAATTAGATAAGAGTATATTGTATTAGTTTAGGTAATATTATATGGGCCAATAATCTTATGAAGCACCAAAGGTCTATCAACCCCTTTCTTGATGCACCCTTTAATGCATGCACTTAGAGAGATTGAGATTCAACAGGTTCCTACAAGATAGAAAGCATCATGTGTCAGACAGTTGTAACATGGGATGGTGGTTCAAGAAAGAACATAGCAACATATAATGTTGAAATAATAAATTACATTATAAATCATAAATTAAAATTATAGTAAGGAAACAAATGAAATAATTGAAATTATCATATGCATACCTTAACTTACCTTTTTATTAAATTATTGCATACAAATATCCTAGTCTTGATAGTGGAGGGCACATTACCTATAGATGAGAAAACCTAGGGATAAAAGACATAATATAATCAATGTGTGCATTACCTGTATTAGTTTTGAAATGTTGTGTGTATACATATGCCCCACTTGAATCTCATCACATGTCACACAGTTGTAACATAGGATGGTGGTTCGAGAAAGAACATAGCAACACAAAATGTTGAGATAATCAATAACATTACAAAGCATAAATTAAAATTATAGTAAGGAAATAAATTAAATAATTAAAATTATCATATGCATACCTTAACTTACCTTTATGCTAAATGACTACATGCAAATATCCAAGTCTTAATCGTGGAGGGTGCATTACCTATATTTGAGAGACCTTAGGGATACAATACTAACAATATAATCAATGTGTTCATACATAGGATGGTCAAAGTAGTAATGAATAACTCTCTAAACTAATTAAAATACTTATAAAAATTGGTAAGGTGGGATTATTAAATATAGGTTAAAACTAAAAGATCAAGCATGTAAATGGTAAAATGATGACAAATATAAATGTAAAACACATTAAATAATGTTGAGAATCATGTAAAATATAAATTATAAAAAGTAATGTAGAGAACACTAAATCATGTTGGAAAGAATGTAAAACATGAATGAAAAAAATGAATGTGAACATACTAAATGACATTGGGAAGCATGTAAAACATTGTAAGTCAATGAAATATAAATGCAATAAAAATTTGACAAAGATATGCAATCAAGTGAAAGGTCACCTAGTGTGAGTGTTGTCACCAAATTTTGCACCCTATTATTTTTTTTTCAAACCTATTATAATATTTTGGAAACATTATAATATCTCTAGGCCTATGGATTATTTATGATAGAGGCAAACCTCTAAGTTTAAGGGCTAGCTCCTTAGATTGATCCTTAAGTGCTTGTCATGTACACTAATTTATTACTTGGATGAAAATGGTTATAATTATACATGAAATTAATCTACTCTAATGGGATGATACACCAAAAATATCTCTACTATACTACCATACCATTGCACTATGAAGCATGACTTACAACACTATTCTTAAAATCATGAATTGCTCTAACATTAGTATTTCAAACATGGAGGTGATATGCATGAAACTACTCAAGGTAAGTGAATGAGAGACCATTTTCATAAAATAAGGCTAATTTTACTTTTTTAAATAGACCCATACACTTGACAATACTTCATGTAACCTGTTAGAGTGGAAACAACTTGCATCAAACATGGAAAGATTGAGAAAAAGCAAGCATAGATATCAATCACTTGAATTTGCACTATATATCACTTCACATACTTATAAAAGATAGTTTTTGAACTCAAAACTATATTTCATATCTTATTTCAAAGGAAAATTATAATATCAAACCAATAAGGCTTTGCCATACCAGGTGTGGAATTAAAATTCAAGAGCTAAAATGGCTTGTATTTATAGAGTATGTGAGATGAGAAAGGAGAAGAGAATCCCAAATGTCATAATGCCACATTTAAAGGCATAAAAAGTTACATTTTAAGATAATGGAGTGTGAAAATAGGTTTGGGAATCTCCTTCAACAAACATCCACCTAAAACATGACAAACTCTCTAAATTTGGTGTAGAGGTCTTCAACTACCTTCTTGAAAATTGCCTTCAAGATAAGGCATCTCTTGACTGCTCAAAACTAGAATAGGGATATTTGACACATTTTCATTGTCTTAGGAAGGTTATAAACATGACATAATAGTCATCAAATGTCTTCTTGACTTATAACCTTATTTTAGACACTTGTTTTCACCATCTGCAGTCATTTCCTTCTTTCACTCATCCTTCACATTTGTCATCAAGGTGGCCTTTAGTTTCTCAATAAAATACATGGAAGAGGTGTTATGATACATTTTTAGAGTCTCTCTACCTTCCATTCCATGAGTTAGACCTTAAAAAGGTCCAAAAATCAACTTTTCATTCTCTCACTTTGTAGTCACTCCTCATTTTCACTACCTATCAAAGACTACATAAAATGAATGACTTAGTAGAGGAAATTTTATGAAAAAATGTGGTAATTAATGATCATGGAAGGTTACAATAGGTCTGAATTTTCCTCATCCAATGGTCTTAATTCTTTAAATCTCCTTTGAACCTACAAAACAAGTCAAATTCTTACAAAAACCTTATGTTAGACCTTGTTCGTACAAGTAAGGTACAAAAAAATTGGATGGGAAGGAGCCTCAAAGAGTCATATACAAGTCCAAATCCATTTCAAGACAAAATACCCCACCTTAATTCATCTTCTTACCTATCTTCTCCATTGGGTCCTACATAAAGGTTTAAGAGGAATTCAGCATGTTTAGACTATTAGCATTTGTTCATAAAAACTAGATGTTTAATATATGAAAAAATTACATGAAAAGTATATATATGACCTATTTCATCTCTCCCTAACTCCTTTGGTCACCATGAAACATGTTTGTACATGTGTGAGCTCTTGAAATTAGCCTATTGATCTCTTGAGTGCATTCTAGACACCCCTATCATGTTTTTAGGCCAATATGATCAACTTGTGTTATTTATCTACACACCAATGGTATTAGCTAATTATAAACTTCCCCTTGAAGTTCATAAATGGTATTTCATGGTTCATATGTCCTTATAATTGTATTTATAACCCTGTAAGGTTTGGGCATAGTTATAGGCCTGACTATGTTTTCATGGTTTATAGCCACCTTTGAGTGGTTTTTCATGATTATGAGTGTTTATTCACACCTATTCACGTTTAATTAAACTTATACCACCTTTACTCAAAACTCCAAGATTTCCCAACACAACCTCTTACCATATTATTACCAATTTTGTAGTCTAAACTACCTGGGAGTGCCCTCTGTCTGAGATAAAATAGAGGGCACTTCCCCTATCTTCCTTGGAAAAATAAGACTATGGAAAGATATAATTTGTCCTATAGGTGATATATATAGATTTACAATACTATAATACTCCTCTAGATTCATCAATAACAAAACTTCAATACAGACTCGCAGAATCGATGATTGTGTATAAGGGTTTGTATGAAGGGTTGAGCATGCCTATAGGTTGATGTTTTAGTTCAACCTATATTTTGTCTCGAACATAATATGGAAATTATATAGTCATTATGAATATATAAACTATATTTTCATCTTATCCTACATATCTACCTACCTTCAAACCATCTTTTCTCACTAGTTTAGGCTAATCTGTAAATTCTCTAACTATGTTACCCGCTTAAGAAAAGGATATGCTTGTGTCTTCCATGATGTAAATTATATCTCATGATTAAGTCATTCCTAAATTTATCAAGATCATCTTCATACTTTAACATATTAATATCATGCCTTAGGCCATTGTCGACATCTAAACTGTCATGTTCCCCATGTATTATTAGTCTACAATCAAACTATAGGTGACATTTTGATAGCAAAAGAGACCTCTTTAGGTGCTTACCTGTGTCTAAACATTATTCTCCAAATAATTAGATTCCTCTTTGAGACCATAGTTCTATTTTCATTCAAATGGATTCACTTTCCTTTAATTTTATGTTTTTATGTGTCATATTGCATTGAAAGATCATTTAGGATTTAAAAAAATTATAGATGACTGACTGTCTATAGTAAAAGATTGAATAAGATAGAAACCTATTTACACTCTACTCTCATGACAAAAAAATTATATTTTTCATGTCAATATATGTCCCTTGTGCTTGGATTACATGGTGGAAACAACTAGAACTGCCCATTATTCAAGATACTCACCAAGGTGTGGCCTTTATATATGAGAAAATACCTTATTTGAAGAAAATAAGGTAACATGTCTCTCTATGCAACTTTCTCAAACTAAGGGCAAGGATTTAGGTTTATTTGTCACCTTATAAATTATTTATTACCATAATTTCCTTTTCTACATTCTCAATCTTGATTCAAGGTCTCAAGAAGATTCAATACCTTCAACTCATCATCTTCATGCCTTTGTGGATTATATGCATGCTCCTGTTAGAACTGCCTATAGTGAACATCAAATCACTGACTATGTATAGTGAAGTATTAGTTTCCAAAACTAATATTAATCCATTTTTTTAGTTTCAAACATAATATCTTCACTTTATAAACATACCAACACCTTGAAAACCTCTTCACTTCTTCAACAAGATTGGTCAAGGCTTATTTTCATGTGATTATAAGTGAAGGTCACAGAAACCTAACTATGTGCATTCTTTAAACTTCTCACTTTATCAAGGGCTACTTTTGAGACTAATAATTGAAAAGATAGATGATCACCATGACCATTAAAGGAATGAAACACTAATTCACCTTTGATTTGAAACCACTACACGAGAGAGAGCCCTTTGCAATCAATGAAACTTGTTTGCAAACTATGATGTAGTTTCTAACAAGCATAATGAAAAAGTTAAATACCATTATTTTACATTAACACATGCAAAAAAATTTATAAAAAAAATATAAGGATGTTCATTCCCTTCCAAAACATGTGCAATACTTGGTTTGTATGGACCAATCAAAAATTATAAGCCATGAGGATGTACGGGCAAAAAATAATAGCACACCTTTTTAGAAATGGTTCATAGAGGAAATAAACATAACTTATGAATATTTACATGGATTTTAATTATATAAGGAGTGTTTTCATCACTCAAGATCATTTTATCCAACTCACCTCCTTTTATCCATACTAGACTGAAACTGGTTGACCATTCTTACATGAAAAGGAGAGTGATTAAAAGGTAGAATGATTTTTTACCATTTTCAAGTATATAAAAGCTTTAAAAGCATGGTAATGGACTTAGATGACCTTAATGGTCACTCTTAAATCTTCCACACATGTCAGGATTACTGCATAAGTTTACAATAACTAAAAAACACATAAAATTGCTTGTTATTATTGTTTTTAATGTAGCCCCTACATTTTTCAGTCTAAGACTACCACCTTTGACAAGAATCTAACATATATTATGTTAAAGAACACTTTATAAAAAATTTCCTCTATGTTAAAATATATAATCTCATTTAATGACTCAAAATGACCCATAGATGACATAAAAGCAACAAAGGACTTTGACAAAGCTAAAGCATATTTTAAATGACCTCATTAATATCATGGTACATTGTTCACACCCTAATAGACCCATATAACAAGTTTTAAACTATATGGGGTTGACCTAATTTGACTTTTTGTCAAATTAGTTAGTATTCTTGGTGATTTCCTAGGCATGGAAAGTTAGTTATGCCAAAGACTAGTAGCCTACTCCTATCCATTGGGATATGGATTCACTTATGCATAGTATGGACACTAAATTGCCTCTAAAGCCACACCAAAAAACATAAAACAACCACACAAGACAAAAAAATAAATCAAACACATGTGTTCTCAATAATACTTAGGGAAAATACACATAATAAAATAAAAGACCCACACCTATCTTAGTATTTACAAAACCTTAATACTTGAGGTGAAGAACAACTCACCATGCTTCAACCAGGGTCAAATAGGGTACCTCTTGCATCCTTATTTCTCCATAAAAGTAACCTATCATGTGGAACATTATTTTTACCAAACACTTTCTCATGTTTATGGTCAAATGAATTACCATCGTTAGCTCTTCTTTTGTCTACTAATGTGTTGCTTGGAGCTTTCAAGGGCACTCTTTCTTACCTTCTAAGAATATTTTTTGAGCTTGAATTTTGATGGAATTATATCATGTTCATATTGAACTTATCAAACTAAGTTTTAGGAGTAATCAAAGTTACCTCAACTCCATCTTCTTCTTGAACATAATGCACTTGATGTTTAGGGCTATCAAAATTTCTCTCATTATGCTTCAACACATCTGAAAATGACTCAACCTCGGGTTGAGGTTTTGACTACTCCTCACATATAATTTTATTCTTTATGTTCATTAGGATATTTCAAGATTGTTTCTTATATGATAATTGTTAGACACTTAACCTCATGTTTGATAATACTTTATCTTCCATGCTTAATAGGACACTCAAAAACTTGGTTTATAGGTTCATCAACAACCATATCATCAGATACACACTTATTATGAGGAGAAGTAGACTTACTCAACTATTCAAACTCTTGACTTATGGTATATAACCTTTACCATAGGTCATCTTCCTCATCATGATTATCATCTTCAAGGACTCCTATATTAAGTTAAGGCATAATGGCATTATCTTTCTCACTATATTGATCTATCATGTTTTGAAAACTATCATCATCATACAAATGATTAAGGTAATTACCCTCAATATCTTGTGGAAAATAATGTTCAATGCTTACCTCAGATTTCTCATATGCTCCCTCATGAATAATGTATGTACCAAGATCAGTTTGATCCAAGTAAGTGTATAGATCATATACATAAGTGTTTTCATCATAATCATCTAGGAATAGATCAGATATGCCCTCAATCTTAGAGGAAGTCCCACAATCTATAATAGACTCCACATGGTCATTTATGACATAATTTAGATTGGACCTTGCTTCTACATAGGGTTTAATATGAAACTTAGCTTATGGTTGATTTTTAATGGTTAGCTTTGTTTCATACCTTATCCTAAAGGCCAAGAAGGACCAATTATCTAAGAGGTAACCTCATATCTTGGTTGTGAAATCCCTTGAAAGGTAGATAGAAAAGTGAATAGGCAAGTCAACAACCATAATGTCTTGAAGAATATGGAAGCTAGGATAATCATGAAGGAAATTTTTCAATTCTTTGATAAGTCCCATTGACTTATCTGGTGTCCCATCAAGTTGAATCACCCCTTTACTATATGGTTCATACTTTATACCCAATTTATTTTCCACAACCTTAGGCATCACTGAGGTACTAGCTCCACTATGTAGTTGTGAACAAGTTTGTCTCTAATAATGAGAGTGAGGTAGAAGGGTGATGCTTTTTAGATTTGGAAGAGGGATCAACAATGGGATTAGGAGAATTGGTGAGATTAACATTGTTATGACTTGATGGTTGAGGGTTAACATGAATTTGAGATAGCTACTCTTGAAGGAGCTCTTTTTGACTAAGTAAATTAAGTATTTCCCAAAGAGACATGAATGCTTTAGCATTCTTCAAACAATCCATTATATTAAAACTAAGAAAATTTACATTTTCTTATGCCCTTGAGGGTAATGGAGTGCCTTGATATTGAGTCATTGGAACATTTTGAGTAGGCCTTCCATCATTATGATTTGAATTAGGTGCAAAATTTGTAGGGACTACCATGCTTATAGTCACACCTTGATGCCTTATAGGAGGGATACTTGAAATTATATGAATATCATGGGTATCTCCCAAGCCTTCATCTTTTCTCTATTATTGTTTGAAACTAAATAATTATGATTGAGAACATAGGTGTCTTCTACTAGAAAAAATTTAAAGTTTACTCCTTGAGGATATCATCCTTCATTTATTTGCATGAGAAAATCATCTACTAATAGTTGAGAAGTAGCTCCTCCTTGAGAAACCAAAGATTACTCCCCACATTCATTGGCATCCATCAATTTCCCTTACTTCTATTCTTCTCCTTGAATCATATTACTATGCACCAGGACCATGGCTCTTGTATTAGGAGTAAAGATTAGGTTATATGCATTAGATGGCGTGTTAAGATTAGGCTACCCTTAACCTCTTACTTGACCATATTATTGATGTGGGAACATATTTCATTATTAAGGATATGGGTATGGGTTTTGATTAACTTTGTACTATATATGTACTTTCCTAAGATTAACTTCTAAGGCCTTAATCCTTGTATCTTTATCAATAACATCTTCTACCTTCTTAGGGGTAGTTCTAAACTTGGAATTTACATTAGGAATTTGAGCAACACTTGGAGTATTAGTAAACATGTTTGGTAGTAGTCATAGAAACTTTTGGAGTAAAATTACCAACTTGTATTAGGCCATTATCATCTATAGTTACAAGGTCATATGCTTCAGGTAATGTGTAGACACCCATGGACTAAAACATTATGGCTATGTTAGTTTTAATAGACCTTAGATATGTAGGAAACACAAATCTAGTAGGTGGTCTCATGGTAGGAGGTACCCTATGCCAAGTTTTTTAGAATTTATTATTAAAATCATGCATATTATCCTTAGAGGATCTTTAAATCACATTGAGCTGATGAATGAGTGATGTGTGATCACTCTTGTCTTCAAACCTTAATGCCAATAACTCTCTAAAATCATCCCAAGTTATGATACAACCTCTAGGAAATGTCCAATACCAATCAATTGTTTTCCCTCTAAGGGACATGGAAAGGAGTTTAATGGCAATGTTGACCTTAGTAACATTATGAAATCTATATAAGTTTCAGATATCTCTTATATGCTCACTAAGAGTGACATGACCTTCACCATTGAATGTGGGAATACTTTTGGTAGCATTGGGGGTATATCATCATATGAATTGAGGTGGGTGGGATTTTAGTGTTAAATGTTAGGAAGGCATGTTGCCTATCCATTTTCTCCTCAAGCTCCTCTTCACTCTCTTGATCTTATTATCTTGAAAAGTCTTCTTGTTCTTCAAAAGTCAATATAGGCTAAGGATGTTAAACTTTAAGATGAAGTTCAGGTTGAAGGAGTGGGTTTATGGGATTGAAAACTCTACTATAAGATGACCTATTAAGTACCATGAAGTATTAACACAAAGATATGACAAAATAATGGTCTAAAACTAGATATTACCTTAAATAGAGTCACCAAATGTTGAGTATAACACCATATGTAGCTGTGATGTTGTCAAGACCAGAATTTACCTTGACAAGTTGTATTTAGGATAATGGTCCTACCAAACATGTCAAAAATATTATCACCAAATATTTCACCATATATATATATATATATATATATATATATATATATATATATATATATATATATATATATTAATACTACTCCAATATTTTTAGATACACTAGAATACATATAGTCTTATGGGTTGCCTATGATAGAGTTAGACCTCTAGGTTTAAGGGTTAGCTCCCTAGATTGATCCTTAAGTGCTTATCACCTACACTAACTTGTTATTTGGATGAAAAAGGATAGAATTACACATGAAAGTAAACTAATATAAGGGGATGATACACCAAAAATATATCCACTATACTACCATACCATTACACTATGAAGCATGACTTATAACACTAGTCTTAAAATCATGAATTGCTCTAATATTAGTATTTCAAATATGGAGGTGATATGCATGAAAATACTCAAGCTAAGTAGACCAGAGACAATTTTAAGACACTAAGGATACTTTTAAACTTTAAAATAGACTTATACACTTTAAAAAACTTCATGTGACCTATTAAAGTGGAAACAACTTGCATCAAACATGGAGGGATTGAGAGAAAGTAAGGATAGCTATCAATCACTTGACTTTTCACTATACATCACTTCATTTAATTAGAAAAGATAGTTTGTGAACTCAAAAATAGATTTAATATCTTATTTAAAATTAAAATTATAATTTAAAACCATTATGGCTTCACCATACCAAGTGTGCAATTAGAATTCAAGAGCCAAAATTGCTTGCATGTAGAGTATGTGAGAGGAGAGAGGAGAAGAGAAGCCCAAAGTCACAATGTCACATGTCAAGGCATGAAAATAAATTACATTTTAGGAAGATGGAGTGTGAAAATAGTTATTTAAGTCTTCTTAGACAATTTTCCACTTGAATCATGATAAACTCTCCAAAATTGGTGTAGAGGTCTTCAACTGCCTTCTCAAAAATTACATTCATGATGAGGCATCTCTTGATTAATCAAAACTAGATTAGGGAGAGTTAACACATGTGAATTATATTAATAAGGTTATAAAAACACCATAAAATTAATCATATGTTTCCCTATCTCATATCATTCTTATATACACTTGTTCTCACCATTTATAGTCATTTCTTAACCTTCTTTCACTTATCCTTCACATTTGTCATCAAGGTGGCCTTTAGTTGCTAAATAAACAAAATTAAGAGGTGTTAGGACACATTTATATACTATATATACCTTTAATTCTATGATTTATACCTTAAAATTTTCCAAAAACCAACTTATCATTCTCTCACTTGGTAGGTGTTGAGCATTGTTCCAATTGTTAAAGTTTGGCATTGGTATTGTCATTGATGTCAAAGGTTCTTAATAAAGGTGTTCACAAGGTCATTTAATAATTTTATTATTTTATATAATAATTTATATGTATTAAATTTTATTAGTATCATGTAATACATGTGATCAAGTTATAATATCATCAATAAGTTTTTCTAGGTTAGTTGTCAAGTTTTAAGAGCTTGAGAAGCCTAGTCATGACACTGGTCATTGCATGAAGAGACCTTATGAGAAGGTATGAGCTTAGTGACCTAGTTAAATATATAAAAATATGAATAATATATTATATTATGTTCTTATATCATCCATATTATTCATTTACTCACTCATGATAGTCTCAGAGTCAACGTACAGGGGTAGGACCTATAGACCTAGTATGCAACTAGACCATCTCCAGACCCTATTTGGCCTAATTTGGCATCATGATATATTTTAAAGGAATATTAAGGATTTAAATCAGTTTTTTATAATTATTTATTTTTCTTTATTTTTTATATGAGTCTTTGAGATCTTGTTTAGTGGTTATAAGATCAGTTACAAGGCCTAATGTGACTTGCAAGTCAAGGCCTAGAGAGCAAAGAGAGAGAGCATGGCCTAATGGGATATGAGGTTATGTTTTCAAGTAAATTATGGAATATTTGGTATTTTTAAATGTATTATATGTTTTTTCAATCATTTTAACAAGGTTTAAGGTTATTTTTTATAAGATAAGGCATGAAAATTGGTTTTGAGGTCTCTCATGTTCACATAATAGAGGGTTCTCAACCTGAGAAGGAATTTCAGATGTTCATTGGAATGTGTAGCCTATAAATATTAAAATGAGATATTTATTATATATATTTAAGGTTCATATATAATATCTACAATCATTATTTTTTTAAATGAAGATTAATCCTTTACAAACAATCGTTAACACTAGAAATAGTGTTAACCCTTTCTAAAACCCTAACACTAACCCGATGTGAAAGATATTGTTCTAAAATTAATATAATGGATTTTAAAGGATATATAATTTATTGGGTTTTGTATTAAACTCTCCCAATAACCTTTATGTGTGATTTGTTTTTCAGGTGAGTGAGTTGACCCTACAGGAAAGGCCTTATTTCTTAAAGATTTGTTGTAGCAGTCAAAGTTAAAAAAGTCAAAGTTATTAAATGGATGGAGAATAAATGTTGAGACTTATATTTTATTTACATGGTTTTTTATAATTATTTTATATCCCTTATTTATTCAAAACTATGCATACAATTTTACCTGACATTAATAGGCCTAATGAGGCAAATAGTGAGAAACCCATGCAGAAGTGAGAAGGTGATTAGGGATGTGTTATCATGGATTATGGATGAATCCAAGTGCATGGATAAGTTTTTTAAGAATTTTAATACATTTTAATTCTATATATAAAATTTGGATATTATTTTATATAGCAAAAAATTTCTATCAAGTTGACTTGTCTAGCTTAGTGAGGTTTGTGTACAGTGAGGTCATAAGATTGGTCTGCAAGACTAATATTGTCATTAGAGATTATAATATTTTTGTTTTATGTTATTTTTAGTATGTTATAAGATATTTTTCATGCATTTTAAGTCTTTTATTATGTTATTTTAGATGTTATAATTTCATTTATTCATGATTGTGTTTTGAGGCTAGTTGCCAATTCTGCTGTCTGGGCTACTTACAGAGAAGGGTTTGAGTAATTTTGCCCTAAGTTATGAAGTCTAAATCATGTGGTGATGACCCTGAGGTCATTTAAATTTTTTATATGTTTTTTTTTCATATTTTTTTTTTAAATTGTGTTTATACTTTATTTTTTCAAAGATGAACATTTTGGGTATGGGCATGCCTAATTGTGAACAGTACTAATGGCGTGCTTCAAGTGGTGACTGGATCTAAAAAGTTTCATGGAAATAATATGATATTATTATGGGTATATTTAATTGAAATATGATATTTTCCTTCCACATGAGATGTTTTATATTGTTCCAAGGAGTTTAAAGGGTAATGTGTGTTAATGAAGGCCTAAATGAGTTATCTCTCTTTAAGGCCTAAAAGGGATTTTGGTCCTATATGCCTTGACCAACCTATTGTAATGTTTGATTCATGTTTTTATCATGTTTTAAGGCCTATTTTTTTTAAAATATAATTTTTTAAGTGTTTATGTTCAACAAAGAGGTGTATGATAAAGAGCCTAGTATAAGAACAAGGCCTAATTTGCTAGTAAATGAATGTAAGAGTTGAAAATATATATATATATATATATATATATATATATATATATATATATATATATATATATATATATATATATCACTTTTAATAACTAAATGAGGTATTTCATACCATTTGTATGGTTCATATAATCTATCATGAAGATCTAAAATGGGTATTATAGATTACTATCAAGGTAAAATAAGCTAATCTATCTTGAAGAGACTTAGTTGAGTGAAGGAGCCTATAAGGCAGTTTTAGAGGGATAAAAGTGTGAAGAGATAAAGAGGTGGTCATAATAATTTGGTTTATAAATAATATGTATTAAATGTGATCAATTCAATTATGTGGATGAGATTTTGTTGAGTTAGATATGGGGTTGGTGCCTCTTTGTAAGTAGGTGCTTGTTAAAGCCTAGTCAAGTGGGTTCTTGGCTAGTTGGGATTGGTGATCCAAGTGAAGTTGGTGATTCACTAAATATTTATGATTTTTTTATAATATTATATTCCATTTATATATATCAATGGGTTTTCTTCACCTTGAGTTTTTCCCACTCAAATAGATGTTATATTTATTATGCTCTTGTCTTATGTTCATTGATCGTAATGTGTTGCTAGTTCATTATATTATTTTGATAGTTCATGAATGCCAAAGTAAAGTTGTAAAAAATTTGAAGAATGATTCAACCTCCCTCTCAATCATTGTGCTTCCAACAATATTCACTCCTCATTTTCACTACCTATCAAAGACTACCTAAAATAAATGACTTAGTAGAGGAAATTTTGTGCACAACTCTGGTAAGAAATGAGCATAGAGAGTTATAATAGGTCTCAATTAACCTCAAAAAATGGTCCTCATTCTTCAAATCTCCTTTTAACCTACAAAACAAGTCAAATTCCTAAAAAAACCTTATGTTATGCCTTGTCTATACAAGTAGGGTACAAACCAATTAGATGGGAAGGATCCTAAGAGAGTATTATATAAGTCCAAAGCTATTTCTAGGCCAAACTACCCCTCCTAAATGCATATTCTTACCCTTCTTCTCCATCAAGTCCTAAATAAGGGTTTAGGAGGGTTTTAGCATGTTTATATTGTTAGCATTTGTTCATAAAAAATAGATGTATGAAATAAATCCATTAAAACCAAGTGTAAAACCTTCTTCAACTCTCCCCAGCTCATTGGGTCACCATGCAACATGTCCATACAGGTGTGACCTCCCTAAGTTAGCTTATCAAGCTCTTGAATGTATTTTAGACTCCCCTATCATGTTTTTAAGCCAAAATAATCAACTTGTGTTATTTATCTACACACCAATGGTAATATCTCATTATAAAATTCCCCTTGAGGGTCGTCAATGTAATTTCATGGTTCATATGTCCTTAGAAATAGATTTATACCTTGTAGGGTTTGGCCATAGTTGTAGGCCTAATAGGCCTAAATGTGTTTTCATGATCTATAACTAGATCTAAGTGGTTTCTCATGATTGGGAGTGTTTATTCACACCTCTTCACCTTTAATTAAACTTATCCCACCTTTACTCAATGCTCCAATACTTCCCAACACAACCTCTTACCATATTTTTACCAAGTCTATAGTTTAGATTACCTTGCAATGCCCTTTATTTGAGACAAAATAGAGGGAACTTTCCCTATCTTCCTTGGAAAAATATGACTATAGAAGGATATAATGTGTCCTATAGGTATTCTATATAAATTTTAAATACTAGAATACTTCTCTAGATTCATCAACACCACAAGTTCAAAATAGATTCACAGAGTCAGTGACTGTGTGCAAGGGTTTATATGAAGGGTTGAGCATGCCTATAGGTTGAGGTTTTAGTTTAACCTCTATTTTATCTCAAACATCATATGGAAATGATATCATCACTTTGATAGTATAAATTTTATGTTCATCTCATCCTACATCTCTACCCATATTCAAACCATCTTTTTTCACTAGCTTAGGCTAATCTACAAACTCTTTAACTATGTTACCCACTCAGGAAAAGGATATGCCTATAAGTGTCTTATATGTTGGACATTTTATCTCATGATTAGGTTCTTCTTAAAGTTATCAAGATCATCTTCATACTTAACATATCCATATTATACCTTAGGCCATTGCCAACATCTAAACTATCATGTTCCCCATTTATTGTCAATCTACAGTTAAAATATATCTGACATTTTGATATCAAAAGAGACCCCTTTAGGTATTACCTATGTCTAAACACTATTCTCCAACTCATCAAATTTCTCTTTGAGATCATATTACCATTTTTATTCAAATTGATTCACTTTCCTTGAAGGTTGTGCTTTCATGTGTCATATTACGTTGAAATATCATGTAGGCTTTAAAAGTACTATAGATGACTGATAGTCTATAGTGAAAGATTAATTAAGATGGAAGCCTATTTAAACTCTTCTCTCATGACCAAACAATCACCTTTTTCATGTCAAGATACTACTCCTATGCTTGGGTTACATGGTGGAAAAAACTATAACTATCCATTCTTTAAGAAACTCACCAAGGTGTGGCCTCTATATATGATCAAATACCTTATTCAAAGAGAATAAGGTACTATGTCTCTCTATGAAACTTTCTCAAATTGAAGGCAAGGTTTTAGGTCGGTTTGCCACCTTATGACTGCAATATTACCACAATGGCCTTTTCTACATTCCCAATCTTGGTTTAAGGTCTCAAGAAGCTTCAATACCTTTATCTCATCATCTTCATGCCATTTTGGATTGCACTTAGGCTACTATTATAACTTTCTATAGGTGAACATCAAATCACTAACTATGTATAGTGAAGAATTGGTTGTCACAGCCAATCTTAACCCATTTTGGAAGGTTCAAACATACTGTAAACTTAAATAATTAGTTGTCACACCTTGAAAAACTTTCACTTCTTCAACAAGACTAGTCAAGGCTTCTTTTCACTCGACTATAAATGAAGGTCATAGAAAACTATGTGCATTCTTTAGACTTTTCATTTCACCAAGGGATACTCTTGAGACTAATATTTGAAAAGAGATATGATCACCATGACCATGAGAGTAATGAAACACTAATTCACCTTTTATTTGAAATGACTATAGGAGAGAGAGCCCTCTACAATTAATGAAACTTATTTACAAACTATGGTGTAGTTTCCAACTATCAGAATGAGAAAGTCAAGGACCATTCTTTGATGTTCACACATGAAACCAAATTGAGAAACACATGATAAGGATGTTCATTCCCTTCTACACTTGTAACACTTGGTTTATAAGGACCAATCCAAATAGAGGAGAAAACTATAGGCCATAGGGATGTGCAATCAAAAAATAGTAGTAGACTTTCTTAGCAATGGTTAATATAGGAAAAACAACCAAAATTTTGAATATTTACATGGATTTAAAGTAGGCAAATATTATTTTCATTCCTCAAGAGCATTTGATCCAACTCACCTCCTGTTGTTCATACCTTAGTGAAATCGGTTGACCATTTTTATATGTTTTATTTTAAGGATGTT
Organism: Torreya grandis; assembly: GCA_037957365.1. NCBI lineage: Eukaryota > Viridiplantae > Streptophyta > Pinopsida > Cupressales > Taxaceae > Torreya > Torreya grandis. Next base: position 862,835 of record JARHVA010005668.1, on the reverse strand, counting down.
TAAATTAACATAGGATGTGTAGGAGAGTTTTGAAAATGTCTATAAGGTGAACGAGTGATGAATATTGTTATTGATTAAGGAGGATATTGTTGAGCATTATTTTTGAGTGTTGAGCTTTAGTATTTAATGTTGTCATTAATGTCAAAGGTTCTTTTAAAGGTGCATGGTTATTTAATTGATGTCAATATAATATCATTAATGTCAAAGTTTATTGTGAATATGCATGGTCAAGTATACCTTGAGGTATGTGTATGATGAGTTATGTTGCTAGCATAGTGAGTGTTGTTGTATGAAAGTAATGATGAGAAAGTATTGTTTAAAGAATTTTTCGATGTTAACTAGTGATATATCATCGAGATCATCATTAATTAGTATAGGTTATTATGTCAAGTTTAAATCATCTTGTAATGATTTATCTATACCTTGTGAGATGGTATGTGTAGGTAACATGATGAAATGAGTGAGCTCTAAAGAAGAATTTATATGCTCTGAATATCTGTGCAAGTAGATCCAAAGATGCTCTAAATGAGCTATAAAGATGTTAAAGCTTTGAAGAATGATTAGCAGTGTTTGACAATGAGAAATTTTTTTGAGTCTATACATGAGGTTTTGATGAACTTAAAAATGATTAAAAGGTTGGTTCCAAATATCTATGTGTGTAACTCTAAAGATGCTATGAAGATCTTTAGTCAAAATCTAAAGATCTATAAGAATATTCAAAGAAGATCATTGAAACTCTAAAGAAGAGTGAGTGTATGAGGTTGTTTGATCATAAAAAATAGGCATTAGAACATAGGATAGTTTTAATATGAAGCTAAAGGGTGGCTAGAAGGTCAGATTCAAGGCCTAATGAGACTTACAGGTCAAGGCTTAGAAATCAAAGAAAGATATGGTTCCCAGATGAGTTATAAGGATTAGTTTTCAAGACATTGATGAGTAGGTGAAAATTTATAGAGTTGATTCAAGATTTTTTAAGTATGTGCATGAATTTTTAGGTCATGGTTTGAAATAAAAGACTTAAAAATTGTTTTGAGGTTTCTCAAGTGCACAGAATGAAGAGGTGTCTACCCGAGAGGGTTTTCAAAGTGTTCATTAACATGTATATCATCTACATGAGAATTTAAGTTATTCATGGTATATAATTAATGTTTATAATTAAAATTTATAATCATTGGTTTTTAGAAAGAGGATCTAAGTTTTATGAATGATTGTTAAGATTAGAAGATGGTCTAAACCCTCATAAAACCCTAATAATGACCTGATATTGAAGATCTTATTATAAATAGCTTAGAATGGTTTGGTATGGATATTTAAGATATTTGAGGTTGTATTAAACTCTACCAAGAATATTTATTTTTGATTAGTTTCTCAGATGAGTGAGCAGACCCTATAAGAAAGTACTTGTATTTCAAAAATTTGTTGTAACAAATAGAGTTAACCAATTCACAGTTACTAAATGGATGAAGATGAAAGTGTAAGACTTGTAGTTATGTTATATGAATTTTTTTTGACAATTTATATATATTAGGTGTGAAAATTTGGTGATCCAAGTTGGTTAGTCGTTAACAAACCTAGTGATGTAGACAGTAAGAAAATCAAATAAAAGTGAGAAGATGATTTATGATGTGTTTTCATGTAATAATGATGGATTGAAGTTTTTGATGATGTTTTTTTGTAATTTAATAATATATCCATGATTTTCATCATATTTTAATTCATTTTAATAGGTTGGATCATTGAATCCAAAATGGCTTGTCTGGCTAAGTAAAGTCTATGAGAGAGAAAGTTAATAGATTGGTCTATAAGACCAATAGTTTTAATTATAGATAATGATCTATTTTATGCAGGTTTATCTAAAGATGTTATAATATATTTTTCATGAATTTAAATCTTGTAAATCAATTCAATCATATGTCATAATTTTGTGTCTCTTTGACTATGTTTTGGAGTTAGTTTGTAGTTCTGAGTGAGCATCTTATAGAGAAGAGTTTGAGCTTGTATGCCTTGAGTTGAAGCATCTGATGAAGTGTGTCATGACCCTAAGGTCATGATGTTTATTAATATGTAATTTTTTAATGGTTGTTTTTCAAAATTTAGTTTATGCCTTAGTTTTTCAAGACATATTTTCTATGTATACACAGGTCTTTTATGAACAGTGATTTGATAAGAGGTTTAAGTGGTGGTTGGACCTAAAAGGTATTATGGACCTAAAGTGAAGTTGGATAAGATATATTGGAATATAATATTATTTTTTCATTATATGTTAATTTTTTTAAATACATTTCAAGAAAGATCAAAGGGTAACATGTTGTTAAGAAGGCCTATTAAGTTTCCATAAGCCTAAAAAAGGATTAAGGGTTAATTGATGTATGGAAAACCTAATATATTGATTGATTCATGATTAAGGAATGTTATTATAATAATATATGACCTATTCATGGATGACCTAATTTATTTGAATGTGTGTCTAACTAAGAAAGATATGATCAAGTGACTTGTATAAAAGCAAGTTAGTTTAGGCCTATTTGGTATGATTAGAGAGAGTGAAGAGAACAAGCAAATGAAATAAATCATTAGTGATATAAATTAGGTCATGTATACCATTATATAATTTTCATTAATATCTAATAAAGGTTTAACATATGAGGATAAAGGTTAGAATACCTAATCAAGCCATAAATAGGGCTAGTTGAATGAAGAGAGATAAAAGCCAATTTGAGAGGAATATAAGTGAGAAAATGGATGAAGGATAAGATCATCATATATTGTGAGATCAATAATTTTTTATAAAGGTGATCAAGTGGATAAGTTGGTGATGTGTCATTTAGGGTGTTGGTGCCTCTTTTCAAGTTGATGATTTTTAAAGCATAATTGAGTTAGTGTTGAGCTAGTTGGGGTTGGTGCTCCATGAGGAGTTGATGCTTCACTAAAGATTCATGTTTGTCTTATAGTAATATAGTCTATTTGCTTCATCAATTGGTTTTATTCCCATTAAGGTTTTCCCATGTATATGTTGTGTTCATGTGTTTCATGTTTTTATGATTTGATACTTATGCTTGCTAAGATGAACATGTTTGTTAGAATGGTTCATATATGATTAAGTGGAATTGAATGAAAAGTTTTGAAATTTGATTCAAACCCTCCCCCATCAATCATTTAGATTCAAAAAATTGGTATCAATTATTGATCCTTTTAAGTAGCTATAAAATCCTAGAGGAGATCCTAAGAAGTAAGGATAACTAATCACTAAGCTCAAGGTGGTTTATCTACCAGTAAGGCTTCATTGTTAAATGGATCTAACTATGCCTTTTAGAATGTCAGAATGAAGATATATCTGATGTCATAAGAACATGATATTTTTCAATCAGTTATGGATGGTTATATTTCATCTCTTATTCCACCAATAGATGTAGTTGGTAAGAAGGACAGTGAAAATAACTCTAAGGTAATGAATGTCATTCTTTATGGCCTATTAGAGGTAGAGATTGTGAAGGTAATACATTGTGTACTATCTAAATATATATGGGACAAATTTAAGGCCATCTATAAATGAGACACTAAGGTAAAGTTAGCCAAGTTGAAAACTCATCAAAGATAGTTTGAAAGTCTAAAGATGAATGAAGATGAAACTATTGCATCCTACCTTTTGAGGGTTGATGAAGTTGTCAATATCATTAGAGGATTGCAAGAAGAAGTGAAAGAGTCTACTATTTTCCAAAAAGTGTTGAGATCACTAACTCCTAAGTTTGATTATAATGGAAGATTTGGATAAACTAGAGATGTATGGGCTTCATGGCATCTTGACTACCTATGAGATGAGAACTAATGAAGGAAGACCTCTCAAAAAAGAAGCATCTTTTAAAGCTCAAAAGAAGTGAAAAGAGAAGAAGACACAAGGTAATAAGGCCAAGTAATATGTGATTCAGATATTGATGATGATGAATTGATTACCATGTTTACTAGAAAACTAAAGATAGGTTCAGTTAAGTATAAGGGCAAGTTGTCATTTAAGTTTTTAACTATGGAGGGATTGGACATTTTGTAAACAAGTTTCCTCATAAACATAAGGTTAAGGATAATGAATAACATGATGAACACCATGGATATGATATAAAAGTCTACAAGTCTAAAAATAACAAGAGAGATTTCAAGAAGAATGAAGGAAAGAATCATTCAAAAATAATAAGATTTTTTACACCAAAGAAGATAACTCATCTGATGTGAGTGATTCAAACACATCTGATAGTGATGATGGAAGTAACTAATCTAAACATGACAATAGTGAAACTTTTTTCATAGGCATAGAATCAGATAATGAGGGTTGATCAAATGGGAAAGGCCTTATGGTTGATATAGAATCATATGAATAAGTACACTATCATAGTGAAGAAAGAGAATCTAAAGTGGATCTTATAGATGAGCTCATGATTACCTTAAAATAATTGAATCTTATGAAGAAGAACAAGAAACTAAATTCACTAATTCTATGAGGAACATATTAGTTTGTTTAAGGAAAGGCTGAGTAATACTTCCAATGAGTATGAAGAGATAATCCATAAATTAGAAACCCACATGGATAATGTGACAACAATCCTAAAGGCTAAAGAGGAAGAATGCATTAGGTATGAAACTAAATTATAATCCCCAAAATTTGAGTTAGATCAATCATCCATCATGGTAAAGAGATTTTTGAAGTTTAAAAAGATCACTAAGGCTCTAGATGATATCCTAAATAGTCAAAAGTTTGCAAGTGATAAGACAAGTCTTGGATTCAAAGAAGACCAAAAAGAGGCATCTCAAGTCAAGGAGAAGATCTTTAAAGACAAGAAGGTCACCATGAACAAACCTATCAGATAGTCCAATGCTATAAGGTATGTTAATTATTTAAATGGTTACTATTTTGAATGCAATCAATTTGGTCATAGAGAAAGAGAATGTAGAAGACCCTCCAAGAATGAGTACTCATGGAACTATGTAATAAGTCATAATTCACATCAGACAAATGGTATGTATAAGGTGATATTTTACAATTATCGTAACATAGGACACATTGCAATATTTTATCCTAATAGAGTTAGAAGATCATCAAGTCAAAATAGGAAGTTTGAAGCTCCTAGAGTGCAAGAAAGAAGGTAAATGATTGTATAAAAATTAAAGGTAGTAAACATAAGTCATGATTAGTATACAAGCTCAAGTGGATTTCTTACTAAGATAGATCATGCCTTATATGTGAAATTAATTAATAAATGTCTATTGTCATCTCACATTGATGATCAAATGGTTGATGATGAGATCAAGCCTAAAGTTCCAATCAAGTCCAGAAGGATGTTGAAAAATATTCAATCTTATGAAAATATGGAGATTTGGGAGTCTCTTTAGTTAATGTTGTTTTAGTTCCCTATGAAAAATGGGTGGCTCCATTTAGCTTCCTAGAGACATTCTTCAATCAACATAATCATGAGGGTGTAGTCAAAGAAGGTTTCTTGTTTAGAAGATTGCAGGTTATCTATGTAGAAAGCAAGGAGATGAATATGGATATTATCCATTCCTATGTTGATAGCTCTATGGTTTAAAGTATATAAGGTATAATGATGAGAGATATAAGGCTATTATTAGTTAAAGTGCATATATTTGGTAGGTAAGAGGTAAAATTATGGTATCTATTTGTGTGAGTAATTGAGCTTGAGATTTGAAGATAAAGGAGGAATCCCTAATTCTATAGTTTGTGTCAAGAATGGGATAGCCTTACATGTGGTCAAGAGTTTGATATTTTTAAATCATTTCAAGGAAGGTAAGTAATCTAAGATTCTAGATATTTGAAAGAAGATATGTTTGGTCTAAGGGGGAGCTTGGTAGCTCTGATTTTTTCTATTAAGAAAGTGATTGATTTTTTATATGCATGGAGTTAAGAAGAGATTGTTTTTGAGATGCTTCATAGACTTTGTTTATTGAGATTTTTGATGGATCAACTAGAGAGTGACTTGATGGAGAGAAAATTTTGAGAATGGTTATCATATGTGGTTTCCATAAGTTTTTGAAGACTATGTGCCAAATAATATCTTGAAGAGATAATATCAACTGAAAGGAAGAAAGTATGATTTTAGTAGTTATAAATGTCTACTATTAACAAAATCATGGTGGATTCTTGGTTTGAGGGGGAGATTTTTAGAATTTGGACTGAGATTGATCTATGTTGAAGTGATCTTGTAATCTAAGTTCATTCTAAAAGAGATGATAGTTATGGAAGAAGACCTTTATCATTAACTCAAATGGGGAGAGAGATCAAAAAGGGAGAAAGAAAAGGCAAGATCAGAAAGGGTGATAAAAAACAAGAATTGGATCTAAGAGATGATTCCCATCAAAGAGTGGTTGACATATTTTTTTGAGTGTGTTTGCCATCAATAACAAAGGGGAATATTGTTTAACATTGTCATTGATTAAAGAGGAGATTATTGAGCATTGTCATTAAGTGTTGAGCTTTTTTATTTAATGTTATCATTAATGTCAAAGGTTCTTTTGAAGGTGCATGGTTATTTCATTTATGTCAATCTAATATCATTAATTTCAAAGGTTCTTGTGAAGATACATGATCATGTATGCCTTGAGGTATGTGTATCATGAGTTATGTTGTTAGCATAGTGAGTGTTGTTATATGAAAGTAGTGATGAGAAAGTACTATTTGAAGAATGTTTTGATGTTAGTTTGTGAGATATCATTGACATCAACATGAATGAGTACAAGTCAATATGTCAAGTGTCAAGCATTTTTTAATGATTTATCTAGACCTTGTGAGATGATATGTGAAAGTAGCATTATGAAATGAGTGAACCCTAAAGATATGATCCAAAGATCTATATAAGTAGCTCTAAAGATGCTCTGAATGAGATATGAAGATGTGAAAGATCTAAAGAATGATTAATAGTGTTTGAGCATGATAAATATTATTGAGTGTGTATATCAGATATTGAGGACCTTTTAAATTATTAAAAGGTCAGCTCCAAAGATCTATGTGTGTAGCTCTGAAGATGCTATGAAGATACTTAGTCAAGATTTGAAGATATATAAGAAGATCTAAATATGCTTTATTTAATCTCAAAATAAGAGTGAGTGTATGAGGTTTCTTGAGTATACACCAGAGTCATTAGAACATAGGAGAGTTTCAAGGTGAAGCCTACAGGGTGGTTAGAAGGTCAGATTCAAGGCCTAATGAGACTTGCAAGTCAAGGCTTAGAAAGTAAAGAAAGAGATGGTGGAAAATGAGGTATAAATATCAGCTTCCAAGACATGGATGAATAAGTGAACATTGATAGAGGTGATTCATGTTGTTTTAAGTATGTTCATAAAGTTTTAGGTCATGGTTTGCAAGAAAAGGCTTGAAAAGTGTTTTGCGGTTTCTCAAGTGCATAGAATAAAGAGGTGTCTACCTGAGAGATTTTTTAAAGTGTTCATTTTCATGTATAACATCTAAATTATAATATATATTTTTTTCATGGTATATAAGGAATGATTATATCTCAAAGTTATAAGTATTGGTTTTTGGAATGAGGAGCTAAGTTTTATGAATGATTATTAAGACTGAAAGATGGTCTAAACCCTCATAGAACCCTAATAATGACCCAATGTTGAAAATATTATTCTAAAGATATTATAATTGTTTATTATGGCAATTTAAGATATTATAAGTTGTATTCAACTTTCCTAGGCATCTCTATGTGTGATTGATTTTTTAGATGAGTGAGCAGACCCTATAAGAAAGTGTTTGTCTTTCATAAATTTGTTATAGTAGACAGAAATGACCAAGTCAAAGTTGATAAGTGGATGAAGATAAAAGTTTGATACTTTTAGTTATGGTACATAAAGGTTTATGGATAAGTTCTATATCTGAGGTGTGCAAATTTGGTGATCTGAGTTGGCCAGTCGCTAACAGACCTAGTGATGTAAACAATAAGGAAATCAGATAGAAGTGAGAAGATTATTTATGATGTGTTATCAGGTAAGAATGATGTATTAAAGTGTTTTATGATGTTTTTTTGGACTTGAATAATATATACATGCTTTTCATAAGCTTTAAATTTATTTTAATAGGCTGGATCATTGAATCCAAAATGGTTTGTTTGGTTGAGTAGAGTCTGTGAGAGAGAAAGTCAACAAATTGGTCTGTAAGACCAATAGTTTCCATTAAAGATCTTGATATGTTTTATGTAGGTTGATATAAACATGTTATATGATATTTTTCATGCATTCAAATCTTTTGAATTAGTTTAATCATATGTCATAATTTTGTGTCTCCTTAACTGTGCTTAGGAGTTAATTGGCAGTTCTGAGTGAGCATCTTGCAGAAAAAAGTTTGAGTTTGTATGCCCTGAGTTAAAGCATCTAATGAAGTGTGTGATGCACATGAGGTGATTATTTTTATTAATATGTAATTTTTTTTATGGTTTTTGGGATAAATTGAGTTTATGTCTCAATTATTCAAGACAAATTTTATGTGTATACATAGGCCTTTTATGAATAGTGATCTGATAAGGGGTTCAAGTGGTGGTTGGACCTAAAAGGTTTTATATACCTAAATTGAATTCGTATAAGTTATATTGGTTTGGTATATGAGTGTTTCTTCCATGTGAAGTTTTTTAAATATGCTTCAAGAAAGATCAAAGGGTATCACGTTGTTAAGAAAGCTTATTAGGTCTCCATAAGCCTAGAAGAGGATTAAGGGCTAATTAATGTATGGCCAACCTAATATATTGATTAATGAATGTTATTATAATATTATATGACCTATTCATGGATTACTTAAGTGATTTTAATGTGTGTCTAACTAATAAATATATTATCAAGTGACTCGTATAAAATCAAGGTAGTTTAGACCTATTTCATATGCTTAGAGAGAGCGAAGAGAACAAGAAAATGATATAGATCATTGGTGAGATGAAGGATTTCACTAGGACCATAAATTTCATTAATATATAATAGAGGTTCTATATATGATAATAAAGGTCAAAAGACCTAATCAAGTCATGAAGAGGGCTAGTGAAGTAAAGAGGGATAGAAGCCAGTTTGAGAGGGATAGAAGTGAGCAAAGGGATGAAGGAGAAGATCATAATATATTGTTTGAAAAATAATTATTTTATAAGGTAATAAATTATATCAGGTGGATGATTTTTTTTTGAGTCATCTAGGGGGTTGGTGCCTCCTTGCAAATGGGTGCTTGCTAAAGCCTAGTTGAGTTAATGTTGAGCTAGTTAGGGTTGGTGCTCCATCTAGAGTTGGTGCTTCACTAAAGATTAATGTTTAAATTATAGTAATGTATTCCATTTGCTTTATTAGTGTATTTTATTCCCTTTTAGGGTTTTTCATGTATATAATATGTTCATATGTTTCATTTTTTTATGATTTGATGCTTATGCTTGTTAAGATGAACATGCTTGTTAGAGTGGTTCATTTATGATTAAGTGAATTGAATGAAAGGTTTTGAAGACTAATTCACCCCCCCCCCTTGATTAATTTATATTCCAAAAATGAGGACCACATATGATGTTCTTTGGATTATGCATGTAAACTAGGTTCTCCTTGGGTTTATGTGACTTGAGAGGTTGAGGTTTGATGGATGCAACCACCCATTTGAAGTTGTTAATTTTAGTTATCCTTTCATTATTTGTGTAATAAGAAGGATCAACTATGGTTTAGAAAAAATTAGTGGATGATATGAAGGTATGGGGTAATTTTTGTTGATCATTAGGTATGTGATGTTAATGTGATTGTGATTCTTTAGATTAGGTTTGTGAAGCTTGAAGATAGTTTTGAAAACATTATTATGTAAGAGTATCAAGATTTGAATGTGGAATAATCAAGGAAGCAAGAATAAATTAGTGGATATCATGGAAAATCTCATGATAATGACCTATCATAGCATGTAACCAATAAAACTTATCAAGATTTTACCATTTTAGAGGATGTTTGGAAGGATCAAAGCTCATGAGTTTAGAGGGTGGAAATTTATTATTGAGTTCTTCTAGACTTAAGGGGTAGGGTGTATTGGTTTAAAATTGGTTGAATTAGATGCTCCCTTTTTGGGTTGAGGAGGTTTATATGAATCAATATTATGATAAAATGATTGTAAAGGTTTCTTAGTAGTTGCTTGAGTTGATTCAAATCGAGTCAGAAGAAATTCTTGCCTTTTTTCTTGGTTAAAGGCTTCTTCTAAAGTTTTAAGAGAGAACATCCAAACTTTTTATTGAAGATGAGATTTGAGAGTAGTAATGAATATTTTTAAAAGTGTCATCATTAATGTTATGTTCCAATTTGTGAGCTAGATACTTCCATCATTTGATGACGTATTAGCAGTTTGTTAGGAAGTTGTTTGGCATTGATGAAGTGGCTAAGGTAATTTTTAGAAAGGTCATTATGTTGGATTTCCTTCACTATATCATTGACTAAATCCTCTATTTATATAATTATATCTCTTAAAGTTTGATTATACCATTCAATTTCATCACCAACAAAGATTCTGTCTAAGAGATTTATGGTACCAAAGGTGTTAGTTTGAAACCAATAAAGGTCACCAAAATATTTAAGAAAGTGGGCTTTTTAGTCCCATCATATGTGATAGTTAGAGAGATGTTTATAATGTCTATGTACATAATTAAAGGATTTAAATATTCATTTTGAAGGTGTTGAAGAATTTTGATATGTAAAGGGTGTTGAAAGATTATATTCCCATTGGAATCTCTAAGAGGAGTGGGAACAAAAAAATTATTTGGTTGAGTCATGATGACTTGAGCTAGTTGACTAGTCATTTATAAGATATGACATTAAATTTGAATTATTTTGTAGTTGTTATTTGTTTGCATAACATTAATTTTTTTAATCATTTAAGCAATAATTTTAGTTGTATGATTAGGAGGACTAATATTTTTAGTGGTATGAATGTCAATGTTTGTAGAATAAGCATTCCTTATATTGGTAGTATAGGAGTAATTGTTGGGTGGATAATTCCAAACATGGTAGTAGGATGAGGTCTAAGATGTGTAACCTCAATTGTATTACATGATGTAGTAATTATTTGGGATTAAAAATAAATGAAGGAATTTAATAGTTTCATCTGAAGTGATAATATAAGTGAGGTTCTTATCTAAATCCTTGATTATGTAGTGTTCTTGAATAATTGGTAGCTGAAAAGAAGACAATTATGAATTTATTAGGTCTCTAAAATAGGTCATCCACCTATTGGCTTGTATCAAAAAATAGAGGCAAAACAAACTACTTCAGCCACCTACTAAACTATGTCTAAAAATAGAGGTAAAACAAATTAGGTTAGAAACCAACTGAACTAAGTCAACCCATGTAGAGTTATGTCAAAAAATATGGGAAAAACAAACTAGTTTAGCCACCAAGTGAATTAAATTGACTAGGACCTACAGAGTCAACCAGGCTAATCTATTTGATTTTTTATAACAAAAATAGTAAGATGAAATTATACTAGGTTAGATAAGTCCTACAAATTTAGCCAGGTTGATCTTCTTTAATTATGGGAATAAACTTAGTAGTCTTAAAAAAATACTAGAATAAACTAGGTTGACCAGCTCAATCTAGTTGAATTCTAAAATAAACTAGGTCGAATAGCTTGACCTAGTTGATTGTGTATATAGTTTTAACAAAATTGAAAAACTAGAAAAAAAAAATGAATAGATATTTGAAGTATTGATTGATTTTACTTGAAAATAGAAATGAAAATTTTAGATAATTGATAAAATTTATTTATTGGGTTGGTAAGAGTGAACTTGGAAGATAGAAAAATATTGACCAGGTTGATTTAGTAGTTTTTCTTTAGAATTTTAAATTTTTCTTTATCAAGGTCATATAAGCAAGTTTTTAATCCTAAACATAGAATACATAACTAGGTCAACATCCTAGACCTAGTTGAAAACCTATGCATAAAAAATAAAACTAGGTTGACAAGATTGACCTAGTTGAAACCCTGTGCACAAAAAATAAAACTAGGTCTATACACTCGACCTAGTTGAAAACCTACAAAAATAATATAAAATTGGGTTGATGGGCTTGATCTAGTTGATTATAAATAAAAATTACAAATTATAAAGGTTAGATTCACATCAGGTTCACTAGAATGTATGCAATCAAAATAAGATAGATCTACAAGTTATCATATTCAATAATATCCAAGCTCGAAGAAGGTAATCAACTAATAATATGCTTAGAAATACTTTAGGTCATGACCAATAATGGATCTACTAAACTTACACTAAGGTATCTCTTATCACATAATAGCAAAGGAGAGGTTTCCAAATCCTCTAGTAAAATGTCATTTTTTGATAACCCTAGCTAGGTCTTATGATTATAATACAAGTAAGCAAGCTAATCTACTAAATAAACATGCAATCTAATTTAGTAAATGAATATGAAATTTCATATAGTGCTCACCAAATCTTGTGACACAAATGGGGAAGATAAAAAACAAGCAAAGAAAATTATATAAAGTAGAAACAATCTTAGCAAGGAAAGATACAATTTAATTAATTAGTTATATAACATCTACTTATTGAAATATGAAGGGATATGAGTATAATTACCTTTGTTGAAGTGAACCCATCATTCTTCAACATCACCCTTGGTTAATGATTCTTTACAAGATGTTGTTTTGGCTTGTAAGAATCATAAGGATATATTGGCTCTAGGCTATAAGACTTATACTATGCAACCAATACCTCCACAAGATAAGTGTTACTTATCTAAGACAAAAACCTAAACAATGAAACATCTTATTGATAGTATAAGAAAATGTATGAGTAGTAATGATGTGCAATTAAATGATCCTCTCCTTAGAAATGAAGTTAAGGGGGTATTTATAGCCAAGAATTAACCCTAAACCCTCTGAATAATTTAGCCAACAAGATCGGTTGGGTCAATTTTATTTGGTGAGAAATAGAGTCATTATGCCTCAAACTACATCAGATTGGGTTGATGGAGTTATGTAATGTGCACTAAATTCCTAACAATGTTGATCAGGTCCCCATAATAGAAAAAGTGGATAAAAGAGGTCTTTGCTTAGGTAGAGGATATTTTAGATGGTGAATTGCTTAGGGGAGTATATAAGTGAGTTTTAATTAATTATGAAATTGGATAAGAGTAGCTTGTATTGGTTTTAGGTAATGGTATTGGGGTTTACAATCCTATGAAGCACCAAAGGTCTACTAACCCCTTTCTTGGTGCACCCTTTAAGGCATGCACTCAAAGAGATTAAGATTCAATGGATTCATATAAGAGAGAAAGCATTAGTGACTGATAAATTTTAAAAATATTATGGGTATACATCAAGTTACCCCAAGGACCCTTTTGTCAATGGGTGTTGCTTATTATTTCCAATGCACCCCCTTTTCATGAAAATGGGGGACCCCTCTTTTAAAATTATCAAATCAGAGCTCTCAAGTCCATTTTGTTATTCTAACTGACTTTGTCTAAACCAAGTCCTTGAAATATTATGTTGCCCCAATTTCCCAAAACAATGTCAAGCCTTGCTTGTTTTATGACTAAGGTAGGCTTGTTCTTTTAAGGATTTAGGGTGATAACATTGTAGTTCAGATTTTAAAAGAATTTCCCAAAGTCTTGTTCCTTTCCTAGATCAGCAAACTTGATGCCCTTCATGGTAAATCAAAATCTTAATGGTATTTAGGTAAGTTATTAATGGATTTCTCATCTTTTCATTTTTACTTAATATTTTTTGTGGATTTTGTAGGAACAAATGGACAAATGGAGGATATCCATGTTACATGTTCTTAAAGCATCCAATCCCCTAGACCTATTAGAGCTTTTAGAGTGCAAGAGAACCTAGTCCACTTCAAGGGTGCCACATCATAAGTTTTCAAAGTGGTCAATCCCCCAGACCTATCAGAGATGTCAAATCTCTAGAGAACCTGACCACTTAGAGGGTGCCATGTCATAAGTTGTTAGAGTGGTCAGTCCCTTGGACTTTTTACAGATTTTAGATCTTGGGAGAGCTTAACCCACTCAAAGGGCACCACTTCACAATTTTTTAGAGTGACTAGTCCCCTATACCTATCAGAGATGTCAGAGCCTAGGAGATCTTAGCCCACTCAAAGAGAACCACATTATGAGTTGTTGAAGTGGCTAGTCTCCCAAACTTGTGAGAGATGTCAAATCCTATGAGAGCCAAAACCACTTAGAGGGTGATACATCATGAGTTTTTAGAGCAACCAATCCCTCAAAGATGTCATATATGTTAGATCTTAAGAGATCCTATCCCACTCAAAGCATGCCATGTAACACCACTAGGCATATGAGCAAGTGGACACCTAAGCCATCAAAATGGTTATAATGGAGTATGAATGGAGCCTAAAGACCAATAAAATGATTCCAAATTTCCCTTAGTGACACATCTCCCTTCCTAAGGGTATGGTGCAAGGTACAAAGCTATTCTTAGGTTTTGACTATTAACAGGGTAACTAATAAGTAGATGACACATGTCATAAGGCAAGATTTAACCAAAATGCCTCTAGGAGATATGACCATGTGCCTACCTTATATTAGGCATTAAAGAAATAAAAAGCTAGGATAGATTAAATAATTTTAAAATAGAAAGCTAGGATAGATTAAATAATTTTAAAATGGAACATTTCCATTACTAAAAATGGTTGGTGGTTGATGATTATGAGCTCTAAATTTAACTCTGAATTAGGAAATAAAGACAGGAGATCCAACCACCAACTCAAATTTGAATTCACATCAAGTGAGCCACCAAATACCATTACTACAAGGGGATAAATGTAGGATTTTATAAGTATCATAAGGAAATATCACTAATGGTTATCATTGTGTACCTTTGAGAGATATTTAACTCCTTACTTTCTAATTCTCATCACATACCCCTATGATTTTCCCTCTACACTCAATACCTTTATATTAGCCTCCATCTTGTTAAAATGGTTGCATCCTCCTCAAAACCCAAGGTTGAACCTAAGCACTAGGATACCCTATTCCTAAAATCCTTGACCTTGTTCAAGCACTATAATTACCTACTCAAAACAATCAAATAGGTACCCAAGGACTTGGGATCTTACAATGATGAATAGGTAGAGTTTGAAGATGCCCTTTAGGCTTATAATAAATGTGATCTTCATAGGGTTGTATCCAAACTAGAGATTTTCCCTTACACCAAATTATTCATAAACCTACTTTTCACCACCATCCAAATGCAAAATAGAGTCCATGACTGGGTTTGTTTTCCCATCTCTTAGCACTAGATCATCGATATCTTTAGGAATGCCTACAAGGTGTATTACTCTCTCCCAAATTTTAACTTATCTTATATTGTTGTAGTGATGAAAAATTAGACTAAGACCTTACATATATATGCCATATTATAAGATTGGGCTGAGAATATAGATGTTAAGTGGTTTAATAAAGAGGGCATTAATGCATATAAAGTCTACACCTTCTAGAAGGAGATCTGAGTGGGTATGATTCTATTGAAAAGATTGTTTGAGGCCCATGACTAATTACATGTTAATGAATTATGGGTGCCCCTCCTCCATATGATCCTCACTAGCTTCAAATTTTCAAACATGGGAGGGATAATCAAATTCAATTTGGTTAATGCCATAGAAGATGCCTAAGTATGAAGAAATTTATACATGATGATCTACCTCATAGATGTTATCTATGGGATGCTCACTTTTAAGCCATCCACTTTTCTTGTATGGGTTCTTAGGGGATCAGTAGTCCATCTAGTCTTTTATAAACTATATGGCCACTAATATTATAACCATATCTAAGATGTATGGAATAAATTACACCTAGTGATCTACAACATGATCAATGAGGCCCCAATACCCCATTTATCACAAAAAATTTTGGACTCCATTGTGTCCATCAGAGACTATTAGTATTTTAGGGAGGATATTATGATTTAAGTTAATGTAACTCTCAATTATTCCCTTTACTTTCTATAGTTCATCTCAGATCACCTATCAAATCAAGAGATCTCATACTAGTTAGTAGAAGGTATATTCAACTTTTGCATAGGTTACTAGCAGAAGGCATGCCTGTCACTCCCAATATCCATTTAGAACCATGTTTACAAGGTCTTACCTCCCCTCTAGACAATGGTAGTTAGATGAGACTCCTTTTCTTTATGGAGAAGCTAAGATCCAGCATTGGGACCCTAAAGGCATGATCAAGGCTCATCTAGTGAGGTACTCAACATGCCTCAACATCAACTATGGCCACTAATCATAGGATGATGATGAGCTTTACTTGAATGTTAAAAATAACTAGGAAGTGTTTTTTGATATCATATCTCAAAATAAAGAGAAATGAAATAAGGCCTAGGTAGGCCCATCTATTACCCCTTTAATTCCTACTCACTTCATAGAAAATCCCACTCTAACTCCTCTCACTATCTCTAAGATGATTTTTCAAGGTATTTGGTCACCTTCTCCCATTTTTGCTCCATCTCTAGCCATAAATCCTCTAATATCTCTTTCACCTCATCCTCTTACTCCTCTAGTAGCTCTTATGCCCCATGTTATGGGTCTTTATCACCCAATTCTAGATCCACCTCCTTAAGAAGCTCCTAATCCTTCTGATCTAGTTCATCCTCCTCCTCCTCTAGCAACATCTACTCTTTATACCCTATATCTACCTCCACCTCCTCAAATATCTCTAATAGCTCATCCATAGTCAATTCAAACCCACTTTATTTGATGATAGGTATCCTAAGTGTAAGTGAATTAACTGTTAGCACCTCAACTCTGAGTTGCACAAACCCTAAGGTTTTATATCACCGACAATCTAGAGGTAAGCCCATAATAAGGCTCCCAATAAGCACTAGTGCAATTTCCACCCCTTACACTTCCCACTTCTTCCATCTCCCTTACACCCCTCACTCCTTTTACCTTATAGCTCCTAGTCATAGCACCCCCAAGTTTTGCTCCCCTTCCACAAGCTCCCCAAGTGGTGGCTCCCCTTTCCCCATTTCACCCCTGTTATTATTTACCTAGGTATTTCTGGCCTCAATCCTCCCAAGCATCTTAACTTCTTCATTTCCCTCCACCCCATCCATTTCACAACCCAAAACCTCCTTGGTACCTTCATTGGGCATGCCTTCAATTTAGGTACCTATAAGCACACCTCTATTGGAAAGTAAAGCTATAACCCTGGGAATTATATCTCTAGTGGTAGGAAATATCTTGATTCTACCTTTGATCATCTTACCACTTCCCTCAATGATTTAACAACCTCCATAATCAGCCCCTATAGCTCTCGATATCCCTATTAATTTTTATACCATAGCATCTAGAGCTAACCTAGGTAAGAAACCCAAGAAAAAGTATAAGGTAGCTCACCCTCAGGCTTTAATTTAGAGACCTTCCATGTTAGCCTAGCCTCCTATGTTATCCTTCATGGTTCCTTCATCCCTAGTCATGGCACCTCTATGCATTGCTCTTTGAACCCCTCTTTTCATTACCCTAGGTGCCTAGGGATTTGACTTCAACCAGCCAATCTCTTCTTTTCTATTGAACATACCTCTCCTAAGAGTCATTTCCCCTCAAGTGGGCATGACCCAAGAGTATTAGAAGGCATATATGTTCCTATGAGCCTCCCCTTTCATCCTTGTTCCCTTTTCTCCCATGGCTCCTTCTCCTCTATTACATTCCTCATTAACCCCTTCCACTTCCTCCATCTCTCCTATGCCTTATCCTCTACCCATCACCACCATCTCTGCCACCCCTCCAATACCTCCTATACCTAGTCGATGGTCCCAAGGTTTCAAGCACTAGAGATGATAGTCCAAGGTGACCCACAGGTGTAGTGGAGCTTTGACTGATCCATAGAAAGCATGAAGAGGACCTGAATATATAAATTAATCTAAGAGGGTAACCTAGTGGTATGAAAAACCCATTAGGATTTATTTTCCCTAACCAAGGTGATGACTTCTACTAGGGAAGAAATTATGATTAAGGATCTACTCTCCATTCTCCAAACAAAACATGATATGTTAGAGAAGCTCCTTAAATATATGTAAAGTTAGGTTTAGAAATTAGAAGCTTAGGTGAAGAGATCCTTCCCCACTAGGTTATTTGGTAGGTCAAGGACACCCTCTTATTGCTCTTCTCAATTTTAGGGAAGGTGGTCAAGACTATGGCATAAACTAATGTGTTTATCTAGTAGACTTAGGCTTACATAAAGAGGATCACAGAGATAGATGGGAAGTGTAGGAATCTCTTGGTGGTAACCAACAAAATCATGTTTCTAAAATTGAAACTAATTCCCACCTTATACTTGGCATTGTATTAGACATACACTAGGAACATGAAGGTGGCTATGAAGGAATGGTTGGTTGTGGCTCAAACTATAATAAGACCTTGGGAAGAGGGAAAGAAAAATATATTGGCCTACTTCAAAGAGGTTCATATCTCTATTTTTTCATTTGAATGGAAACCTAATGGATAGGGGAGAATTTGGATTCCACCTAGGTCACTTTGACTGGGTCATGTGGGAGAAGGTTGCTAAAGCAAATAGGGAAGGGGCCTAGGCAATTCTTGAGCTATCAACACAAATAACAACAAGCATCAACCAAGTATCTAGTGTCTAAGTATTAATAGAGTCACCCTTCTAAGTATGCCAAAGGCTAATGACTCAAGTCAAGGTGATATTTATGGAACCCTCAATGAACCTTATTAAATTAGACTATGAATTCATCTTTATGGTAGCTATGTTGGAAGTTAGGGATGCAAGATCAAAATAGTTAAGAGTTTAATATTCATATCCACCTCTACATGCTGGAAGAAAAATTACTTATATGGGGGTGAATCAATGTTTAAAAACTTTCTTTCAATTATACCTAATCATTCATGAACTATGAAAGCAACAGAGTGATATAGCAAAGCATAAATAACTATTCAAACAAGATAACACATATATGATTGGGAAACCCTCAAGGGGAAGAAAACCCACTATGACATCTAAAAATGGATTACAGTCCTATAAAACAAAATAATAAATTATTTTTGAGCACCAACTCAACTTGGAAAACCAACCCCAATAAAGTCAAGCACCCACTTGACTAGGCTTTAGCAAGCACCTACTTGCAAGGAAGTACAAACTCCCTAAGTAACTTGGCACCAACTCAACCACCTCAATAATTTTTATCACCACACTTATGCTCTTTTGTTATGGTCTCATTTTAATACCTCATTTTTCTCAACCTCATATTTTTAAATAGGCCTAAATTACCTTATATATATATATATATAAAATAGTTTCATGGTCACACAGTACCTGGTTGGCCGCACACCTTCAACCTCTTAGGTCAGACACACAATAGGTCTTAATACATTTCATGAACATGATTTAATAAAAAATTTAACCCATTTTGGTTTTCCACAACTCAATTAGGCCTAACTCCTCCTTTAGGTCACATGGAGACCTAATTGCATTAGGTATTTCCTCTTAAGACATGGAGACCTAATTGCATTAGGTATGTCCTCTTAAGACCAAAACTTGATCTTATTAGGCATAGATGAATCTCTCCAATGATTAAAAACTATTAAAACACTCATAAAATGTGTTTAAAGCATAATTAATGAGATTGGGGGTGAATCAATCTTCAAAAACATTCAAATAATTTCATCCACTCATCTATGAACTATGAAAGCAACATAATGATCCAGTAATGCATTAAAAACCAATCACATGATCATGAAACAATGTAACACATCACATATGTAGAAAAACCTCATGGTTAATAAAACCTAATAAAACAAATATTTTAAAAACTATCTTATAATACAATATATCAAATTTAGTTGAGAACCAACCCAACATTGAGCACCAACCCCAAATTTATCAAGCACCCACTTGCTAGGAGGATATAACCCCCTATGACTAAGCACAAACTTAATCAGAGGAAACTTATGTAAGCAAAAACCTAAAATTTATATCCAAATACCACTTAACTATTCACCAACTTATCCAATACCAATTTTACAAGGACCAACCTATAAAGAAATTTCAACTCCCTTTATGACCAAGTACCAACTCAGTTAATCACACTTCTTTCTTCCTTTCTTCCACTCAGCTCTCTATCTTCTCCATATAAAATATATCCACTATCATAAATTAATAAAAACAATAGTATATAACTCTTATGGCCTCTTAATATACAATGATCACTCTTTCAGATCTAGTCCACTTGATCTCTCTCAAAATTGCCTTTAGGCTTCTTTACTCAACTATCCCTCTTCAAGGTTGAATAGGTCATATGACCTTGATATTAAACTATTAAAACATATATTATCTTAATTATATGCTTATATTATCTCTCTTTAAGGTTTTTAACATGTTACCCAACATTTTTAGGCTCACTAATTTATCAATCCATTCACTTCTTGTATGGACACTTCTCTACTTGTCGAGCCCTCATCAACTCTGATTAGACCATGTATCACTGAAGTAGAAAACCTAAAAATTTCATAAATGATTATATGATTTTATATAAATGTTTTTAAATAATTTAAATTCAATATTTTACTCAACCATGCATCATCTTTTTTGCTCATAGCTTTCATACTAAAATAGGCCTAAACTGCCTTGTATATATACTAATCTCTTGTTCACATACCACTTAGTCAGATACACACTCATAACCACTTATTTTTTACATATAATACATCTTATAACACTTTATTTACAATATTAAAACAATATTAATACTTATTTAGGTTTGAAACAACTCAATTAGGCCTCATTTCTCTTTTAGGCCTCATGGAGACCTAATTACATTAGGTATGTCTAGTAACATGTAAACTTGATCCCTTGGAACATCTTTCCCCTCCATATATTTAAATATTATTTTAAATACAACTCAAATAAACCCAATATAACATTATCCAATATTTACAAAACATTTTAGGTCTAACCACTTCATAAGAACACTCTTTGAAGTTCACTATCACATTAGACAATGAGTACCAAAAGTTTATCTGATATCTCTCATGCTTGATTACCTTCATGTCATGTAATCAAGACATAAAAATCATGTTTATATTAAATATATTACCCTAATTTCATCTTAAATAATATATAAAAATCTAACTTAATGGCCAATATTGGTCTTACTCGTCCTTTAGGCCTCATGGAGACCTACTTCATTAGGATTGCTCTCTTAATATTAAGACTTGATCTTCTTAAACCTAGTTGGCATTATCCAAAAATAAATAACCATTTAAACACTTATTAAAATAAATATTTTTACCTTGTCCATGATTTTTTATATTTTCATCCTTTGTTCATAACTTGAAACCTTCTTTAGGATAAACTACCCTATTAGGCCTATGTACAGTCAAAAAATTACCTTTCAATACTGTAGCTCAAACACACTTAACCCACTCAAATATGATAAAAAAAATACATATAAAAAATATACATGACCTCAAGGCCATTACCAAATTAATTAGACACTTTCGTTCATATCTTAAGGCTTCAAGATCATCTCTACAACTTACTTAGAACTACCAATTTTCCTCAAAGACTAGTCATGGTGACTTGGAACTCCAACACCTATGTAGAAATTTTAAAAGACTCATGATTCATTAAAAATATTATATGACATATTCATAATATCCCTAAACATAAAACTCATATGGTCTAATAGCAAAATATTAGTCTTTCAGACCAATCTCATGACCTTATATCACATAGTTTTATCTGAACTAGACATGTCATTTTGTGAACAACTTTTCACCATATTCACTATCATTAAAAAATTATTTAAAGAATAAAAATTAATTAAATCATGAAAAATTTATCCATGCACTTTATTTCATTATTCTATCATGAAAACACACTATAATTCATATTCTTATTATTGCCTAGGTTTTACACTATTTGCATCATTAGGTTAGTCTACGATTGACTAAATTGGATGACCGATTTAGAAAATTATAAGTGTGTAACATATAAATAAAACTTCATGGGATTTTATTATTATTCTCTAGCTCCTTCCATTCATTTTATTTTCTTGACTAATGTAAATTTTGACTGCTACAATAAATTCTTCACAAATAAGCCTATATCTATGCATTTTCTCTCGCATCTAACTAACCACCACCACCTAGAGGTGCTTAGGATATTTGAATACATTATACAATAGTTTTTATATGAATTTGAGACCATTCTAATTTTTTATAACAATATCATCCACATCAGGTCCTTATTAGGGTTTTAGGGAGGTTTAACACAAGTTTTGGTGTTAATAATTATTCATAAAGGATTACCCCTTAAATCTAAAACCAATGCCTAAATATATTTATAATACCATTCATCATCTCTACTTAAATATTAGGTTCCCATGTAGAGGTTACACATTCCAACAAACACCTAAAATTTCTTTTCAAGTTTGCATACCTTCATTCTATGCACTCGAGAGACCTCAAAACCACTTTTCATGCCATTTCCTAAAAACCATGTCCTCATAATCCATGATCACTCCTAAAAAAACTTTAATTACCTATAACCATTCTATTATTCACATATTCACCTTATAATCTGATCCACATGCCTCATTAGGCTAGGTAGGGTTTAAGAATGATCTAGGTGTAAACTAAGATTGAAGGACCTACCTCCAAATACTCACTTTGAAACACTTTTGAGTGCATCCACACCTTATTATCATGATTATACAACATTAAAAACCTCTCACATGCATTATTTCACTCATCTCATCATGTCACCATCTCATACCTTCACCATGACATGACTAGGCTCAAGCCTCCAATGCACTTGACACCTTAACCTATTCCTTCCATGACATGACCTCAATAAAACATCAAACAAGAATATATAATACATAAAACCACACTCATATCATTTCACCATTCTTTTTATGATGACAACAATCTTCCACATCCTCATAAAAACCTAAAACCATATGACCAATCTTCATCTGACTAGACATCTCTCTCAATGCTCATTGTCACATCACATACCTTTGTTCATTCATTTCACTATGCTTTCTTCACATGTATCACCCTAAAAATATTTATTTCATGACTATGACACAATATTCACATAAATTCCTCTAGACATACCTCTTCATAGCATGACATCAATGACTTTTACAAACCTCTTCATATAGTATGCTTCCATTGTAGACATTAATTATCTTTAAACACTCTTCCATTCAAATTCTACTTGCCTTCAAAGTCTCTCATGACAACATCAACCTTGATCAATAATAAATTTTTATAACATCATGCTACCAACTTACAACACACTCTTAATAGGATACTCATTTTCAAAATACTCGCTCACTGATCAACATTCTCTTTATGACACTAACATGCTCAAGCACTTGACCAAACAGACCTTTGACATCAATGACCATCATGCATTTACATGATGCACCCTTTTTAAATAAATTATAAAAAATACCAATATAATTAACTCTTTTGACATCCTCCATGATTTATTAGACATGTATCCTTTATTTATATCATGAAATCTCTTTTAGGATAAACTACCCTATTAGGCATGTAAACATCAAAAGTTTGTCTTACAACAAAGAAGCTTGAACACCCTTAAGTTGCTCAATTATGAAAAATTAAACATGTAATAATATTATCTATGACCTCAAATTCATCACATGGAAAACCTTCACTTAGGAGATAAAGGCTCAATAACATCTCTACAACTCACTTACTTAGAACTGCCAATTCACCTCAAAAGTTAATCATGTTGAATTAGACCTCCAACACCTATGTAGACACATGTCATTAATTTTTATGCATATAAAAATTCATATAAGATCTCCAAAACATCCTAAAATATAAAATTCATGTGGTCTGATGGTAAATATTGGTCTTGTAGACCAATTTCTTGACCTTATATCTCACAGTCCTATGTAAACCAGACAGGCCATTTTATGAGAAACTTTTCACCATATACACTGACCTAAAAATATTTTTTAAAGAATTAAAATGACTTAAAATTCATAAATAACTTATTAATTTACTTTTTCATCAATTTATCATGCACAAACCTTCAAATCTATCTCTTCATATTTGCTTGAGTTTTACACTATTCACACAATTAGGTCTATCTATGACTGGCTTACTTTACTTGAATAACCAAATTAGAACACTTTAAGGCTATAAAATATGTATGAATCATAATTTATATGTAAAATGAGTCTATATCTTCTTCTCCCATCCATTTTTTCTTCTTGACCAATACAAATTTTGAGAGCTATAATAATTTTTTGAAAAATAATCTTATATCTATGCATTTTCTCTTTCATCTTACTAACCACCACTACCTAGAGGTACCTGAGAGTGTTGAATACATAATATAATATATTATATATTCATTTGAATCCTTACCATGTTGTTTTGAATAAAATCTTTCATATCAGGTCCTTATCAGGGTTTTAGGGAGGTTTAATACAAGTTTTGGTGTTAACAATTATTCATAAAGGAATGATACTTAAATCCAAAACTAATAATTAGAGATACTATCTATGACCCTAACCCATCTCTCCTTAACATCGTAAACTCCCATGTAGAGGTTACATGTTCCAACAAATGTCTAAAAGAGCTTCTCAATTTTGAGACTTATTCTTTGAGCTTGAGAAGGCCTAAAATAGTTATTCATGCACTTTTCCTTCAAATATTGACCTAAAAATTTGTGATCATACCTAAAACAACTTATCTTTCATATGTCCATGCTCACATGTGTATACTTACCTTGAAATCTTATCTTCATACCTCATTATGCCAAGAAAGGTTTAGAAGTGGTTTAAATGCAGACCTAGACTAAATGTCCTACCCTTATAGGCCCACCCTAAAACTCTCATGAATGCTTTTATACCTTACTTACATGCTCAAATAATTCCATACAACCTTCATATACTTGTGTTCATTAATTTCACCATGCACATACCTCTTCATGCCATGACTAGGCTTGTTATGCACTTGATATCAATGAATTTTACCTTCCATGCAAACATAAGACATTAGTTATCTTTAAATTTTCTCTTTTTATTTCTCGCATGACAACATTTTTCCATGTACCTTATCACAATCACACACTGATAATTATCCTTGATCACATTTGACATCAACCTTCAAAATATTCACCTTTGACATTAATGACAACACTCAATAATCTCCCCCTTTATCATTGAAGGCAACCACTCTTATAAACTTCTCTCAACAAGAAATTTATCCCTCATCCTAAACTTCTCCCCCTTTGACATAAAAGACAAATAGATGCCTACAAATTCTTGCAACCAAAACACTCAACACATAAGATTATGAGTTTATGAAGCACCATATAAACATGCTCCCTCTATATCCATGTATACCTTATCAGCACTACTCACCCTCTCTTAGAGATAATGAACTACCTAATTAGCTCCCCTTAAGAACTTGACTTCTTTAGTGACTGTCAGGGGTAGAAATTAAACCCAATTCCTATCTTAGATGTTCAAATGTTTCCTTTGAAAATGGCTTGGTTAAAATGTATATAATTTGATCCTTAATAGAAATAAATTCAAGTTTAACATTTTTTTCACTTACCTGCTCTCTTAGGAAATGATACTTGATGGGAATGTGCTTAGTTATTGAGTGCATGATAGGATTATTTAGGCACTTATGACACTTGTATTGTCATAATAAATAGGGTTAGGACTATCATATACCACCTTATACTCTTTTAATGTATGTCTCATCCATAAGAATTGAGTGCAAGATGAAGCTACTATAATGTATTCAACCTCACAAGTAGATAATTCCACAGATAGATGCTTCTTGCTTCCCCATGATACTAGGCACTCTCCTAAGAATAAATATCCTCCACTAGTGTTCTTCATATCATCTAGACTCCCTATCTAGTTTGCATCTATATAGTCTATCACGTTAAAATCTTTGTTTTTTAGATACCACAACCCAAACTCCATAGTCCCCTTGAGATACTTAAGTATCCTCCTGACTGCTTGTAAATGATTTTCCTTTGGGTCTACTTGAAATCTTCCCATAACACCTACTTCTTACATGATGTTAGGTCTAGAGGTATTAGTGTATAGAAAAATTCTAGTCATTGACCTATATGATGTTTTATTCACCTTTGGAGATCCATCTTCCTTGTTTAACTTACACCTTGTGATCATAGGTGTCTTAACTACCTTGAAATCTTCCATCTCAAATTTATTCAACATCTCTCTTATGTACTTAGTTTGTGAAATGAATATACCTCTTTATAATTGATTGATTTATAGCCCAAGAAATAATGATAGTTCTCCCAGCATGGACATCTCAAACTCCTTCATCACATCTACAAAATCCTTAATCATATTCTCATTATTTCCACAAAATATGATGTCATCCACATAGAAAACCACTATCAACTGATGATCATTTTCTATGTTTATGTATAGATTATTGTCTGCAACTCCTCTTTTGAATCCTTGGTCTAATAGGTACTTGTCTAATCGCCCTTTGCAAAAAACTAGAATTATACTCATAAAAAAGCAAGTTTTTTTACAATAATCAATCATGGCCAAATATAAAATATGAAGAGATGAATGAAAAAGTATGTGAAATCTTGGCTATAATCTGACAACACTTTTGAGCAAATTTTAGTTGACCCTTAAATTATAATATGTATTTGCCTTATATAGATAAGGATGGGATTCACCTCCAAATAGTGTGAGATTCACATCTTGGGCCATGATGCCCACTCATTTTAGTTAAAATTATAATTCAAATTTTTAAATTAAAAAAAATCTTCTCTAATCCCTCAAAAATATCTATGGGGGACCAACTAGTTGTTATGTAGTGTTGAGTGTTGTCATTGATGTCAAAGGTGCATCTTATAAAGGTTTATATCAAAGGTGATCAAGGATAGTTAATAGTGTATGATTATGATAAGGTGCATGGAATAATTTAATCATGAGAGAAAGAGAAAGACAAAATTTTAAGACAACTAATATCTTATGATTGTAAGGAAGGTATAAGTCATTAATATCAAGTGCATAGGAAGCCTAGTCATGACATGAAAAGGTATGCACATCATGAAACAAATAAACACAAACACATGAAGGTTATATAGAATTTTTTGATCATGTAACTAAGGTATATAATCATTCATTAGAGTTTTAGGGTGAGCTTATATGGGTAGGACCTTTAGTCTAAGTCTACACGCAGAGCACTTCTCAACCCTGCCTAGCCTAATGAGGTATGAAGATTAGATTTGAAGGCAAGTATACACATGTGAGCATGGTTAGAGGTATGATAATAAAAAAATTAGGTCAATATTTTAAGTAAAATTTCATGAATAACTATTTTAGGCCTTCTCAAGCTTATAGAATGATGTCTCAAACTCGAGAAGCTCTTTCAGACATTCATTGGCATGTGTAATTAGAGAAGCTCTCAAAAGTTATATTGGTAAAGAAGATAAAATGGATGGGAGAAGAGTATAAATATGAATTTTATATGTACGTGGTGATTTATGGATAGGTTATTTCCTTAAATTTTTCTAATTTGGTCATTTAAGTAAGCTAGTTGCAGACAGACGTAATGGTGTGAATAGTGTAAAACCCAAGCAGAGATGAAGAGATAGATTTGAAGATTTGTGCATGATATATTGATGAAAAATTTTGAATTAATAAATTATTCATTAATTTTAATTCATTTTATTTATTTAAGTAATATTTAGAGGTCAATGTATATGGTGAAAAAATTGCTCATGAAATCCCCTATTTGGTTCAGATAGGATTATGAGATATATGGTTAATAAATTGGTATGAAAGATAAATATTTGACATAAAAACATATGAATTTTATATATAAGGATTATTTGGAGATATAATATGATTTTTTATGCATCAGGAGTCATGGCATGTGTCTAAACAGGTGTTGGAAGTCTAATTCATCATGACTAGTTTTTTAGGTGAATTGGTAGTTCTGAGTAAGTGAGTTACAGAGATGTTCTTGAAAATTTATCTCATAATTAAAGGTGTTATAAGTATTTGGTTATGAATATAAGGTCATGGATAATCTATTTACATGTTTCATTTATCATAATTAGGTAACTTAATGGTGTTCAAGCTTCTTTATTGTAAGATAAACTTTTGAGGTACATAGGCTTAATAGGGTAGTTTGTCCTAATAGAACTTTCATGATATAAACAAAGGATACAGGTTTAATAAATCATGAAATATGCTATAAGAGTTAATTTTATAGGGTTTTTAATAGTTTTTTATCATTATAGAGAGCCATATAGGTCCAAGAAGATCAAGTTTTGGGGTTAAGAGGATAGACCTAATGCAATTAGGTTTCCATATGACCTAAGGGAGGAGTCAGGCCTAATTGAGTTATGATAGAAAAAAATGGGTTAAAATTATTATTTAATCATGTTAATTATATGTATTATGACCTATTATGTGGTTTAACTAAGAGGTTGAAGGCATGTGGCTGACCAAGTGGTGTGTGACCATGAGATTAGTATATATACAAGGTAGTTTGGGCCTAATTAAAAATATGAAAAATAAGTGAATAACTATTGAATGGTTGAGTATAAGGAGGTATTGAAATGAGACCATAAAAAAAGAGTATATTTGTGGTGATAAAAATTCTTGAGGTGGTTGATTTGGTGTGGAGTCACTTAGGGAGTTAGTACTTTCTTGCAAGTAGGTGCTTGTTAAAACCTAGTCAAGTGGGTGCTTGACTTTATTAGGGTTGGTGCTCAAAATTGAGTTGATGATCAACAAAATTTGGTATTTTTATTTATATTAATGTATTCCATTTATATATATCATAGTGTTTTTTCTTCCCATTGAGGGTTTCCCACTCATATATGTGTTATCTTGTCTAAATGGTTATTTATACTTTGCTAGATCACAACATTGATTTCATAGTTTATGAATGATTGGGTATAATTGAAAGGAAAATTTTAAACACTGATTCACCCCCCTATTAGTAATTGTGATTCTAAAAATTGGTATCATAGGTATACCTTTGAAGTAATCCTAATAACTTAAAGGAGATCTTATAAGCACAAACATGTCTAGTTATTAAGTACAATGAGGTTTCTCAACCAATAAGGCTCCTCTCTTTAGTGGGAATAACTATGAATTTTTTAGCATTAGAATGAATACCTATCTAATGTCCTTGGGTTATGACACATGTAAATCTATTATTGATTGACTCACTCTAACTTCTACACCACTAATTGACATAGTAGTTAATAAGGTAAGTAAAAACAACTCTAAGGTAATGAATGCCATCCTATGTAGTATTTTAGAGGTAGAAATTGTAAATATCAAGCATTGTGATACATATAAATGGATTTTGGAAAATTTACAAACCATATATGGAGGCACCAAAGTCAAGTTGTAAAATTTTTAGACCTACTGAAGGTAGTTTAAAAGTCTGAGAATGAAGGAGGATAAAAACATTGAATTTTATCTATTAAGAGTTGATGAAGTGGTAAATGCCATCATAGGTCTACGAGAGAAGTTGAAAGAATCAATAGTAATATAAAATCTATTAAGATCCCTAACATATAAGTTTGATTCAAAAGTGTTTTATATGGAGGAGACCAAAGATATTACATACTATAGATGGATGAATTTTATGGCATCTTGATTGCCTATGAAATGAAAAAAAGTGATGGAAGACATTCCAAGAAGGAAGATGCATTCAAAGCTAAGAAAAAATCACAAGGTAAAAAGGTCAAGGATGATATCGATACAAATATTGATGATGACAAGATATAAGCCATGTTTTTTAGCAAACCAAGGAAGGGATCAGGTAAGTATAAGGGCAAATTTACATTTAAGTTCTTTAGTTGTGGTAAGTTGGTCACTTTGCATTTAAGTGTCCTAACAAGGATAATAATAAGCATGATGGAGATCATGATGAAAATCATGGTGATGATAAGAAGCTATATAAGCTTGATAAGAGAAAAAAGAGTTTTAGGAAGTATGAAGACAAGAAAGGGTAATTCAAGAATAAGAGAAGTTTTTATACCAAAGAAAATAGTAGTTCCTCTCATATAAGTGACACAAGTATATTTGATATTGATGATGATAGTAATGATCATGATAGCATTGAAACCTTATTCATGGCCATAGAAATATATAATGAAGGTTGTTCAAAAGGGAAAAGTCTTATAGAAGATGAATATTTAGATGAATAAGAGGCTAAAGTGAAAGTTGAGGTAGAATTGGTGAGTTATCTAGAGGATTTGAAGTTCTAAATAAGGAAGAATAAAAAACTAAGATCATTGGTTAAGAGTTATGAGGAATAAATCAATCTATTTAAATAAAAACTAAGTAACAACACCAATGAACATGAGGAGATCATTAAATAGTTGGAAAATTAGATTGAGATTGTCACTACAAGTATTAAAACCAAGGATGAATAATATACTAAGTTTAGAATAGAAACAGAGTCCTTAAAGGTAGAATTGGATCAGGTAACAATCAAATTGAAGACACATCAAAATTTTGAAAAGAACACTAAAGTCCATGGTGATAATTTGAATAGTAAAAGGTCTCCACATGAAAAGATAGGTCTTGGGTTCAAATAAGACCAAAAATAAAATAAAGAGAGTCAAAACTCAAAGGACAACAGACTATCAAGAAGTGATGGTACTGATAGAGTAAAAACCTATGCGAAAATTCTCAAATCTGAGACTCAAATTGATCATCAAGTCAAGAATAATGTGACTCCTTCAAAAGACAACAAATTAGAGGTGCATCATTCAACATAAAACAAACAAGGTATGTGAATCCTTTCAATGGTTATTATTTCTCATGCAATTAATATGGACATATAACTATGGATTATAGACATCATGCTAGAATAAATTCCTCTTGGAGGAATACGATGAATGATCATTTCAGTATTATAATTAGAATTATATGCTATAATTATGATTAGATAAGACATATTATAAGGGATTTCAAGCTAAGGCATTTGAGAAAAATTAGTCAAGACAAGAGGTTATATAGTCATACCACATAAAAGTGGATCAAGAAGTTAGACCCTATGGACAAGGTGAAGGACGAGCATAAGAATAAAGGAGAAGAATATATGTTAGCTTATAATGCCTTTCACATATAATATTAAATAATGAAATGATATATATATATATAGTGGTTTATCAAGCCACATGATAGGGGACAAGAGAAAATTTATTTCATTAAAAAATAATGTTGTAGGGATAGTGAGGTTTGGAGATAACACAACTACCAATATTATTGGCAAGGGTATCTTGGGTTTGGACAATGGGAAGACCAAGATAGAGAATGTGATATATGTGGAAGGTTTGAAATATTAATTGTTAAGTGTAAGTCAAATTTTTAACCAAGGACACACATAAACCTTTCATGATAGAGGGTGTGATAAAAGGAGAGCCAAATCAGAAAGGCTGATTGCCAATGCTAAGAGGACTGATAACAATATGTACGTCTTAAATGAGATCAAGAAGGAGAGATAATTTATGAGAAAGATGAATTAATTTTAGATATGAAATATAAGGTTGGGTCACATAAAATTTGATAATTTGTATATATATATAGTGGTTTATCAAGCCACATGATAGGGGACAAGAGCAAATTTATTTCATTAAAATATAATGTTGCAGGGATAGTGAGATTTGGAGATAACACAACTACCAATATTATTGGCAAGGTTATCTTGGGTTTGGATAATGGGAATACCAAGATAGAGAATGTGATATATGTGGAAGGTTTGAAATATTAATTTTTAAGTGTATGTCAAATTTTTAACCAAGGACACACACAAACCTTTCATGACAGAAGGTGTGATAAAAGGAGAGCCAAATCAGGAAGGCTAATTGCCAATGCTAAGAGGACTGATAACAATATGTATGTCTTAAATGAGATCAAGAAGGAGAGATAATTTATGAGAAAGATGAATTAATTTGAGATATGAAATATAAGGTTCGGTCACATAAAATTTGATAATTTGGTCAAGATAAGCTCTAAAACATCTGTGAAGAATATGCCTAAAATCACCACACCTAAAAACACACTTTGCAATGCATGTCAACATGGTAATCAAATTATGAGGTTCAAGTATAAGTATTATACTAAAAGACCTTTAGAGTTAATACAAATTGATCTATGTGGACCTATAAGAATACAAAGCAATCAAGGAGATAGTTATTCTGTGTTACTCATAGATGACTACACAAGAATGACTTGGGTAGCATTCTTGAAAGAAAAGTCAAAAGATCTTGATAAGTTTAAGGAATTCAAGGTTATTTTTGAGAATGAAAAGAATGGAAGTATCAAATTATTAATATCTAGAAGAGGAGGAGATTTTTGGTCAAATGAATTTGATGACTTATGTGAGGTTCGTGGGATAAGGAGATAATTCTCAGTAGCTAGGACACCTCAGCAAAATGGATTAGTGGAAAGAAATAATAGAACAGTTTAATAAATGGTAAGGACTATGCTAAATGAAACAAGATTATCTGATGGATACTATAGAGAAGTAGTGATTACTATAGTCTAAATTTTGAATAGAGGATAGATAAGGATTAATGGTAATAAAACTCCTTATGAACTCTAGAAAGGTAGACCTACTAGTATGGAACAATTTAGAGTGTTTAGAAGTAAATGCTTCATCTAAAGAGATAAGGATGAATTAGGTAAGTTTGATTCAAGGTACGATAAAGGAATATTCTTGGGGTACTCATCAATAAGCTTAGACAATAGATGATATAATAAGAGGTTGTAGAAGATAGTTGATAACACCAATGTGAAGATTAATGAGACCAGTTCTAAGAAGTTACACTCTTAGTCAAAAGATGCATAAAAGAATTTATACTTCAAGAATGAAAAAGAAGCAATATATTTAGATGAGGAAGAATAATAATTTGAAAAAAGATAAGATTCAAAAGGTCCTTCAAGACAGATTCAAAGAGACCATCCTAAATTACAAATCATTGGCAATAAGGATGCATGTATGTAAACAAGGATGAAGCTGATAAGTAACCTAAATCAAGATAATGTTGCCCTATTATCTAAAATTGAAACTAATAACCTTATAAAATCAAGCAAAGATAAATTTTGTATATGTGCTATCAATGAGGAGTTAGACCAAATAGAAAATAATGAGACTTGGGAGCTTGTTCCTAGGTTTAAAGACAAGAATGTAATTAACACAAAATGGGTGTTTAGGAACAAGTTAAATGAATATGGAGAAGTCACTAGGAACAAGGCTAGATTGGCATGTAAGGGGTATGCACAAGTTAAGGGGTAGATTTTGAGGAGACATTTGTTCCAGTAAAAAGATTGAAGGCTATTAGATTATTTCTAGCATATGTAGGATTCATAGGGTTCAAGGTGTATCATATGGGTATCAAATCAACTTTTCTAAATGGGAACTTAGAAGAGGTGTACATAGAGCAACCCAAGGGTTTCTCATTATTAGGTAATAAGGATCATGTATGTAGATTAAAAAAGGCTCTTTATGGTCTAAGAAAAGCTCTTAGAGCTTGGTATGCCTGTCTTGCATCTCAATTATCTTTCATTTCCATTTTAAATGCTTGTTAATGTAATATTAATCATAATAAAACATTTATATTAAATTTATGTTATGTTTATGATGTGATTTTCTATTATAATCACTTTGTTAACTATCTCATTTATATTTTTAGGATTACTATTAATTTTTATGTTAGTTTGCAAGTTACCATTGGATATTTATGTGTGAACTACTATAAACTTCTACTACTTATATTTAGTGAGGGTTTATATTTAAATCATGCTCCCCTATTTCCTCATACTCTTCCCACTATGTGTTTTTATAGGTATAAATTTTATTTAAACTTGGTTTATAATGGTATAACTATGGCAAGGGTACCTGGTTCGATAGATGATGCATTGAGTTTATTCTAGATCTGGAGGCTCTTTTTTTGTCTTAATCTCCCCTCTCTTTTTATGTTTTTTTTTAAATTTTTAACTAACCTTTCCCCTTTTTTTTATAAAATAAAGGATAACAATACTTGAACTTCAATAATGACTTTTGATAATTAGACCTGTGTGTAAGAATCTCATATTGAACTTCTAGTGGTGGCATCACATCTCTTGGAAACCATTCACATATAATACATAGTGAATTAAAATACCTAAAATGTTTCCCTAGGATAATTCTAAAGTAGTCTTAAAATTAGGGATGAAATTCCATCATTTTTCCCATCTTCCTCTTTAGGGTATTCCCAATCTCATGGGTATTTAAGGAATCAAACTTTGGAGCAAATAATAGTTGGCACTAGAATAAGAGTTAATCCAAATATTTCAAGCTTATCATTAGTTTATTAATGTTTTAAAAAAAATTATTGATAATAATGTACTAACCACTATTTAATTGTGAATCCTCTTGGAGACTAGTTCACCTATTACCAGGGCTAGGTCCTACCACGGCTGACTAGGAATTTCCACCTGCTTTTCCATAGAAAACCCAAGCTTAACCAACCTTGACTTATCATGATTCTAATTATTTTATCCTTGTAACCTCTTCTAAATTTACATCCTAAGATGGCTTGGTTATTTGGCTATGCTATTAACATCTCAGGGGTTATCCATGATTTACCTAGAAACCCTATGAGATATCTCCTCATTTCACTCCTGGTGTGTAATGGACTATTGAAGAACACATACCTTCTTATAAAAATACCTTAAGGATATTAAACATAAAATAAAAGGACATGGTGTGTAATATTTTCCCATTCACATTGATGGACTCAATGTATGATTGGTTCCTCAACCTCCCTAAAGACTCTATCCCCAGTTGGGACCATCTCAGTTCTAAATTCCTAGCCAAATTTAGGTAGGTGATAGACCCTAGTGTCCTCTACTAGTAATTTACTTGTATTAAAAAAGATATCAATAAGCCCATAAATAACTTCAATGCTAGGTTTCAAAATATGTATATTCAAGTCACCGTGCTTTATCAACCTAACTCCTATGTATCACTTGAAATATATAATAATGCTTTAGACCCTTGGATCACCATGTTTTTAAGGAGAGACTTGACCATAATAGGCATATCCCTAAATTATGTAGGAACCATCAAGGTGGATAGGAAACCAAACCCCTAAGGTCATATGATGGCCTTCACTCCTAATGTCCTATCATAGATTATCATGTTAAGCTTCTTCCCCAACATTAATTAGAAAGCCCCAATGCTTCAGCCACTCTTTGTAATACATCAACTCTCATCGGATCATCTCACTTCAAACCAATAACTAGGTTTTATTAACCCAGGGGAACATGAACTAATTCCTTTGACAAAACACTAGGTAACATTGGCAATAGCTAATACTACCCAAGCTATACTCTAGGAGTCCACAAAGAATGAGTTGGACACCATTCAGTGAATGGTGTAAAAATTTAGAAATGATTTCCTTTAGCTACAAAGGTAGGTGAGTAACTCTAATATATAAAGTTCTAACAAAAATTTCACATATCAAAAACCAAGCATGAACTATAACCATCCTCATAATCTCACTGAAACCTCACACAATAGGTTTCCCAAAATAAATATATTCAATATAGCCTTACCTAATTGGTGTTGACTACATAACATATCAACTCATGAGGAACTAGATTGTTCAGAGTTTATTTTTAATTTTTAGAATTTATATAAGGAAATGGATAATATGAGATGGTCCCTAATCACCTTGAATCATCAAACATGGGTAAATCCCCTATCACTACTATGGTGTTAGAGACCATAGATTCCCCTAGCCAAGGAAAACATTAGCCAAAGGAGGGTATTAGTGAGGTGTAAGTGTTTCATCAATTCCACATAATCAACCACACCCTCAGGAATAGTCAACTATAATATCCCTTTATAACCTCAAATTCCCCTAAAAATGGTGCAACCCCACCTAACCAAAATTTTAGGAATGATCCCCCTCCTCTGAGGCCTTAAGAACTTAAGGTACTCTTGAAGTCCCCATCAGTCCAAATTAGAGGGGTTTAAAACATAGTATAGGATATGTAAAATATCAAATCCAACATCACACTTCATGAGCTAGATCAAATCACTAAGAAACATGATCTCCTACTAAAATCCTTGACTCAGAAGCTAACCAGCTAAAACTAAGAGCATCACACACCAATGTGCTGACTCACAAGAATAAGATAGAGGTACCCCCTTTCCTCTTAACCATATGTTTGTTTGTAAATAATTTACATAACTACCTAATATATTTAGGAGCCTCAGCTAACGTAATGCCAATAGGCATATGTGAAAAGCTCAGGTTGGCCTCTATAAAGTTGGATAAGGTATTGGTCCAATTCGACAAGTCTAAAGTGAAAGTAATAGGTGAACTATTAAATTCCCACATCTATTTAGATTTTTAGCCTAGGATTCAAAAATTCATAGACATCCAAGTGGTGGAGATTCCCAAATCTTATGGCATGTTCCTCAATAGAGATTGGTCCAAATCCCTAAATGGGTATATGTCCATAGATTTCTCCACATGTGGTTTCCATGGGGGGGAGTAGCTAACCAAATATGGGTAGATAGAGAACCTCATATGAAACACATGTAATAAAGTATAGCTCCATTAATGATAATGTAAACCTCATTTCCTTAGACCTAGGAATCTATATATTGACCACAAAGTCACCCAAAGACTAAGGTATTCATATCCCAAACCTACCCAGCCTTAGGCCTCTCTATATAGACAAAACTTGTTCTAAACAAAGTAGTGGGGCTAGTTTTCTACTCATAAACACCCTAGGGAGGAAACATTTATCATCATATAGGTTGAATTTTTCTTCAATGAATAATCTATCAGAGTATGAAACACTAATCCTAGGATTATAATTTGCATTGAAATATAAGGCAAACGAACTGAGAGTATTTAATTACTCTAACCTAGTGGTCAACCAGATTAAAATTAAATTTTAATGCAAATTATCATACCTTAAAAGGTATAAGCATAGGACTTGGGACCAAATAAATATGTTTAACACATTTAATATCATCCTTATCCCTTGGGAGGAAAATTATGTAGCCAAATCACTAACATTTGTGATAGTAAACCTAACTCCCCTATATGACATTGAATTATAATATTTCTCTATGGAGTTTTTTCCATGTCTCTTTATCCCTGACAATGTGACAAATTTTTAGTTCTTTGAGGATGACCAATAGATTATCCATTTTCTCAGTAATGAGGGGATATTTGAGACCTAGGTTATAGATAAGAAAGACAAAAATAACCTGGGGAATGAACTAGATAAAGATGGGATCCTAAATATTCATTTTAATTGTACCTCAAAGGGAATGATCTAATTAGAAAGATCATTTTATTATTTATACCCCACCTTCCAAGCCAAAAAACACAAGTTTAAGGACCAAAAGTGTCAACTTATCAACCTTGATCCTACAAAAAATCCCTAGATGGTCAATGTAGGTCCTAACTAGATGAACTAGGAATTAGAGTAGTTATGAAGGTTATTATTGAGGTATAAAGATGTAACTTCTTGGGCCTATGGATACCTTAAGGTCTTCAACCTAAGAGTGATCACTCACACTATCCCCCTCAAACCTAGCCAAAAACCATTTAGGTAAAGTTAACGATCGGTAAACCCAATCATGGAACCCTTAATACATAGGGAGGTCCATAAGTTAATTTTTACAAGGATAATTTTCTAAGTCAACCACTCCATTTAGGTGGCCAAATTGGTGCTTATGCAAAATAAAAATGGAAAAATCTTCTTGTGTGTAGAATTTTAAGACTTGAAATGAGTGTTGAACAAAGAATTATCCATAACCTTCCCTTGTTTAAGTAATTTAAATGCTGAGTAGATCTCAAATAATGTCCTTTTTAGATGGATTTTTAAGATAAAACTTTAGTTAATTCTAAAGATTGGACTAAGACTATATTCACTACTAATTAGGTCACATTTTCTTATAAATGAATGTCTTTTAGGTTGATCAATGTTGACATAACTTTCCAAAGAGTGATGGACTTTAATTTTGAAGGACTGATAGGTAAATATACAATAATCTATATGGATGACCTAACTATGTTTTCAGAATATAGGTCAGATCATGTGTGCCATTTGGAGAAAGTATTTGAAATATGCAGAAGGTATAGTATTTCCCTAAACCCAAAGAAGAGTATGTTTGATGTCACCAAAGGTAAGCTTCTCTATCATATTATCACAAAAGAAGGTATTTTTATCAATCTCAAAAG
Organism: Torreya grandis; assembly: GCA_037957365.1. Taxonomy (NCBI): domain Eukaryota; kingdom Viridiplantae; phylum Streptophyta; class Pinopsida; order Cupressales; family Taxaceae; genus Torreya; species Torreya grandis. Next base: position 824,546 of record JARHVA010005668.1, on the reverse strand, counting down.
GGTAGATTTCATTTCTAAACTACTTTTACCTAATAGTAAGAAAGAACTAAAATCCTTCTTTGGGAAAATTAACTTTATGTGTAAGTTTATTTCTAGATTTGTTGAAATAGTAAAATCCTTGATTGTTATGTTGAAACAAGACACAAAAGTATAATGGCATGTTGAATCAAAGAAGGCTTTTCAGGATATCAAAGATGCCATTATGTAATCCTTATTTCTCATCAACCCAGACTATATGTAATATTTCTATATCTACCCCTTTGCTTGAGAACACAAAAGTGTTGCTTACCTCACCTTAAGTTTAGAGGCCAAATAACACCTTATTAATTTTATGAGCACCAATCTTAAAGATGTTGAGCTGATATATTTTACACTAGATAAGCACACCTATGCCTTGGTCAAGGTAGTAAATAAATTTAGGCACTACATCCTCAAGAATAAAGTGTATGTAATTTTCTCAAACCTAACAATAAAGTAGATGTTGGGGTAGAATGAGTTGGGTGAACACAGAGGTTAATAGATGACAAAATTTTAAGAGTGAGATTTAGAAATCAAACCACCTAAGCTAATTAGAGGATAAGACCTCACCTAGATAATAATTAAGATGGGTTTGATAAAAACTGTGCACCAAGTGTACTAAGTGAGAGTGTTACAATAAGAATGGTATACCCCATTCATGTATTTCTTACTCTATAAAAATTCACCTCTGGGACTCAACCATACCTAGAAGAGATCCTTCTAGTTAAAGGTTGCACAATATATGTTGAAGAAAGGAGTTATTTTCAAAAGGAACCATTAATGAATCTACCTCTAGTACATGTCATAAGAGGAAGCTAAAGAAATAATGGTAAGTTTCCATGAAAAATTATAAACTAATCATACTACAATAAATGTCATGGCCCATAGAGTTCTTCAGGTAGGCTATACTACTATCCCACACTATTCAAATATGTTCATGGCCATGTTTGATTTTTCCATCAGTTTTAAACCTTTTCTAAAAGAGAAACCCATGTGGTAATGACACTGTAGCCCATCATGGAGTCTACACCATTTTCTCAATGGGGACTAGATTTCATTAGGGTCATCAACCCCAATTCATTAGTCAACCATAATTTTATTCTCTTAGGCATGGACTATTCCATGAGGTGGTTTAAAGTAGCTATAATTAAAAAAAGCATTATTTTTTAAGTTATCAAGTTCCTAAAAATTATCATCACCACCCATTTTGGGGTCCCCATCTCCTTGGTATATGATAATGGTCCTACATTCCAATATGTAGAATTCATAGAATGGGCCTATGATAATGGAATCATGCTAAGGTTCTCATCTAATCACTACCCATAAGGGAATGGATTGGTGGAGTATACCAATAAGAATTTGATAGATGCCATCAAGAGATTAGCTAAAGAGAAGCCCTAGGAATAACACTCATTGATAAAGATCCCTCTATGGGTAGATTACACCAAGTATAAATAATCCTTCGAAATCTCTCCTTTCCTTTTAGTTTATGGACTAGAGCCTATCATATCAGTCAAGCTCAAATTTCCAACTTAAAAATCCATGCAACAATTCATGAAACTAGATGATAAGGTGAATTTTAGACTTATGGACAAAATTTAGTTATAGGAAGCCAAGGATGAAGCTCTATTAAGCTTCAATAAACATTGAGATATAGTCAAAAGGTGGTTCGATAAGAGAGTTAAGATCAAGACCTTTAAAATATATGACCTAGTTCTATTATGGGATAACATTCATGAGAAGAAAGGCCAACATTCAAAATTTGATCCCCTTTGGATTGGCCCATACCAAATAGCCTAAATATTATGTTAGAATTCCTTCTACCTTAAACATCTCAAGGGCAATGAGCTGCCACTTATAGTAAATGGAGAGTTCCTAAAGCACTATTTCTTGGTCATCCCATCTAGTGCAATTTTTTAGTAATCCAAGCAAGGGTTGGTAATGTGTATATTAGATAGGTTTGCTTTTATTGTTAATTTACTTTTGTTGTGTGTCTACCTTTTTTATTTTTTTCTTTTTTTAGTTTGCATCTTGTTTTTATGGTTCCCTTCTAATGTTTATCCTTGTTATTATACACTTCATGTGGTGGTCGAAGCCCAAATAGAATTGTTGAGAAGAAGGAAGACCTAGGTTAAATCTCCAATCCACATAAGTCAAGGATGGTAATTATACATTTTTAAAATTTTAGGTCTATAAGGACAATGATTCTAAGAGAAACAAGTGGATTTTAGAATGGCTCACATCCTAATAGATCCATTAAACTACACATAATGTAACAACTCAAGAAAATACAAAAATATTTGAGCTAATCAAAGACTGGATGGGTAATCAAGGCTTCCCCATCATCCTTTTACCCTTGGCTTGGTCCTAAATCCTTAATGAATAAGACTAAAATAAATAAAATCTTTTCATAAGGAAGCTTAGAAAAAGATAAGAAAAACATGCAAAATCTAAATTTTGAATCTTCTTTAAAATGGCCATACAGGCAACCTCTATCACAAGATTTTTGCTTAGATGGCAATAGATCAAGGCCTTGAATGGGACTAGAGGTATCTCTATTGGGGTTATGGACACCTAACTAGTAGTAGAGTAAGGCCTAAGCCATCAAGACACTAAAACCCTTGAAGGAGCCTGATATCTAGTCCAACCTTTGTTGCTCAAGTAGATTCTAGAATTAAATGGAAATTTTGAGAATCACTTCTTATACATACAAGTGGCTATCTATAAGATAAAAAATTAGTATGATACTTTCTATTAAATGACTTTAGTGCCTTCTCTTTTATGTTATGAATGAATATTTCTCTTATAATATGTGTTTTATGTAATGGGATGAAAATTAACTAGTTGGCTTCTAAGGTCTTATCATCACTTTCCCCATGGAAGTTACCATTTATTGTGCCCAACATGCCCCCTTTTCATAGAAATGGGGAACCTCTCTTTAAAAATTATCAAACCAGAGCTCACATATCCATTATGTTATTCTAACTAGCTTCATCTAAATTGGGTCCTTAAAATATTTTATCAACCTAATTTACCCAAAAAAATGTCAAGCCTTGTTTGTTTTATGACTAAGGTAGGTTTATTATTTTAAGGATTTAGGGTGTTAATAATATAGGTTGAATTTTAAAATAATTTCATGGAGTCTTGTTCCTTTTCTAGAGTAATAAACCTGATATCCTTCATGGTAAATCAAAATCTTAGTGGAAATTGGGTAAATTATTAATGAATTATATGTCTTTTCATGTTTACTTAGTTTTTTTTCATGGATTTCATAGGAACAAATGGACAAATGGAAGAGAGATATGTCATGAGTTGTCAGAGTGGTCAGCCCCATGGACCTATCAGAGATGTCAAATCCTAGGAAAGCTTGGTCCACTTAAAGGGTGTCATGTTGTAAGTTGTCAGAGTGCCCAATCCCCCAGACCTATTAGAGATATCAAAGCCTAAGGAACCTTGACCAACTTAAATGGCACCACATCATAATTTTCTAGATTGGCTAGTCCCTTAGACCTATCAGAGATGTTAGAGCTTGGAAGAGCATAAAATACATAGAAGGTACCACATCATAAGTTATCAAAGTGACCAGTACCCTAAACCTATCAAAGATGTCAGATCTTGGGATATCCCAACCCAATCAAAAGGCATCACATTATGAGTTGTTAGAATAGTTAATACCCCAAAATTATTAGAGATGTCATAGCCTAGGAGAGCATAACCATCTCAAAAGGTACAACATCATGAGTTGTTAGAGTGGCTAATCCCCTAGAACTATCAGATATGTTAGAGCCCAAGAGAGCCCAACCCACTCAAAGGATGCCACATAGCACAACTAGGTATATGCGTAAGTTACCACTTAAGGCCCTAAAATTGTCAGAATGGAGTATGGATAGAGCCTAAATACTAATCATAAGATGTCATGTGTCCCTTAGTGACACCTCACCCTTCTTAATGGTATGGCATTAGGTAAAAAGCTATGCTTAGGTGTTGACCATCAATATGGGACTAATAAGTGAATGACACATGGCATAAGGTAATATTTAACTGAGAGGTCCTAAGGAGATGTGATCGCATGCCTACCATTAGACATTAATAAAATACAAATTTATGCCCCATTAGATAGTTTTAAAATGGTGAATCACCATTGATAAATACAGTTGGTGATGGAAGATCATGATCACCAAATTTAACTCTAGATTAGGAAATAAAGAGAGGAGATCCAACCACCAAATCAAATTTGAATTCATAGAAAGTGATCCACCAAACACCATTAATATAGGTGGATGAATATATGTTTTTATATGTATCCTAAAGAAAACTCATTCATAGTTATCACTAGATACCCTTGAGATAAATTCAACTCCTTGTTTTCTAATTCCCATCACATACCCTTGTATTTTCCCCTACCTCAATACCTTTCTATTGGCCTCCATCTTTCTACAATGGTTACATCCTCCTCAAAACCTAAGGTTGAGACTGAGTACTAGAAAACCCTATTCCCAAAAGGGTTAACCTAGTTAAAGTAATATAATGACCTATTTAAAATGATCAAACAAATACCCAAAGACTCAAGTTTTGATAATGATGAATATGTAGATTTTGAAGATGCCCTTTGAGCTTATAATAAAAGTGGTATTCACAGGGCCATATCCAAACTAAATATGTTCCCCTATGATAAATTTTTTTATAACCTACTTCTAATTGCCTTCTAAGTATAGAATGAAGTTCATGATTAGGTTTGCTCACCCAACTCTTAGCACCAGATTATCAACATTTATAGGAATGCCTAAAAGGTGTATTAATTTATCTTAGATTTCACCTTCTCTTATGATGTTATGGTAGTGAAAACTTGGATTGATACCTTCTATATATACAACATCCTATAATATTGGGCCAAGAATTTGGATGCCAAGTGGGTCAACAAGGAGGAAATCAATGCATACATAGTCCACACCTTTTGGAAGGTCTAGGTGGGTATGATTATACTAAACTAATTGTTTTGGGCCAATGATTTCTTGTATGTTATCAAATTATGGGTGCCCTTCCTCCATATGGTTTTCACTAGATCTAAAATTTTAGACATGGGAGGGTTGATCAAATTCAAGTTAGTTAATGTTATAGAAGATGCCTGAGTAGGAGGAAATTTTTACATGATGATATACCTCATAGACATAGTCTATAAGATTCTCACTTTGAAATTATCCACTTTTCCTACATGGATTCCCAGGGGCTCAATAGTCCATGTAGTCCTTTATAAACTATATGGCCACCAATACCAGAACTATATCCAAGACATTTGTGATCACTTCCACCTAGTGGTCTACAATGTGATCAATGAGGTTCTAATGCCTCATTTATCATAATAAATATAATAATATATTACAACAATCAAATACTATTGCTACTATAGTGAGGACATCATGATTTAAGTCGCATGCATTCTCAAGTAATCATTTTACTTTCAATACTTTATCCTAGATCACTTGGTAGAGTAGAAGATTTCATATTAGTTGGTAGAAGGTATCTTCATTTTTTGTATAGGCTACTAGAAGGCATGCTAGCCACTCTTGATCTCCATTAAGCACCATATTTATAAGGCCCTCCCTCCCCTCTATAAAATGGTAGTTAGATAGCATTTCTTAACCCTAGGGAAAGTCAAGATCTAGAATTATGAAACTTAGGGCATGATTAGGGCTCATCTAGAAAGGTACTTAACATGCCTCAACATAAAATATGGATAAAAATTAGAAGATAATGATAATATCCACTTGAATACTATGAATGACCAAGAGGTGTTGTCTTAGACCATGGTTCAAAAGCAAAAGAAAGGAAAGAAGGCCTAGGTAAGCCCATTTATTCCCCCTCTAGTTCCTACTCGCTTTGTGGATGATCCAAATCTAACTCCTCCCACTATATCCAAGAGGATTTTTCAAGGTATTATTAGTGCTCTATATTTCACCCTTTATAAGGAGAGGATTTTTCATGTCCTAACCTCAAACATAGGCTAACATGGGAATGACCTTAGGTTGTGGGTTACCTAATGATTAGTCCAAACCTCTAGATTTTAAGGGGTTAGCTCCCATAATTTGTTAATTTCAATGATCTTTAAGACTAAAACATGTTGGGATGAAAATTTTAAAGGATTTTCATGAATTAAAACCTATTCTAAAGTGGTGATGCACCTAAATAATCTCACTTATCCACTCAACTCATCTTGGACTCTTGGCACACTTATGGACAATACATTTAGCTAAGAGACTATTTCCAATGATTTCTAAGAAATAATATTTAATATAGAGTTCATTTTAATGACTAGATTGAGAGGGTTAAGAGAAGGAGGTCTGGTTCAAGCCACTAACAATCTGATTTCCACTCAAAACTTGAGCTATCAACCTCACAACACACTAGACAACCTACCAAGAAGTTTGTTAATACCTAAGTGTAAATTGGACCTACCAAAAGGGAATGTCATACCACTATTTCATATCAATACAATCATGAACACATAAATTATATATCATGAATAAGTTACAAGATGCTCTATTCATCATTCAAGGGGTGCATGAGTACAACTATTGGTAGAGTCTCCTCATACCAGCCTGAGGGATATAATGCAAGGCTAAAAGCCTTCAATATATAGAAGAAAAATAAAATGAGGAGGAGAGAAAGAGTGGCATATTAGGAGTCATAAATTACCATAATTTACTTTTCCTTTAGTTATAATAGCTACAAGCATCCCATTTAGCTCTTTCCATATCTAGTTCCTTCTTAATGTCTCCTTGAATGAGTTATTAGCATTAGAGTGCGGTGGTTAAGGATATAACTGACCCACTAGATTCTTTTCAGAGAATAATATTGTCCAATAAAGGTTAATTACTCCATTTTATGGTAGTTACAATCATGAATAAGGCATTATTAGGCCATCATAATCATATAACAGCCCATACTCCTTTAGAGCAAATTGGTAAAGTCAAGGTAACTATATTATCCCTCTATTATAGCTATTAAATGTGCATTTAATTACCTTTAAGGGCTATCTACCAAGCATAACATCTTTTATTTAACCCATTCCATTAATCTTTCAATACTAATTTGAGCTTTTTTAATGACCAAATAGGCCAAATAAGCTAGTTAGGCCTAATAGCCTAGTTACATGCATATTGACCTCCATTAAACCTAAAAAAACTTGATAACCTATGGATAAGTATGATTCACACTTAAAAATAATCATCAACCATAATATAATCTTAGAAAATTATTAGGTACTTAAAACTCCACTTCCCCAAGTTGATTGGTTCACTTTCATCAAACATTGGCAAATTGGAAATCTTGAATGCACTTGTATAGGCCCTTCTAAATTAAAAATTAGGCATTTTATGCCTTCATAAACTTAAATAAGTCCTAAACTAACGATTCCAAGGATTAGAATCATTATGGACCATCAAATACCCTTCTTTATACTCAAAACCCTAAAAATGTGTAGATTTATGAGCATTTTGTACCATGTCCATACAATAAAGTACCATTATTTGAATCTTATTTGAGTTTAATTTACCTTACATGAGCTATTCATACCATTCTAGGATGTTAGGATATCAAAACATAAAGTTTTTTGAGATTGGGTCTACCTAAAGTTTTAGGGAGGTTTAAGAGTGCTTAGGAGTCTTAGGGATAGTTCATATTGTATGAACATCCAAGTATATAAAAAATTCCATAAATATCTAGTTTACTAACCTACTCAACTTCCATGAATGGGTTAGGTTCCCATACAAAGGGTGGATAAAGATATGTATGTCAAAAAGTGACCCTAGGGTAGTCTCAAGCCAATTTTGAGTGCCTAACTTCTTGAGGTTCATTGATAGAGTTTTTCCTCTCAATTTTAATTAATATATCATGTATTATTAGATAATAGGGATACTTAAACTTCCCTAATATCTCTAGGCTTAGGAACCTATGTGGTGGAGTAGTTGAGCACTTAAAGATGGTCTTCAAACTACCTATGTAAGTTGATTGGTTTGAGCATGGTTTAAAGGTGCTCTAATCAATTTCCTCACCTCATAGCACTTGGAAAATTCTTAACAAGTCTAAAACATCTTCATACATTTCTTATTGTCCATCCAATTTGTATTAAGATCTTGGATGTGTCTTGAGGTAGTAGTAGGGTCTATGAGTAGGCTTAAGCGTTTGCATGCTTATTATATTTCTAAGGAATTTTAATCTAGTAGTGAATGTTATCCCATTATAATTGGTAAAATGACCTTTAAAAATAATTTTTAACTATTAAAATACTTTATATGGAACCAAACTCATTTGCAAACCCTCTAAAGTCTGATTTTACCCATTTAGAACCCTTGATTGTCTGCTCTAGACATAGCTTAGTCTGAGACAAAATAGTGGGTATACCCACTATTTATATGACCAAAAAAATATCATGGGTACCTTTAAATTTTTACAAATACCATCTCCTCCAAAATTAAATGCCTAATTATTCCTATAAAGGCCTCAACTGACTACTTTGGCTCAAATTGGTTATTAACTGTCTATTGACTATGTTTGAGCATAGAATCCCTGAGTATGGTCTTTATCCCCTTATTTTCATAAGATTATTTGAGTGTATCCTTAATTTAATTGTCTTTAGTCATATCCATTATTATATCTTATATCTCATCTTCTTGAATCCACCTCCCGTCTATAACTTGTTGGGGATCCCAATGCATGTGTGTGTTCACTTAAAGCTAGTTGACTAAGTTCTTTGATCAAAATGGATTGAATGGATGTGGTTAGGGCCTTGAATGGAACTAAATATACCATAAACAATATCCATGATCTCATATGAATGTCTTTGATTCACCAAATTCTCTACATCTATGAATGGAGCATTTTTCACCTTGAAACCTTGTGCCTTCTCTTATTTGTGACTTGACTAAGAGTGGGATCTTAGTCCTGCCTAGGTTGGGGTTTCATTAATCTTATTTATTTTATAAAATAATATCTAAAGGTAAATAAAACTCATGTGTTAATATCCTATATGTTATATTCCTCTAATATAATTATGCATTCCACCCTCAAGTCTACCTGGGGTTTTAGTAGCATGTACATATTATCCTTGTGTTCCTAGTTGGGTGAGGGGCAAGTCTTTTTCCATATGAGTTTCATGAACGTTTTTTGGGCAGTATTACCTTTAATAAGGTCATTTTTAATACAACATTTCCACTCATTTTCTTAATAGTAACCTCCAACCCCTGTAACTTACCCTGCTTGCTCTCATAAGTTGGTTGTAGGTGGATATAGTGTTGTTGTAGGTGTTGTCCAAGGAAGGTTTTGAATGGTCAAGTACCATCTTAATTTCTTCATTTTACTATAGTATTATTAATGTGATATTATCTCATAATCATCCTTTTCTTATCATTGATGAACTAACCACTTGAACTCAGTTTTCTTACCTAGTAAGGAGACAAGAAAGACCTAGTTATAGGGGATTATTTAAACTAAGCTTCAATAGTGAAGGAGGGAGATATAGACCTAGAATGGGTTAAACTATTCACTCCATTACTTGAAATTATTCATGTGGTCCTCTCATCCCTCTTTTTTTTTGTAATTCACATGGTGGCCTCTAATTTTTCCTCTTGTAACTTATCTTGGTTGCCCTTGAAGTGTTGACTGTAGGTTTACACATGGTGTTATTTTAGATGTGCCTTTGTGTCATTTTGACTATGTATGATGTTCTAAGAGATGGGATATCTCTTGAATGTTCCTTATTATTTATCTTTTTTGACCTTAGCACATTATGTCTCTATAAAATCTCCTTTTTTGTTGTTATCCTTCATTATCAGGTTTAAGGCAACTCACATTCTAATCAAATTAGCCAAATGCCCCTGATTTTAAGTGTTGGTTTGATATTAGACTCCACTTGATAGATCTAAGGTCCTTAATTTATGTGTTCTAATCCCTTTTAAGCATTTTTCACACCATGAACCTTCCATAAAGAACCTCATAGTCTTATTAATTACAAATTTTGTTTAACCTTCTTAACATGTCAAGGCCTAGGCCAATCAAGGTGTTTGCAAGTGCTCATCATGCTTGTGATGGAAGAAGGTGACCTGAAGTCACTTGAAATTCTTGTGTCATGAGATTGTATCATTATTCACCTTTTAAGATGCATATCCATTGAGATCCATGCCAGTAATTCATGACTTTGAATGGTCCTCATACTAGCCTTTAAATACCCTACTACAGTAGCCCTAAAAGGCTAGCTATAGGTCCTAAATTGCCTCTTTGATTAATTATATGACCAAATGGGTCCCACTTCTTATGATGTAATTCTTTTATAGGTTTTGAGGGAGTATGGAGGCTTATTATCATGGTTAAAACTTAGGAAGGAGGGTGTATGGGTGAAGTAATATGGCCATAGAGATATATGGAGATGGAAGCATGAAACAAGGTGTATAACATAGTATAAGGTAGTGAAAGAGTGTGAAATGGTAGAGTACAAGTATGATAGGTGATGGGACATGAAAACTATTCCAATTACACACAACATGAACCTTGAGGGACCTAATACATATACATTTTGTGATCATGAAACTTTGGAGTCATAAACACATCATATATAGCCTTAAAATGATACTTAGAAAACTTAGAAAACCTTAATTTTCACAAAAAACCTTTAATTTTGTCAAGAAAGAAACTGTGAGTTTGGGAGTCAAGAGAGGTATTTTCTAGGCCCTCAAGGCTGCCAAAGAGGTCTAGAAGCTTTGTTTTTATGACAAATAGGATGTTATACCATGACTTAACATTCCATTTTAATCCTTCAACTATGTCTTCAGCATCTGAAGGTAACTTTAGACCGTATACAGTGTTGATAGACAATGAAATCCAAATGGATATGGCTCCTTCCTTAAAGGCACTCTTTGGAGTCATGAGAAGCTACTTTAAACACCAATTTTGAGTAGATAGGAATTATTAGTCATGAAATATATCTTCAAACTCTTTAAACTAGTTCACATCCTCATATGGATGCATCAAACCTCTATTCATTACTCAACTTTCATGTAGCTTTACATAGTAACTAGTCTTGAAGGTTTACTATTCTTATAGGCTCACGTGTGAGATACCAGTGTTCAAATTTATATTATAGACCCCCTCAAGACTTGAAAAAATAACATAAGTCATTGGATTGAGAAAGCAAATCAAAAATCCATGAAAACCACCCAATTGAAATTGTCCTATGCAAATGTAAAGGGCATACAAATTCCTTAGATTCTTAAGGAATGTTCATAAAGATGAGGAGACTAATCCCTAGACAAATTTCCATGATTGGAAGCTATCTAAGTTTACTTATTATGGTAAAGAGCTAAGACCTCCACTCTTTCTCCTTTGTATGGTACAAGCAAAAACTTAATGAGCTATCTGAGCTTGCAAAGAAGGTAGATGAGGTGTAGGACCAGTTTTATCTTGTTTGGCATCCATTCACCATGAAACTTTGCAAAGACATCAGACATGATTTAATCTTCAACCAATTATCCTCCTTTATATGGTACAGGTTATATAGTTCTATACAACTATAGAAAACTCTCAAAATCTATAATTACCCAACATTTTCTCCATGTTTTAGAAATTATAATGTCATTTAGGAGTCAAATGAGGGGAATCACAAATCAATAAGCCATTTTTAAGAAAGATAAAATGCAAGGGGAAGTGGAAAAGCCATAAAAGGGCATGTGGGACCCACTTGGCTAGTGAAAAGGCATAAATGGGTCTCAAAAGGGATTTTAACATGTCATGAAATGCATGGGGTAGTAATTTTGCATGAATAAGTCTATTTTATGCCCCTATTTCAATACAATTAGTCAATAAATTTCCCCTTTCTAAGGTTTTATAAGACAATTGGGCTTATATGAAGTGGCTAAAGGGTGTTTGATGTCTTAGGAGGGGTAATGAAGGGGTTATATGGATTAGATAAGCATGTAATGTTAAAAATGACTTTAATACATTATTATCTTAATATCACATCCTTCAATCATGTTAAAACTCCTTCATACTACCAAAAGATCAATACACTCCTCAAACAGGGCTAAAAAATTAATTTATTTTTTGGAACTTTTGACAATCATCTTTCTCATTCCAAGACACCATAACACCTGAGATATCACCTAAAATACTTCAAGAGAATCATGACATAATGGATCAAACATGTAACTATGACACATCATGATGCTCTTAATAAGATTCAGGGACTCTCAAGGGTGATATGACTATGTTGAGAATCACTATGAGTAGGCCAAGCTGGTGGTTATCAAAAAAATTTGATATCAGGGGTTGACATTTAGCTTATGATGTCAAAATGCTAATATTTATTATACCACCTTATTATCCTCATGATTTTTCTCTATTCTGACCTCCTCCATCATCTCTTATGCCTCATTCTTGTTCCTCCAGTAGCTCATATACCATGATATTTGAATCATTATCCCTTAATTCTAGTTCCACCTCCTCAAATAGATCCTACTCCTCATGCTCAGGATCCTCCTCCTCTTATAGAAACACCCTCTCTTTATATGCCATCTCTACCTCCACCCCCTCTAATAGTTTTGGTATCATGTCCCTATCCATGCCAAGCCCACATTACTTAGTGATAGGTAGCCCAAGTGCAACTAAATCAACTAAAAGTACCTCAACCTCAGGCTATACATACCATAAGGTTTAATGTCAACATTAGTATAAAGTAAATCTTTAAATTAGGCTCCTAATAGGCATTAGTTCAAGTTCCACCCCTTACACCTCCTACTTCTTCCATTTCCCTTCCACCCCTCACTTCCACTACCTTCCAACTCTCAGTCATGGCACCTTAAAGTTCCACTCCTCTTCAACAAGCTCCCTAAGTGGTAACTCTCCTTTACCCATTGTGTCCCCTTTGTTTTTCACTTATGTACCTTTGGCCTTGATCCTCTTAAGCATACTCACTTCCTCATTTCCCTCTACCCCATCCATTTCACAACCTAAAACCTCCCTAATACCTTTATTGGGTATGCCTTCAATCCAAGTACCTTTAAGCACAACTTTATTATCAAGTGTGACTATAACCTTGGGGAATTCATCTCCAATGGTATTAACTATTCTATCTCCCCCTTCAATCATCTTAGCACCTCCCTTAGTGATTAAACAACCTCCATAATTAGCCCTTATGACTGTCATTATCCCTACTAGTCCTACTATAGCATCCAGTGTTGACTTGGGTAAGAAAACTAAGAAAAAGTAGAAGGTGACTCACATTTGGGCTTTAATTTAGAGACATTCCTCTCTAGTCTAGTCTCCTCCATCATCCTCAACCATTCATATAACCCCAATCATGGTACCTCCATACATTAATCTTTGGCCCCCTCTTTTCATTACCTTGATCACCAAGGGATTTGGTTTCAACCAGCTAATCTCTTCTCTTCTATTAAATACCCCTCCCAAGAGTCATTGCCTTCAGGTGGGGATGACCTAGGAGTAGTGGTAGGCATAAATATACCTATGGTCCTCCCCTTTTATCCTTCTTCCTTTTTTCCCATGCCCCCTCCTCCTCCATTTCTTTCCTCATTCACCCCTTCCACTTCTTCCATCTCCCCTCTGCCTCATTTTCCATCCTTCATCACCATATCTACCACCCCTCTAACACCTTCCAAAACCCAAGAAATGGTCCCAAGGTTATAAGAATCAAATATGATAGTCCAAGGTGACCTGAATGTGTAGTGGAGTTTTGACTGATCTATAGGAATCATGAAAAGGACCCTAATGTATAAATTCATCCAAGAGGGGAACCTGATGGTGTGTTAAGCCTAGTAGGATTTATTCTCCCTAACTAAGGTGATTAATTTCAATAGAGAGGAAAATATGGCTAAGGATCCACTCTTCATTATCAAAGCAACTCATAATATGTCAAAGAAGCTCCTTGAATATATGTAATGTTAGGTTCATACACTAAAAGCCTAGGTGAAAATACCCTTCCCCATTGGGTTGATTAGGTAGGTCAAGTATGCCCTTTTAATACTCTTTTTAGCTCTAGGGAAGGTGGTAGAGACTATGGTAGAGCCCAGTGTGCTTATCCAGTAGACTCAGGCTTACATGGAGAGGATTACAAAGATAGATGTAAAGTGTAAGAAGTTATTGGTGGTAATCAACAGAGGCATGTTCCCATAATTAAAAATAATGCCCATATTATACTTGGTATTGTATCACATATATGATGGGAACATGAAGGTGGCTATGAAGGAATGGTTGGCTATGGCTCAAACTATAACAATACCCTTGTAAGAGGGTAGTAAAAATATGTTGGCATACTTTAAGGAGGTTAATGTCTCTATGTTGTTTCACCCAGATGGCACCCTACTAGATAAGGGAATTTGGAGTCTACATGGGTCACTTTAACTAGGTCATGAGGGAGAAGGTTGTCAAAAAAATAAGGAATGGGCTTGGTAAATTCTTGAGCTATTAATGTGGTACATGGTAAACATCAACCAAGTGTTTAGGGTTCATGTTTCAATGAAATCTCACTTCTAGGTGTACCAAAGGCCAGTGACTTAAGTCGAGGTGATATTAAGGGAACCCTTGATGAATCTTGTTAAGCTAGACTAAGAATTAGACCTCATGGAATTCATTTTAAAAACCAGGGATGCAAGATCAAAATATTTAGGAGTTGGATCTTCATAGCCACCTCTACATATCAACTAGGTGGTTCCCCACAGATCTTTTTAAGGGCTTAGAGAAGATTTTTTTTTGAATTTTCAATTATAGTTGTAACTAACATGAGTGGTCATCATGGCCCAAAATGAGAATATCATGTTATTTAGAGGTGAATCCCATCCTTATCTATATAAGGAAAATCCATCTTGTAATTTAAGGGTTGATTAAAATTTGCTCAAAAGTGATGTTAGAATATAACCAAGATTTTGCCTACTTTTTCCTTCATCCCTTTGAACTGTAGATTTGGCCATAATCAATTGTTGTAATCGTACTTATTTTTTTATGAATAAAATTCTAGTTTTCTACAAAGGGCTTATTCTGCATCTTAATTATCTTTCATCTCCATTTTGAATGTTTGTTAATACTAGATTAATTGGACTAAAACATTTTTATTAAACATATGTTATGGTTATGATGTGCTTTTTTATTATAATCACTTTATGAACTCTCTCATTTATCTTTTCACAAGTATTGTTAATTTGTGTTCTAGTTTACAAGTTACCATTAGATGTTTATGTGTGAACTACTATAAACTTCTAATACTCATACTCCATAGCAACCTTGTCTTCAGTCTTTTAACATTTGGTCAATCAATTTAAGCAATAGAAATTTATAAGATCTTATATTTAGAACTAAAAACCTTGAATGTACATTAAGCACTCTAGAATAAGATCAACACACCTTTATTATGATAAAATAACATCTTAACAACTCGTCATCCTTCATCAGACACCTAGAAAATTTTATTCCTTGCTTGCAGACCTTGCATACAACACTTCATTCTTCACTATATTGAACAATGATCCCATCCATCAAAGATTGACCAAAAATTTGACTTAAGGATCACTATCCCTAAATATATATTTTTAATCATTACATCACAACACTTTGGAGAAGTTACATAAAACACATTGATCCCCCTTATCCAAACACATTTTCAAAATATCTTTGTTATCTTGCAACATCAACCACAAATCAACTAGCATCCACCATGCTTCCTCTTTTTATAAAGTGTCTCCTTGAATCTTAGAGAGAGATACCTCTTTGACATAGTGAGATTAAAAGTCCTAATACTTAGGAGACTCCCATATCTCCATACTCTCATTTGAATTATAGTCTTACCTCATCACTAGATTGACTTTAAATGGATCTTTAACTTCATTCTTTGCTTCAAACTTGTTAACTAATACAAATAATAGAAACTCTTGACTTTCCTTCATGTCTATCATGGCAAACAAACCATCTTTGATCTCAATCTAATCTCTCCTAATAGACTTAGGTTTTCACAACCATTTTTGACCTCTTCATTACACACTAAGAGCTCCATATACCTTATTTTGCTTTGATAACTCATTCAACTTGTTCTTGCAATTCTTATCAATGTGACAAACTATATGACATCTTAAAAAAATAAGATCATTCTTACCTTTTGCTTGATGATGATTGTGATCTTTCATTGATTGATATCTTATCCTCTTTCATTCTCTATCAATGTGGCCAAATTGATTGCATGCATAAAAATTATTCTAGGATGAATATCTCATTGCATTGATATGTCTATCTTGTCTTCTTTCTTGTACTCTAGGAGCTTGATGAACTTATCTAAACTTGATGGTCTTTGCTTGTAGAACCTAACAATGTGACCAACTTTTTGACAACTATAGTAAATAATGTCTTCCATATATTTTGTTTGAATATGGTAGTGATCTACCTTTTAACAATTACTTCTTCTTACACATTCCTTTTCCTTGTGAAAAATAAGATGACAAATAAAAAAAATGGCCCATAAAATATTTGGCATGCCTTAAAGCATTTGGTTATTTTTTTGGCTTCTTCATTTTGTCTTTGACCTAATTTAACTTGTTATCTTTCATGCTACCATCCTCTTTACCTTGTTTTAATTTCTTTTTCTCTTCTTCAATCTTGCCTATCTTGATTACAAGCTTTTCATGTTCATCCTTCAGGGAAATAAGATTAGCCTTCAATTTAACACATTTATCTTCTTTAGCCCTCATGCTTGAACTTTTAGCCTCTAAATTAATTTTTATATCTTTGATGGTATCATTATCCTCTTTAGCCCTTTTGTCCATGTCATCTTTTAGTCTACATGCTTGCTCTTCCATAGACATGATCAGTTCTTGATTCTGATTTTCCTCTATCATGGATTTTATTGATAAACTCCCCTTAAGATATCTAACTTACACTTTAATACCTTTGATCATATTCCTCATTTTATGATTCTTCTTCTTTTGCTCCTTTAGTTTACCAAGTGTACTCATGAGCTCAGCTTCTAGATCAACTTCTTGTTCCTATCTATCATATCAAACTTCTTCATCAAACATGATGATCTTATCACCTATATTGTACCTTAGATCACCTTCAGCTGGTAAAACTTATACATAAGGCCCTACTCTAATATCAATTATTAGAGGTATAGTCACTGAGAGGGGGGGTGAATCAATGATGTTAGATAATCTAATTCCAATTATAAACTCTTAATAATTTAGCACATATAATCATGAGGCATAAAAATTAACCATTGTAATGAATAAAGAAGATATAGCAAGATCAAGCACATAACATATAACATATGTGGGAAACCCTCTTGGGGTATGAAACCCACTAAACCCTACAAAGTGGACTAAAGTCCTATAAAAATAAGATCCAACATTTAGACTAGCACCAACTGATCAAGAAACACCCATCCCTTAGCTTAGTGAGACACCAATCCCAGAAGGAGTTATTGCCCATGTCTAGCTAAGCACCCACAATAACTAGACTTTTAACAAGCTTTATCTTGTAAGGAGGAACCAACCCCCTAAAAAACTAATCACCCACTTATCTACCTTGAATAGATCATCTTAAACACTTATTTTTTCTCTTCAACTAATGATGACCACCTTTGTCTACACTCTTTACCTCCAATCTCTCTCAAGCTACCTTTAAGACTAACTCACTCAAACTGCCTCTCTAGGCTCATTAGTCCCAATGACCTATGTGTCCTTCTACATCAACTTGACCATACAATCATGACTAATCCTTTTCACTCTTTGTTGGTCTTTAATGACTTGTACCTTCTCTTTCAAAGGTTCTCTCCTTCACTTAACTCCATACACTCTCTTCTCCACTCATCACACATAATCAAACTTGCTCATACAAATAATGCATTAAAACACCCCTTTTAGATCTCTCTAGTCTTCTTTATTCATCCTCAATATACTATGTACTTAATTCCATCCAATGATCACACTCCCTCTGATCTCTTTTCTTTGTCACTATCTTTTGCTCTCTCAAAACATGTACATTTAAGTCTTGAAACCATTACCTTGGTCTTCACTATTTATAGAGTCTTCATGAATATCAACTTCTACATCAGCCATAATAATTCATTTAACCCTTGAGACTCCTATTATTCCAATACATATCTCAATACCATCCTTACAAGTCAGCTATAGCATCCATGTGTCATACTTAAGTAGCTACACCTTTCAATTAGGCCTTAGTAGCCCTTAAAGGTCTCATAGAGAGCTATTACCCTTTTAGCACTTCATTAAGCAAATCAAGAACACAAGATCACTTTAAAATACATGGGTCTAATCCATATGACCTCTAAGATAGTTTCAAGTTATTACTCCTACCAAAAGACTCTTCTACTAAAGCATAATTTACTCAAATAATATTTTGTACATAATAACACCATGAATGAAAAAATATTCAACTTTGAAGCTTAATGAATTTGACTGTATGAACATTCAAACCTATGAAATAGATTTTATAGATGTGCCTTGAAGTCATTTATAAATTTTCTTTTCACTACATCAATAAATTCATCTTAGATCAAAATATATAGCTCAAAAACTATAGACTAGTTTTCCCTTGTTAATTTGAATATTCAAATTCCAACAGTCACTATGTAAATGCTAAACATCAGACATTTCAACCTCATATCATGTTCCCTGACAAATTTGAACAAACATATATCATTCATCTCTTCAAATTTATATTGTTCTTTAACCTAAAATTCTCACCATTTATCTTAGATCTATACTTCCATGCTTAAGCCACTTGGTAGCCTCATGTGCTCTCTGCACACCCTACAATCAGTCTTCCAATGAACTTCTACCACTTGGAATCCCCACATGCCTTCTAAGCACATTGACTATTTAAATCTAATTAAATTATACCACTTGGAATCTTCATATGAAATCTTGACTATTTGACTAAATACACTCTATTGGATCATAATCTGCATGATTATGTGCTCACCATTGATCTCTATCTGACAAGTTTCATGTTCATTGTTAAATTTATTTCTCAAACTCCATGATTTTGACACATGTCACTAGCACATTCAATTTTGAATATTTGACTTTAAACTATGCCATTGGATTTTTATTTAGTTAGATTAATTACTCATTATTAGATCTTTGATTTGATTAAATGCTCACCATTAGATCTCCTCTTGCAAATTTGGTTAAGTATAGAAACTTACTAAACTTTATCTAAGAGACCAATTTTGTACCTTAATAACTTCTACTACACTCAACCTCATGACCTAAAATTTAAACCATAGGATCACCTTTCATAATCAAATCCATCCATGTAAAAAATTGCTCCTAAAACCTTCACACATGTAAAATATGACATCATCAAACTACTTAGTTTTATCTATCAATATGACTATTTGAACCTAGACCATCATATGAATTTTTTGATAAATTTCATTCACTTCCATAAGCACTCTATGCACTCAAAACACCCCATAATGTCTCTGAAACATGTCCATACCATCAATATCATCCATTAATTTCCTTACAAAGTCAAATACTAAAGAACCATACAGGAACACTAAAGCTCATTGAAGCACACTTTGTCATTGTCATCCTAGCACACATGACACCTCATCAACATTCTTGGTCACCTTGGAGACATCATTGAAAAACCTCCAATAATAAAAAATTCATTTTATAATGACTTAATTGGACCTAAATTGGTAATTAACTTGGCCTTGAACATAAATATTAAACATGCATGATTTAAGAAAATAAATGAAGCTCAAGTTAAGTCAATGGTAATTGGTTTTAAACTAAAATGGTAGAGTAGTGGATTATGCATGGAAATTAAATCTTTAAGGATGATACTATAATAAGTTGAAGGATTGAGATAAGAAGATGGATGATATGGGAAGTAATAAGGAGATGAGCAGAGGGATAGAATAGAAAGGAAAAAGCCATTCAAGAAGAAGGACAATGATCTTGGAGGAATTACTAGTAGGTGGTGTAATTTCATTCTTGTTGTTTATAGCAATTAAAATACTATGTATATTTTAACCCTATCGAATATGAATGAACTATGTGTAATTTTCCTTGTATTCAAAATTATGAACTTTATAAATGGACTATATATATGTTTCTAAACCAGGAAATATTAAACAGACTTGTATAAGTTGTATTATGGTTAAAAATGGCACCATACTGGAGAACTTATGTAGTGAATTTACTCCATATAGATTTAAATTAATAAATATATAAGGATATTCACTTTGGTGCAAGTCTGTTATGCCAAATTTAGGATCTAGTTTTATATTCAAGTTTTAAGCAAATTAGATGATCTAAGTATTGTCAAAAACCTAAGATTTTGATTGTATACTAAAGTAAGTTTTCTCTTGTATGCTAGGGGGATAAAAATAATATATTTAAGTATATGTATAGTTACTTTAACTTGTGTAAAGTATATATGAATGGGTAATTTGATTGCAAAAATATTTTATACAATAAGTTCTATAGATTTGTAAGGAAAACTCTTCTTATATATAAAATTTTATTACATCTTGTGTAATCTCTATTTCTTTAATAGTCGATTGTGTTAATCTAGTGTTTGAGTAAGAAGGTACTTACTTGGGAGCTGAACTAGTCATTTGATTATGTTGAGCTCTTGGCTGTGTATAAACTTTAAAATGTAATTATTTATGTAGTCGACTGTGTATAAGATATATATCTAATCTATACATTATTAAGTATGGTTTTGCATGAGACTTTGAGATAATCATTATATTAGACTTTGTTTGAGACTTCTAAGGAAAACAATAAAATAGATATTTATGAGATACTTCCTTAATTTGATCATTGAAATTAGTTCTACATTTAAGTATTTGTAATTTGTGTTTTTGTAATACAATGTAGATTGTGTAGTATAATACACACACACACACACACACACACACACACACACACACACACACACACACACACACACACACATGTATATATTCTTGATAGTTAATATCCTAGTGATATGGGAATGCTCTGTATACTCCATTTGGGAAATAAATGGTAAATATATGAAGGAAACTATGTTTCCTCTTTACTGTAAATCAAATTTTGGGTGGAAAATTATTTTTTCCTCAGATTTATGTATTATGTTTTGAACTCAATTTTATATATGTAAATGTGTCTTCTGCACACT
Source organism: Torreya grandis (assembly GCA_037957365.1). NCBI lineage: Eukaryota > Viridiplantae > Streptophyta > Pinopsida > Cupressales > Taxaceae > Torreya > Torreya grandis. Next base: position 803,342 of record JARHVA010005668.1, on the reverse strand, counting down.
CTATTTATTATAACTAGTTAACTGTGTCGAACCAATGTCGATATATGTGATATGTTTTTTATGTAAGAATTGTAGAATGGATATGAATGTGTATTTCTTTTCAAATGATTAAGTATACAAGTTATTCTTTGATTTAGTATTCATTATGGTAGATTGTGCATAAGTTATCCACTTGTAAATGAGTCATGAACTTTTAGTTGAGTTAACTACTTATGAAGTGAATATTAGTATTTAACTGTGAATAATATATCTATTATTATATGATTATTTTAAACTGAGTTTTAAACATTTAACATAGTATGCATTGATGAGATTTTTGCATATAAACTTGTAAAGGGATTTTTATAATGTACAAGAGATATAATATAAATGGACTGATAAACCCTGTTATAAATATGAAAACTAGTATACTTTGTATAGTTGTATATAACTTGTTCTGTGCATTTGAACATTACCTATACAAATTGGATATAGGGATGCTTATATTATTGTATAAAGACATCTATGGTATTATATTTGTTATTGCATGATTCTTTGAATTTTTTCATGACTGGATTGTTGTTATTTGATAAATATGTAAAAAAAATAAGTTATGATGGCATGTGTATTTTAGGCTATAAATTAATGTTATAATTTGAATAAAATAAAATTTGAGTTAATTTTTGAGATTTAGTAACTTGTAGTCTAAAGTATGGTTTATACCTGGATGGTATGTCCTAATGAGGATTGTTCATGTTTTGTTTATTATTTCTATATTAAATAAAATGATTTAAGATTCATTGCATAGCATTTCATTGACTAAAATGTATGTATATGATTACTTATGTACTTATCATGTTTTATGTCTGCTAATAGGAAATAATCCAATTAAATCTATTTGTTGTTTTTTTCTTAACTAAACCTCACATTTATGGCACTAAATAAGTAGTGAGATGGACTTCACTAGCTTAGTTAGTGACATTAGTGCAAGGTGAGGGTAACCCAATCAAGTGGTGTGTATGAAATTGATTGATCCTAGAGATCATATGTTATTTGAAAACTTTGTCCAAGGTAATGTTAAATAGACATTGTCATTTCATGTGTATGATTTATATGTTTTGTGTGATATCATGTTAGAATGTATTTTCTTTATGACACACATCATGTAGTAGAATTTTTATAGCACACAAGTACTGGCATCTCTCTAGATTCCCATACTATCACTATCTACCCATTCATGAAGGGATGGCCATTCCCTAATCAGGGATTATGCATTGGACTGAAGGTTTATATTTAGTGTGAAAAATTTCTTAGATGATGATCCCCCTCCCCATTGTATTACTTACTTGGAGACTACACTTGAGATTACTAGAGATACATGAGTTAGTTTGACTTGAGCTCTATGGAGCATAGTATCTATTTATTATATCTAGGCAAAATACCTCATGAAAATGTAATTATATTATTTTTTATACTTCTAGTAGTAGTTGTATTATTATACTAGCTATGGTTGTATTTTAAAGAGATTACTTTCCTTGTAGTTATGGTATGTAGATAAAATGCTAGTTATTGGAATTGTTATTATGTTAAGTTTACAGATGTCTAATATGCTTTGGTAGTATGTTAAAAATCACTAATTATTTCTCATGGTGTAATCTAATAAAATAATAATCTTGAGAAATTAATTTTTTTTTAAATGCTACATTATTCTAGACAATCTTTGAGGGGTTATTTCATGTGGTATCAAAGCCAAGGCTCAAACTCTAGGACTTAATGAGTCTGCTAATGTTTTTGTATTCTTCTATTCAAAAAGAAAGAAGAATGGTGTGATCAAGAGTATCAAGTGTATTTTGGATTTCAATTAAAATAACCCTCCAATTTATCTTAACTAATTTTTCACTAAACAAGCATCAAAGTTAGATTAGATTCTCATAGCCATGAACGATACTAGGGATCATATCACAGCCCTAGAATAGGAAGTTCATAGCCATAGAAAGGAATAACATCAAGAATAACCTATTAAATATTCTAATGAGTAGGAAAACCAAAAAAATGTGAGAGCTTAGGTACCTACAAAGTTATCTAGGGACATGAAAAAGGTGAGTCCACCTCAATTCGATGAAACTATCCTAGGTGGAACTAAAGCATGGCTAACAAAGATGGAGAAGTATTTCAAGATTTGAAACTACTTTGAGGTCACCAAAGTAGTTTGGGGAACATACTAGTTGGTTGGTGAGGTAGCTACATGGTGGGCCAACAAGAATTTGGAAATAAACCTTAATTTGACTACCATTACTTGGGAGACGTTTGTGATATTATTCAAATCACGATGGCTTTCACAACTTTATTTTGATTAGAAACTCATAGATTTATAGAATCTTAAGAAAGGATATTTATTGATGAATGAGTACTAGGAGTAATTCACCAAATTTTTGAAGTAATACCTCAGTAAATGAGATTTTTAGGATCAATAAATTTATCATGTGACTAAAACCCCAAATTGGTGGAGAGGTAGATGTTCATGGACCTTCTACCATGGACCAAGTCCTAGAGAAGGAAGTCAAGTAGGAGTAGAAGTTGAAGTCTCTTACACAAGCCAGGGATAAGTTCAAGAAAACTTTTTGAAGTTATAAGCTAAATTTCAAGAAGAAGAACTATAAATAGAGGAGTGGAGACTCCAAGAGTCAATTCAAGAATCAAAATGCCAAATTTAATAGCGAATCAAGAAATAAGAAACTAGATAATAGTTTCAAAGGTGGTTTCAAGGGAAACCCACAGACTGATAGGAAATGACCACTTGAAGGGTGTTTCATTTATATTAGAGACCATTATGCTCATGAATGCACTCAATACAAGTCAAATAACAAAGGTCATAATCCTCATTAGGGCAATTTTTAATAGTGTATTCATGTAACAACTGATAACTAGCAAGCCAAATTTCAAGAATCAATCATAAAGTTGTCAATTATTTTGTTTAAACATCTAATTTCCATTTTGATATATATATGGGATACTAAATGTTTTATATCCCCTAGACTGCTTAGTAAGTTTCTTATAAGATCTAGAGTTATGTAAAATACATTGTCAGTATAGTATGGGAATGACTCAAAAGTCATGGTTGACAAGTGTTTAGTTAAAGTAGAGATTAGGTTACCCAAATTCATAATAGTAGTGGATCTATTTTTAACACCACTAGGATCATATGATGTGATCCTAGGAGTCAAATAGCTTTCAAAACACAAGGATAAGGTTGATTACTACTTAAATAAGGTTGAGTGTCTAGATGATTTTGGAAATCAGACACAAATTTAGGGTGAGAAAAGAGAGTTAAGGATTAAGAATATTTCTACAATGTAACTTAGGATGGCTTAAAGAAAAGGATGTTAAGCATTTATCATCAATATAAATGAAATGGAAGAACCTAAGGAACTATCTCTTTAAGATTACCCATTTCTTAGATATTTTCATGATGTTTTTCTATAAGAATTATTAGGATTGTCTCCTAAACATGAGTTTGATTTCTCTAATGATATCATACCTGGATTGGAGCCATAGTCTAAGGTACCATATAGGATGACAGCCATTGAATTGGTTGAATTGAAGGATCAACTCTAGGAATTATTGTCAAAGGGTTTGATCGGGCCTAGTGTGTCACCTTGGGGTGCACCAATTATCTTTTTCAAGAATAAAGATGATACTCTTAAAATTTGAAATGATTATAGGATGTTTAACAAGGCAACTATCAAAAAAAGTTATTCACTACCTTTTATATATGATCTTTTTGATCAAATTTAGGAGAAATGGTCTTTCCTAATATTGCTCTTAGAATGCGATACCATCAATTGAGGATTTTGGATAAGGATATTCTAAAGATAGCTTTTAGAACTCATTATAGGCTTTATAATTTCATAGTGTTACCCTTTGGGTTGACTAATGCATTGGTAGCATTCATGAATCTAATGAATAGTGTGTTTAAAGATTATCTAGATCACTTTGTTTTCATATTTTTGGATGACATTATTATATATTCTAAGAATGATAAGGAGTACCTTCAGCATTTGGAACTAGTTCTACAATGGTTGTGGAAGCACAAGCTATATGGCAAGTTGTTTAATTATAAATTTTTCCATAAAAGAGTATAATATCTAGGACATATTATTTCTCTAAATGGTATTTATATAGATCCAACTAAGATAAGAGCCATTATGGAGTGGCCAGCACCAAGGAATGTGCATGAGGTAAGAAGTTTCATGGGATTACTAGGATATTATAGGAAGTTCATTCTAAATTTTTCCAAGATAGCTAATCCAATTACCTCCTTGTAATAGAATAACCGAATATTTGTCTAGTCAAAAAAGTGTGAAATAGCTTTTACATAATTGAAAAGAAGACTTAATTTAGCACCAGTGTTAAGAGTTCCTGACTCCAATGGTCAATTTTCAATGATCACAAATGTGTCAAGAGAGGGACTAAGAGGGCGTTAAGAATATAGAACATAGATCAATATTAATGAATTAAATATGGAAATAAAATGCATAAAACACAACATAATAGAGATATAGATTTAACATGATTCACCCAATATGGGATACATCTACATAGAAACAACCAGTCCTTATTATTTAGTCCAATAAATGAAGGGAAAAACATGCAATACATCCACTGCAATATCCTCTTCACTCACACATAGTATGCCACCATGATTATAATTCCCTCATATCAAATAAGAGTTACATATTAGGTATAAAATGCATAAACATAATTTCTACCATTATATTTGTGACCTAATAGTGAATGGTCTAGATTTAATATGAAATTACAATATTTTACAATGTATTCTTAACAAAAAAATTCTTCAAGGGAGTTACCTCCAAACCCCCACTAAGGGGGCTCCAAGTATGGTCACCACCCCCTCGAACCCTCATGGTGACCCTTGTGTGGGGGAATGGCCCCCCCATACCCCCTATCGATAACTAGGCATTATAATAAGATTAGGCTCCACCATCTATCAGTCTCCTAGTTGGAGACTGATTGTTGCAACTCCACTGCTACAATTATTCCTAGCTGGAGACTGATTATTACAATTATGAGACTGATTGACACCCAAATCCTTCATTGAAAATGAATTTGATAGTTTTATTTTGAGCTCATTTATATCATACATGTTAGACCCTACAACAAGCATGTCATCTACATATAATAAAAAGATAATATAGTTGCCATTATCTAATCTCTTAAAGTAAACATAATGGTTAGAATGACATCTACTATAACTGTTCTATCATAAACATGTCAAATTTCAAATACCACTATCTTGGAGCTTGCTTTAGGCCATAAAAAATCTTAGTCAACTTTTACACCATTTTATCCTTACTTTTGACTTCATATCCTTATGCCTGATCCATATATATTTCCTCCTAAGTAGGAAATATACAATCATGAAGGAATGATGTCTTCACATATAATTTTTTAAGGTGTAGATATTTTACTACTACCAAACTTAAAATAGTTCTTATAGAAGTCATTTTAACTACTAGAGAAAATATTTCATCAAAATCTATACCTTTCTTTTGTGAAAACCCCTTTACAACAAGTTTGGCGTTGTACCTCTTTTTGCCTCCATCTTCTTCCTTCAACCTATAAACCAATTTATTCTACAATGATCTTTTAGTTGTAGGCAACTGAACCAAATCCGAAGTTTGGTTATGTACCAAGGATTCCATCTCCTCTTTCAAGCTTTGCTCCCACTTCTTTATGGTTTTTACTTGCATTACTTCTTCATAGATTTTTAGCTCACCACCATCAATCTATAATAAATAATATAGTGAAGGAGAGTATCATTTAGGGAGTCTACTTACTCTAGTAGATATTCTAACTACACTTATAGGAATTTGAGGTACTTGTTATATTTGTTACACACTCTAATTTTATGTCACTTTTGGAATTTCATTTCTAGTGATTTCATCAAGTACTACATATTCAATATTTGGCTTTTCGTGTTTCTTTCCCTACAACTGATCTCTATACATGACCTTCTCATTAAAGATCACATCTCTACACCTAATGATTTCACAATTTTAAAAATCCCATAAATGGTAACCAAAATCATTAACTCCATATCCAATAAAAGTACATTTATTAGATTTTGCTTCAAGTTTGGTTATATTTTCTTTATTAAGATGGACAAATTATTCACAACTGAAAGTCTTTAAAAATGAATAATCTAATTTTTTACCTGTATATGCTTATTCTATAATGCCACCATCCAAAGTACTTGAAGGCCATCTATTTATTAAGTAAATAGAAATATCCATAGCATCTACTCAAAGTTGCAAGGGAAACCCTACATGTAATCTCATGATCCTTGCATGGTCCATGATTGTCGTGTTCATCCTTTCTGACACACCATTTTTTTGTGGTGGCCTTAGAACCATCTTCTCTCTATGAACCCCATGGGATGAATAGTAATTATCAAATTCCTTGATTCAGTATTCACCTCCATTATCTAATTTGACACAATTTAACTTATTTCTTGTCTCATTCTCAACCAAAGCTTTCCATTTCTTAGAAGTATCAAAAACATTAGATTTTTTTTGTATGTAATAAACCCAATTTTTTCTAGTTACATCATCAATAAAAGTAACAAAATAATAATATCCACCAAGGGATGATACCTAAGCCTATCCCCATACATCTATATAGAAAATCTCTAACTTTTCATCCTTTTTTGTCTTCCCAACTCTGAGAAATTTGACTCTCTTTTATTTTACATACACACAATGCTCACATAAATCCAAATCCACCATCTTCAAATTTGGCAACAAATTATTTGAGAGGAGAACTTGCATCCCCTCTTCACTCATGTGCCCAAGTTTGTGGTGCCATAATTTTATATCTACTTATATAGAAGCTAAATCAATAGAAGAGACAACATTACCATTAGATTCATACAATGTACCTACCTTCTCTCATTTTGATATTACCAGTGATCCTTTAGTGACCTTCCATGATTTTTTTATAAATTTAATAGCTAAACCCTCCCTTCCCAACTACCTTTTAAAAATTATATTTATTCTCAAATCAAGAACATGTCTCACCTCTTTTAGTAACCATTTATTTATATTCTATAATTTTATTTGTATCTTACCCTTTCCTACAATTTCACAAGGTTCACCATCACCCAAATAAACCTTTCCAAAATCACCTTGAATATAGTCTTGAAAATATTTCTTATGGGGTGTAGCATGAAATGAAGCCCCTAAATCTAACACCCAAGATTCATTAATGTTATCTAAAAAAAAGATTAAAGCATCTTGTAACATATCACCTACTACATTTGCTTCCTAATTTTTATCTTTTTTTCCATCTCCTTGTTTTCCTTTTCAAAACCAATAATCTTTCTTCAAGTGTCTTTTCTCCCCACAAATCTAGCAAACCAACATACCTCTAGATTTGGATCTACCCTTTTTAGACTTACCACAATTCCCTAGGGCCTTTATTTTGTCCTTTTGTCTTCCCCTATTCTCCATAGTCAAAGCATTACCTAATGTCTCACCTATGATTTTCCATTGTATTTCCTCATTAAGAATAACACTAATAACATCATCAAACTTTAAAGTGTTTGAACTAGAGATAGAATTACTCACAGCCATGACCAAGCCATTCTAAATTTATAGCAATGAGCACAGAATCAAAAGAGCCCTAACCTCATCATCAAAATTTACTCTTACAAAGCTTAACTAATTTGTGACTATGTTAAATTCATTTAAATTATTAGAAATAGACCCACCTTTTAACATTTAAAGATTAAATAAATGCTTCATAAGAAATACGTTTTTGGAGACTGAGAGTTTTTCATACACTCTATCCAATGTCTTTATCACAACCACTATTGTCTTTTATTTTGAAATATTTAAGGCCACCTACACTACCAAGCACAACTATATTGTTCGTAGTGCCTTTTTGTCAAGATCCTCCTAATCTTCATCCTTAATAGTCATTGACTTCTTTGCTATTCCATCCAATGATAGGAAAATATCCTTCTAATATAGATAGTCCTCTATTTGCATCTTTCATAGCTAGTAGTTTTGGCCATTGAAATTTTTGACCTTAAACGTTCCTTCTTTTGCCATTACTCCCACTCAAACCAAGAACCCTCTTTTCCTATGATGTTATCTTCTAATTAAACCTTTAGCTTTGATACTAGTTATTAGGAATATAGAACATAGAGAAATATTAATGAATTAAAGATGTAAATAAAATGCAAAAAATACAAAATAATAGAGACACAAATTTAACATGGTTCACCCAATATGGGATATATCTACATAAAAATATCTAGTCTTTCTTATTATTCAATCCAACAAATGAAGGAAAAAACCTGTAATACATCCACTACAATATCCTCTTCACTCATAGATAATATATTTCCATGATTAAAATTCCCTCATATCAAAGGAGGGTTACATATTAAGGAAAAAATGTATAAACATAGATACTACCATTAGTTATGTCACCTAATAGTGAATGGTCTAGATTTATTATGAAATTACAATATTGTACAATGTAATTTTAACAAAATTTTGCTTCAGGGGTGTTGCCTCCAAACCCTCACTGAGGGGGCTCCAAGTATGGTCATCACCCCCTGGACCCCCATGATGACTCTAGTGGGTGTAATTTCCCCCCCACACCCCCTATTAGGAATTTGGAATTCTAATAAGATCAAGCTCTACCATCTAATAGAGGAGTCCTTATGTAGGATGGTGCAGTAGTGGCTTATAAATCAAGGAAGCTGAAACGTTATGAGGTGAATTATGCCCCTCATGATCTTGAGCTTGTAGTAATTATTAATGATTTATAAGTTTGGATACATTATTTATTAAGAAAACCATATGAGCTCAAGATTGATAACTTGGGATTCAAATACATTTTCACCCAACCAAATTTGAATGCGTGTCAAAGGTGCTAGTTAGAGTTTTTATCTAACTATGAATTTCATATAAATTACATCAAAGGTAAAGAGAAAATAATAGTTGATGCCTTAGTCATATAAGGTACATATAAGTCATGGATACTATCAAGATTACTTTTAGAGATCATGTGATTGAGTTCTCACCATGAGACTAATTCTATGATCAGGTTAGAAAAGCATTATCTCAGAATGCTTAGAATCCTTGGTATAAAGGATTCAATTTTGAGAGTGAAGGTATGTTGTGTTATAATGGAAGGATGTATGTACCAAATTGAGAGAATATATGAAGCATAATACTAAATTAATTTCACAATACCCCTTATTCAAGACATCAAAGATTAACCAAGCTCATGACAAAGCTTAGACCTCTATATTTCTAGAAGTGAATCAAGAAAGATGTGACAGACTATGTGTCATGTTGTTTGGAATGCTAGCGAGTAAACTTTGAGCATGTGCATCTAGTTGGATTGTTATATCTACATGATATACCAAAGTGGAAGTGGTAAATATAGACTTTGTCCAAGGTTTACCAAGGTCACAAAGAAAGCAAGATATGATCTTGTAGTTATTGACAAACTAACCAAGGAGGCTCATTTCATATCAGGCAATTTGACAGATGATACACCTACCCTTGTGAAGAGATTCAAAAAAAAGTCTAAGGTTGCATGGATTTCTAGAGAATATCATTTTGGATCATGATCTGAAGATAACTTCTAGGTTTTGGGTAACTCTGAATTTAGCTTTGGGTATGTAACTAAATTTTAGCACTGCATACCACCCAGAGACTAACGGTCAGACTAAATAAGTTAATTAGGTGTTAAAAGACCTTATTCATATGTATTTTATGGATCATCAATATAAATGGAAAGATTATCTTCCATTGGTTTAGTTTTCATGTAATAACTCATACCAATAAGCGTTGAAGATGGAACCATTTGAGGCAATATAAAAAAGGTGTAGGACACTAATCAATTAGGATAGGTTAGAGGGTAACATAGTATTTAGGTTTGATATGCTTTCAAAAATGGAATAATAACTCAGATTAATCAGGTAGATATTGGTCAAGGCCAATGATAGATAGAAGACTTATGTTAATCTAAAGAGGATATATAGGTAGTTTTATGTAGGTGATAAAGTGTTCTTATGGGTTAAACCACAGAAGAGCTCGATTAAATTTGGGAAGTTATCAAACCTATCACCAAGATATATGGGACCCTTAGAGGTGTTATAAGTGGTAAATATTGTAGTGTATAGGCTTTCATTTTCACTATCCCTAGCTCTAATACATAATGTTTTCCATGTATCTTATCTTAAAATTATATAGTTGATCCTTTGCATGTACTGGATTGAAATGTTTTGTAGGTTCTAGATCTTAGGTTGGTCATGGTAGAACCAATCAGAGTAATTGACACTCACAAACATCATTCACATAATAGAGAAGTGTTATAGTGCAAGGTCTTATGGGACCAATACTCTGAGGATAGTGCTACTTGGGAGGACTATGATGAGTTCTACAGGCTCTTTCCATATTTGTTTGCTTGATTTGATAGTATATACTATGTTTTATTCTGTTAAACTTTATTTGTTATTTAGAACTATTATTTGAATAAATGTCATCAAGATGTCCCAATTTCACCGTAAATATTATAACCTTTGAATCTATGGATTATTATGGTTATCATTTGAATTTTATTGCTTTAGCTAAGCTTTTATGACATATACCAGTTATGGGATAGTTATATGTACATTAATTTACATGATGGATTAATTATGTGACAATTATAATTTCTTATTTGTATACATTATGGATGTATATTTGTTAGTTATGCATCATTATTTTTTGATATATATGATGACTCAAACTAACTACCTACTTATCATGACGTGGATGCAAGATTGATTTTTCCCTTAGAACATGATGGAGGGAGAGCATCATTAGAGAGGAAAGCATAGATAGGATGATTGGGGGATGACAGAAGAACTACTAATAACCCAACACACCATAGTAGAATAACTTATTTAACTCTTTGTTTGATTTAGATAGTTTATTTACTTTTTAGTGCTAATATACTTTTGTTATGATCGTGTTTCAGTTGATGATTATGATGATCTAATTATGTGATCTCGTGTATTATTGTATTGCATAGATTTACTCATATAATGTTTTTTTATGATCATGTTGTCGATGTTTACACTAATCTGGTTGTCTAACATAGAGACTAGTTTAAATGATATTAGGTAAATATCATTGTCTTAATTTGATGTATTTATGTATAATAAATAGTCAAGGCATTAGTAAAAATATATAATTAGATAATGACAATGCTAGCATTATTATAAAATTTGTGTGTAACGAAAGATTATAATGTTCAATAGGATTCTCTTTGTGGTCAAAAGTTGGTTACTGATTTCTCCATAGTCACATTGATATTCGAAATTATAATGTAGTTAACCTTTTTGAGTTAATGTCAATAGTTACATGGTTATCCTATGAAATTAACCTTAGATAGAGGATTGAAATGCAATTGGAATTAGTCTTATGTTATAAATGGAATTATTAATTGCTTTGATCTATCTTTTAAAGAAATAATTCCCTATTACATTTAATTTAAGGAAATTTAACTATAATAATAATGCTAAGAGCTAAGTCCAATCCATAGATCACATTAAGGTTTGAATGTATAAAATCATCACTTTATAATGACTTAAGTGGACCTAAGTTGGTAATTAACTTAGCTTTGAGCCCAAAGATTAAAAATACATTATTTATGAAAATAAATGAAGCTCAAGTTAAGTTCATGGTGATTGATTTTAAACTTAAATGGTAGAGTAGTGGATTATGCATGGAAATTAAATCTGTAAGGATGAGATTATAATAAGTGGAAAGAGTGAGGTGAGAGGATGGATGATATGGGAAGTAAGGAGATGAGCAAAGGAATAGGGCAGAGAGGAAAAATCCAATCAAGAAGAAGGAGAATGATCTTAGAGGAAATTACTGACAGGTGGTGTAATTTCATTCATGTTTTTTATAACATGGAAAATATTATATTTTAACCCTATCAAATATGAATGAACTATGTGTCTTTTTCCTTATATGAAATTTATGAATGGACTATATATATGTTTTTAAATTTGAAGATATTAAATAGACCTGTATAAGTTATATTATGGTTAAAAATTATGCCATACTAGAGAACTTATGTAGTGAATTTATTCCATATAGACTTTAAGTAATAAATATATAAGGAGTTTCCCTTTGGTATGAGTTTTTTATGCCAAATTTAGGATCTGGTTGTATATTCAAGTTTCAGGGAAATTCGATGATATAGGTATTGTCAAAAACCTGAGATTTTGACTATATACTAAAGTCAGTTTTCTCTTGTATGATAAGGGGATAAAAATAATATATTTAAGTATATGTATAGTTACTTTAACTTGTGTAAAGTATATATGAATGGGTAATTCTATTGGAAAATTCCATTATACCATAAATTCTATAGATTTGTAAGGAAAACTCTTCCTACATATAGACTCTTCTTACGTCTTGTGTAATTTATATTTCTCTAATAGTCGACTGTGTTGATCTAGTGTTTGAGCAAGAAGGTAATTACTTGGGAGGTGAACCAGTCATTTGACTATGTCAAGCTCTTAAATGTGTATAAACTTTAAAAGACAATTATTTATGTTGTTAATTTTGTATAAGATATATTTCTAAGGTATACACTATTAAGTATTGTTGTGCATTATATTTTGAGATAAGCATTACATTTAGCTGTGTTTGAGACTTTTGAAGAAAATAATAAAGTAGATATTTATGGGATACTTCCTTGAGTTGGTCATTGAAATTAGTTGTATATTTAAGTATTTATATTTTGTGTTTTTATAATACAATGAAGACTATGTAGTGTGTGTGTGTGTGTGTGTGTGTGTGTGTGTGTGTGTGTGTGTGTGTGTGTGTGTGTGTGTGTGTATTTTTGAGAGTTAAAAGGCCAACAATATGGGAATACTCTATATACTCTATTTGGGAAAGAAATGGTAAATGTATGAAGGAAATTATGTTCCCTCTTTACTTCAAATCAAATTTTGGGTGAAACTTTATTTTTGCCTTAGATTTACATATTATGGTTTTAACTCAAGTTTATATATGTAAATGAATCTTCTACACACTCTATTTATTATAACTAGTCGATTGGGTCGAACTAGTATTGGTATATGTGATATGTTTTCGAGGTAAGCATTGTAGAATGGATATGTAAGAATATTTATTGTCAAATGATTAATTATCATAGTTGTGCTTTGATTTAGTATTCATTATGATATGTTATGCATGAGTTATCCACTTGTAAATTATTTGTGAACTTTTAGTTGTGTTAACTCCTTATGAAGTGAATACTAGTATTTGACTATGAATAATATATCTATTGTTATATGATTCATTTAAATGAAGTTTTAAACATTTAACATAGTATACATTAATGGTATTTTTACATATAAAATTGTAAATGGATTTCTATAATTTACAAAATATATAGTATAAATGGACTGATAAACCTTATTACAAATCTGGAAACTAGTATACTATGTATAGTTGTATACAACTTATTGTGTGTAGTTAAACATTACCTATACAAATTGGTTATAGGGATGCTTGGATTATTCTATAAAGATAGCTATGATATTGGGTCTGTTAGTGCATGATTCTTTGAAGTTGTTCATGACTAGATTTTTCTTATTTGATAAATATGTAAAAGCAATAAGTTGTGATGGTTTGTGTATTTTAGGCTATAAATTAATCCTATAAGTTGAATAAAATAACATTTGAGTTACTTTTTGAGATTTAGTAACTTGTAGTCTAAAGTATGGTTTATACCTAGATGGTATGTTATTAATGAGGATTTTTCATGTTCTATTTATTATTTATGTATTAAATAAAATGATTTAAGGTTCATTAAATAGCATTTAATGGACTAAAATGTATGTATCTGCTTACTTTTGTACTTATCATGTTTTATGTCTGATAATAGGAAATAATCTGATTGAATCTATTGACTATGTTTTTCTTAACCAAAATTTGCATTTATGTCACTAAATAAGCAATGAGATGGACTTCACTAGCTTATTTAGTGACGTTAGTTCAAGGTGAGGGTAATATGATCAAGTAGTGTGTATGAAATTGACTGATCTTAGAGATCATATGTTATTTGAAAACTTTGGCCAAAGTAATGTTAAAAAGACATTGTCATTTCATATGTGTGATTTACATTTTTTGTGTGATATCATATTAGAACATATTTTCTTTATGATACACATCATGTAGTCAAAATCTTACAACACATGGGTACTGACATGTCTCTCTAGATTCTCGCACTATCACTATCTACCCATTCATGAAGGGTGAGTCATTCCCTAATAGGGGATAATGTGGGGGATCGATGGTCTATGATTAGTGTGGAAAAGTGATCAGATGATTCTCTCCCTCCCCACTACAGTACTTACTTGGATACTACACATGACATTACTAGAGATACATGAGTTAGTTTGACTCGATCTCTATGGAGCATAATATCTATTTATTGTATCTAGGCAAAATTCCTAATGGAAATGTAATTGTATTAATTCTTATACTTTAACAACATTAGTTGTATTGCTATACCAATCATGGTTGGATTTTAAAGTGATTACTTTCCTTGTAGTTATGTTATGTACATAAAATGCTAGTGATTGGAGGTATGATTGTGTTAAGTTTGCAGATGTCTAATATGCTTTATTAGTATGTTAAAAATCACTAATTGGATTCTCATGGTGTAATATAATGAAAGAATAATGTTGAGTAAGTAATATTAAAATAAAAATTATTGAATTATTTTAGACAATCATTGAGGGATTGTTTCAAAACTTCTCACCTTTCTTACCTTCCCATTAGATGTATTCAGACATCAAACAACCATTTAGGTCTCATGGACATCATGAACTCTATGTTCAATCCTATACATATGACCTTTTAGGCCTAAAAGGATTAAACATATCATTAGGTCTTCCTACCTATCTCACATGAATTAAGCCACTGGGCATAGACATTGAGGATGTTTGAGAAAACCATTCAAGGACTATATCATCCTTCTCCACCATCATCTTTATGTATGGTTAATCACATTTCTCTACTCTACCTGTAGGTGACAGACTTGCTCTTTGATTGTGTAAGCTATATCTATGGATTCACTTGATGATCCTTTAACTCTTGTATCTCAAACCATCTCAAACTTCATCATGTGTCTTTTTAACTCCTTAGGTGTTTCAAAGTTCCCCTAAATCTCAAACCAATAATGACCACCATGTCTACATAGTCTCCTTAAAAGGCTTATAATGATTGAGTGAAAGTTGATGTTGTAAACTACACTAAGTATGGAGATGATTAGTGTATTAGGGAATGAATAGTACTTAATAATAGAGTAGGGACTAGATGAAGGAGATGTGTATATCTCAAATACCACTAAAAGTTCCTCTGCAGCCACTTTATCTTCACCTTGTAAGGAGGCCACATCATCTAAGATAGTCATAATAAAATAGGGATTTAAGGGGTTGCTTGGCCTAATAGTGGATTTTTTGAGTACTTTAGGAGGTAGAGAAGGTTTTAAAGGCTTCAAAGACCTCATAAGACAACCAAAAAACACCAATACTTCTATATTCATGCACTAAAGGTTCTTGCAACTTGAGAAACCAAACTGCAGTCTATAAATGAAAGAAACCTTAGATATTTTCTTGATTCCACACTCCCACACATGTTAAAAATGGGTTAATAGTGATGGATATTGGCTATGAGGATCTCCATAACACATGATAATCATTTTTTCTTAGAGAAACTTCAAATATTCATCAAAATCATTGTTATTTCAACTCCCTACATAGATGAATAAGCTCATTGGAGTGGCTAGATTGTTAATGTTTATTCATAAATATGATACCATTAACTTGTGTAAAAATTACATGGATTGGAAGGTTTAGATACCCCCTTCCTATTCCTAATATATTATCTACCCATTTTCTCTCTCCTATCTGTACTATCCACAAACTTAGAAGCTTTCCTGGGCTGTAAAGGAGCTCAGTTGAAGGGAGAGGCCAATTTTGGACATATTTTGAATCTTCATACCATGAAAATTCTATGATATGTCATAAATCATCCCACCTAAAACTTGTGATCTTCTTCTGTATGTATTGATCATATAAGTCTATACATTCTACAAGAAATAGATGAAAATACTCTCTTTGTGTATTTTCTCCAAATTTGAAGTCGTGACCCACTATTTAAAGATGAAGAGAGTGGGAAAATGAGTTAACTAGCCTTTTAAAAAAGGAGATATGGTAGGGGGAAGTGTGAGAGACACATTTTGGCATGTGTGGGGTCCACTTGGTGGGTGGGGAGTGGAAATAAGTTTCAAAATGGGCCTTTAAGGATATGAAATGCAAGCCATGAACATATGATAATAAAGGGACCTTTTAAAGACCTTATAATGCAATTTAATCAAAAAAAATACCCCTTTATAAGGTTTTTAATGCAAATAAACTCATATGAATTGATTTGAGGGGTATTTGATGGCTTCTAAGGGTGAGTTGAGGTGATAATTGGGCTTGAATGAGTATATCATGAATAATGACCTCAAACTCATCAAGTTACCTTAATTTTATCAAAAGATCCTCAATTTTATAAAATAATGTTCAAATCACTCACTAAACCTCATAAGACATCATGACACTCCCTTTCTCACTCAAATACCATCATGATGATCTAGCACATCACCTAAGAACCTGAGACATCTAGGATGTGTGATTATCACAAGCATACTCTATGACACCTTATGACACTTATAATAGTGTTACCAAGGCTAAAAATAGGATAAAAAATGACATGACCATGTATGAGAGCATCATGAGTGGGTTTGGGAGGTTTTCATGAAAAAAAATTATTTATAGGGGTTGGCATTTGGCCTTGGGAGGCCAAATTGTGAACAATAGGCATACCCAAATACATGATTTATTCATAGTTTAAGTGTTGGGCCTTCCCTCTATTCATGTCATCAAAACATTGGGGGCATCCACTTATTTTATATTGATAAACACAAGTTATATGGTTTGATGATCATATTTCATTATCATGTTTGAGCTTAGATATGTACTTACACATGCCTTTATCCATGATTATATGTTAGACATGGTACTTGATATGTATACACTTGAAATTTTTTCCTAACACATTTGATCCATGGGCTACTATGACATGTTTATGCTAGTTAATTATGCTTTACTTTATTCACTTCCTTGAGTGTCTCATATTTCTATTGTGTTCCTTTTTCAAGCATTTGAATATGTTCCTTTACTTGCAGCCCCCATTCTTATGTATGCTTTCTTTGACATTTTCATATGTCATTATTTTTTATATGGACATTTTAATATGTCATTCTTGATTTTATTTACATTTTAATAAGTCATGTCCCTTATATTCTATGTCATTCAAACATGCCCCTTGGTTGTGGTCTCTTTGGACCATTACCTTTTGACTTGCTTTTGAGTGTTCTTGTATATGTGGTTGTTTCTTATTGAGCTCGTATTGTTACTATCTAGATGTTACCATGATCCTTATCATGCATCTTATCATATGATCACATTGGTTTAATGCACTTCAATTCTATATCTACCTAGACATGTTCCTTATATATGTTATAGGATTTTGTATACACACAATATTTTTATTAACTTTACCACTTACTAAGACTTTCTCTCTTGTAAGAATCTATCGAGTTTCAATCTCTCTAAGTGTAGGCCTTAAAGGGTACACTAGAAAAAGGGTAGGTAGATCATTGGTGCTTCACAAGATTGTTGTGGATTTGTATCATTCCTACCACTTTTCCAACCAATTGTTATCAACACAACATTCTTCTATGTACTTCCCTAAGTGTTGTCTCCTTTCTTTCACCCTACTCTAGTCATTTTCTACCTTCATTAGCCCTTCCTAAGCCTAAAACCCTTTTTGATAGTTTATAATACAAATTTGATTGGGATGACTTATTATTATAATTGATACCTATTATTATAAATTAATAATATAGAGTCGATTGAGCCAACTTAGTATTCTAATGGATACTTGTTATTATCATTTAACAATACAAAGTCAATTAGGCTGACTTTGTTAGATAAACTTTTGACAAGGTTTAGTGTTAGATTCAACTATATATACGCATCCATTTTCATCATTCATTATAAGAAATACAAGAAGTAAGATATATTATATATCTGACTATCCACCATTCTACTCGAAGAGAAATCTTAGGGTTTCATACTTTCTTTAGAGATATGGATCTTGTATTGTGGAGAAGTATTTTGGATGCATTGACAGGTTGTGTAGCCTAGAGCTGATCCTTGTCATCCTTACATACCAAAAAAATATATTGCGAATCACATTGGCCAAGGTATATATTAAGGCTCAATGGGTTTGTCTTCAAAGGTAAGTATTCCTAACTTTGTTCCTCCTTTTTGAGAGTAGAGAAATATGCATTTGTCCTTCTCTTCCATGCATCAAGATTTCATATACATTGATATGAGCATATGTCTTCTATGATTCTTTAGTTTTAATGTTTATTACTCCCATTTTCTACCACAAGATTTGGTGAGCACTAGATTATACTTTAACTTACTATTAGTTTGGTCAATATGAAAACATAGGACCTAGTTAGGATTATTGCATAGTTTTGCTTGACTAGAGGCTTTGGAACCCTCCCTAGTGAATTTATTGTGGTAAGAGATCCCCTAGATAGGTCTAGTAGATCTATATTAATCATGACCTTGAATATCTAATGTGTCCATAATTAAAATTCTAAGTAGGATTTATCTTCTCTGAGCTAGGATTGATTTATAGATTTGTTGCATTTCCTATTGCATATATTCTAGTGAATCCGATGTGAATCTAACCCTTGCAAGTTTTCTTTTGTGCTATCATTTTTATCATTTTAATATATTTTTCCATATTTATAGTATTGTATCTAACCTATTATTATAGTTATAACTTTTTTTCATGGGTTTGACACATGGTTACATCAAAATGACTCTATTATTTATGTGCAGGTCTTCATCACATACAGGGTACTAGATCAAATAGGTCAACATAGTACTCCATTTCAATTCTAGGTAAGCATATAAGGTCAAATAGGTTTAATTTTTCATATTATTCTCTCAACCATCATATAGGTCAAAAAACTAGGTCAAACATGTCAACTTTGTCATCTTATTCTTCTTCAACACATAGGGTTTTATAAAATTGGGTTGAACCAGTCAACTTGGTTTGTAGAATTTGAAAGCAGCATTTAAGTCACTTCAGCATAAAATTGTAATCTTAACCATCTTCAAGCCCACCAAGGTTCCTCTTTTTCCTTTCTCTATCATTTCATTACTTTCTTCAAAAAAAAATTACACAATTTAGCAGCCTTTAAAATTATAATCCTATAACTAATTAGGTCAACCTAGTCGACCTAGGTTTGCAGCCTATCTTCTATCTAAGAGACATAGTTGACTCATTTGAATATGTTCTTAAGGAATTTGATTTTGTATAATAGTAGTGACCTAGTTGACTTTGTTATGTACTATTTGCATATAGTGTCACCTAAATTGATTCTATACTATTCTTAATCAAGGAATTAACAACTATTTACTAGTAATTAATTCAACTTCCTTTTTCAGTTGTCTACATGATTAGAGTAGCTCACATAGTCTAAATAGGTTATTTTTTAAATCAACATTTTAGTTACATTATTTTAATCTTTTGCACACACTACCAAATCATATAACATTCAAAACACATTTAAATATTTGTCTTCCAAGGCCTACCTACTTGGATTTTATCACCAAAGGGAAAGTCAACTTGGTTTTTGGCCAAGTATAAACATGTGGTTAATGGTATATATTAGAAAATAACCTAACACCCTTATCACTGTGGGATTGTGAAGTGAGGGGGTAGGCCTTAGTATCAAGCCAATACCATTACCAATATAGATCCATCTCAATATAAACTACCTAAAGCCAACTCTCTATCACATTAATTACAAAATTTATTATAACTTAACAATAATTAGAAATGACCACTTATCTAGATTTTAATTTCAAGTTATTACTTTCTCTCTGATCATTATATTATATATTACACAACTTTCACTAGATAGCATTGGTGCAAGATTTATGTTGTGTGCTCCAACTAGACCAACCACCTTAATTTGATTACTTGTATGTTTGTTTTCATATGCTTATAAATAATCTTTCTTATTTTTATAACACTATCATCTTTGTAGACATAGTCTCTCACTAATTTACTCGCATTTTCTACCTACAGTACATAGTCAACTTATTAGAATCTATATTCTTGTTATTCAATCAAAATTTACACTCTACAGAACTAAGTCCACTCAATCAACTTAGTACCTCTAAGATGACCTTGTTCCTTATTGAAAAAATTTATCTTCATAGAGACCCCTACTTCAAAGCAGTACTAAGTCATCCTAGTTGACTTAGTGCCTATGAGTAGACCTTGTTCTGTGTTTGGCCAATTCTATCTTCATTTTGTGTCCTTATGTCTAAATAATACATAGTCAACCCTATTAACTCTGTACACCTTGGTCAATATCATTTTTTGCATGGTTATATAGTCTTATTTCATAATGATGTCATCTTTTTAGCCTTCACTTATTTAATAACATTGTATAATCAAGGATTTATATTAGAACCTCACTTATTTTATTACTTTAGATGAAACCATTCAATTTCTTCCTTTATCTTTTCTTAATCCAAAACCAATCACTACATAATGTAACATAGTTCAGGTCCTTCATCCTATTCCTCCTCCCAATAGCAATATTGGGAATTCCACCAACACTAATAATCCACCTCCTAACAACACTAATACCCCACCTTCATTCAAAAAACAATGCACAAATCAACATAACTCAAATTATTGCACAAATAGTTCAAAAAATAAACATCATACAAACAATTAATCATTCCCAAATGATGCACATTCAATAGAATTTATTACACATGACTATTAAACCACCTCAAATCATCATGTCTCAACCAAATCATAATTTTATCCCCCCTCCTCTTAGATATGCCAATGGGAATATCATCCATCAACCTACTTTGCATAATAAAACTCTTCAACATCTTCAAAATGAATCTTTAGCTCTATTTATTACATCCATAGAGATTGAAAACATTTCTCCAACTATCACATATGATGAGACTAAGGACCTTAATATATTCACTAAGTCTTTTGGTAATCTTTATAATTAATGGGTCCAAACTAACACCTTTACTACCACCAAGATCTTAGCCAAAACCTTTATTGATGATGCTCTTGAATGGTACAAACAATATACATTTCATCTCATAACTAGAGGACTTAGTTAATGCTCTAGTAAATTAATTCTAACATTATGACCTTCCTAAAAACTATCTTAGCCATTTCATCAATACCAAGCAACTTCCTAAAGAATATGTTCACACTTTCATCAAATGATGGAAGTCTCTAGCTCAAAAAGTAGACCATAACATGAATGATTGTACTCTTTTAAAACTATTTTTTACTTCTCTTAAATCTCCCCTTAAATACAAAATTTGAATCGTTTCCCTTAAAACTTTGGAAAAAGCCTTAGACCAAGCAAAAAGGGAAGACTTTCTTATGCTTCAATTTGAAACACCTCAAATAACTACTAAAGAACCTTTCCAATCATTTTCTCATAACATTGATTCATACAAGCCTCCCCAACCTCAAAATTAAGCATTCAATTCAACCAATTTTAACCCACCCACCCTCCCTTGAGTTCCAAAAAACTTACAAAAAAATTTCCACCATCTAAACCCATGGGATTTGTTCCTTCCAAAACCTCCTCCAAAATGGTACAATCCTATTATTTTTTTTGGTGGCATGCTATTATAGGTCATTCTCATGAGTCTTTTCATGATCTTCACTAATTTCTTATTTTTTTCTTTCTTGGTCCACATTTCAAAATTGATACTCTAATAAAACAACACGATCAATACTATCTTCAAGCATCACAAATTAATCTAAATAACCAATATCACATCAACATCAACTACCTAATGAACAACAAAAATTATCCCATACCTACACCTAATCCACTAATTTTGTTCAAACCACAATTTATCCTTATTCCTAAACCAATAAGGAAATGATAGCTAACATTGACAACTTTAAACATATCATTGCATCTATTAAACCTCAACCTCTTAGGTCACATGAACCAAATGAATACTTAGTTCAAATGCCTACTCCAAATCATATCACACAAGGTCTTCCTATACCTCCTTCCCTCTTCATACCTCTCCTACACATCCTATGTCAAATTCAACATCCTTAAAATATAAAAAACCAACACATTTACCTATCTCCAAATGCACCTACCAACCCAATACAAATCATTTTAATGGTTCAATGTTACCTCACTACACCTCACATGTTGGGGCATCTTGTGATGCCCATACACATGTCCCTTCAGACTTTGAGGCATCTTGAAATTCCCCTCCACACATCCACTTACACATTGGGGCATCTTACAATGCCCACTCTTATTTTACAATGCATAATAATAATAAAAATTAGCTTCAAAAAATATTCCAAGACATATAGACTTATATTTCACTTTCTCATCTTTGATAAAGATGTTAGCATAGATATTACTTTTTATTTTTTTTCTCATGTTTCTTTGTTTTTTTTAATTTTACTTCTTTTATTCACACTTTACTATCTTCATTTTCACCTTTGAGTTCTTTAGTTTTCTTATAAATTATATTTGGCATTTATTTTCATTTTGGTTCTTATATATCTCTTTCATTTTTTATTTTTATGTAATTATTTTCCTTCATATCTTTATGATTATTTTTCCCTCATTATTTAGCATTCACCTCATTAGTCTTTACCTTGTTAGTTGTAGTGTAAGACCATGGATAGGTCCAGGTTCTCCTCACAAATTACCACATTAAAACATCTTTAAATTATTTCCCTCATCTTTTAGTATGACTACTACTTTCATTGGTACTTGTGCTAGATCCATTGTAGGTTATTATGACTTGTTACTAATATGACTATCATAAACATATCCCCATCCCTTTCATAATACTATTTTACCTCCTTGTGATTAGTTATGAGCATATTCATCATTGTATCACTTACTACATAGACATATCTCTTGTGATCCCCATATTTCCCTTATTTACTTTCATTTGAGGCTCACATTAGTCAATTTTGAGATTGCACACTTGTGGGTAAGTCTAGGATTTTCTAGGCACCTTGGTTTTTAGGTCCTTTTCTCTAATGACTAAGTGTAATCTCTCTTGTGTTTCTCACCTATTTCACTCATGTTTGATTATTTGAATCTATATGGAGGAAGAGAAATATAAAAATCCAAAATAATTTAAAATACAAATCATAAAATAAAAATAAAAAACAATGATTAAAAGGCAAAAATAATCAAAAAAATTAGATCACACCAAAAGACATGATCTATATTTAGTACATCTCCTATCTTAGTCAAAGTTCAAACTCCATAGTTGACCTCATGATAGAACTGAGTTCCATTAGGGTGTGTGTTGGGCCCCTAACTCATTAATTAAAGGATTTGTGCCAACATGACATCTATATAAGTGTGACAAAATAATTTTGTGTAATAGTTAGCCTTTGGGGATTTTGGTAGTAGCTGGTAGGCAACTATCTCCCAAATTTTTTGGGAATCTTTTAGGATTGATGATACATGGTGATTTTAGTGTAGAATTCACAAAGTTATGGAACTAGAGGGTATGATCACCAATTTTTATCTCGTTAATTGGCATGCACCTTCCACCCTATTGAAGATGCTCTTAAAGGCTATTTAAGGAGCTTGAACTAGAATAAGCAAGGGAGGCAAAGAATTATAGTGGAGCTCTAGAAAATTGAATATATAGACATTAATTTGAAAACCATTAGGCTTAAGAATAATTCAAAAGCTATGAAGGCTCCTTTTATAAGTACCCAAGCTCACCTATGAGCCTCTAGGTCATTAAGTAGTAAGATTTGATCATATACTTTGATATGAAAGTTATGAACTACATACTCTATAATGAATTTTGATTAATGATAAAAACTATTGCATTAAATTGTACTATCTAGTTTATTTATCCTTTTGAATTACTAAGGGAATGCACATGTAGGTAATGTGTTACTTTCAATAGAAATATGTTAATTATCAATGGTACAAGTTCTCTAGTGCACTTCATTAATGGAGTCCCAATAATAAAAGGTGATGTTATCATAACTCTATATATAGAATGAGTATAGATTCTGCACCAAATATTCCTATGCTTGTTAGGAGTACATGTCTAGTATGAGTAATTTGAGTGAAATATGGTGTTTGACCCTTCAAGTGCCTATATGACACTAGGATTGGTCCACAAAAGGTTTGTGCCCATATAACACTAGGTTATACATGAAAATATTATGCCTATAGATCTAAACCTTTCATTGAATTGATCAAATCCCTTAATTAAAGTCTAGTGCCATGACATGACTAGCCCAATGCAGGCCCCAGTTCCCTCTCAACTACATTTTAGGTGAACACATAAAGTATGTGCTTTATGTGAATTGATGTTGGTTAAGTCAAGTGTTCAAATGTTGAGCATAAAATGAGTAACCCATGATTGCATTTGGTTATAAATAACTAAGAATTAACTAAGGTAAAGACAACACACATAACTAAAACATTTTGGTTTCATTGTCAGGACCCATGTTAAATTTTGTTGTTGTAATGGTGTGATTGAATGATGAACCAACTTCCCCTCAAAAACTTTAAACACTAGATATAACAAGTGGAATATAGATTTGTGTTGAAGCATTCAACCTAAAAAGGACAAAATCTAAGAAAATGGGTTTAGAACAACCTATATGATGTTTTTATGAGGTCTTTTTCTATGAGTTATTTGAGCATGTGTACCAGTGGTTGGTTGTATATTTAACCCATAAAATAAAAATCTATAGATAGCACTATGAATAACTGAAGGAGTGCCTAGAGAAGCTTGAGACCATAGATACTACTTAGACTAAAGTGATGGATAAATGGTGTTAAGGAGCTCTAAATATCTACATACTTGAGTTCATAGTCTTGACATATTCATGCCCTAAGGAAGTGGAGTATTAGTTTTTGTGTAACCCTAAAGGCATGTTTATGAAAGAATTTAGTGCAAAGATCAAAAAGATAGTGATGGATTATAGTTTTGAAACTTTAGGGTTAGAAATCTAAATTCCTTTCACATATGATCAGTGTAAAGGGGAAAAATGGGATGTGAAGGTGAGACACAATGGAAGGGAATGAACAAATTGACACTTGAGAGCTTAGAAGATAGACCTATAATAAGAGACAATACCAACTGATGGAAGATCTAGAACCTATAAGTGTTGTGAGAACCCATAGTAAGTGGGAAGGACATGGGGAAAGATCTCTTGAAATATAGTAACATGAGGATGAGAGATATAATGGAGTGATGAATCAGTTAACTCTTGATAGGTGTGGAATTCATTTGGTTCTTATAGAATTTGGTGACTACAAATATGCTTGACATGCCTACCCCCTTTAAACTTATGATGCATGCTCACATGTTAGATCCCCCACTTAAAGAAAGTACAAAAGTAATAATTGACTCTTCTAATGACTTAGATATTAGACATTTTATAGACTTAGATTACAACTTTATGATTGAACATAATATTCCATACAAGAAGGTGAGTGCAACTACTTAAAGACCATTAGGCACTAGCTCACCACTATAGAATGTGAACATGAGCATACCAACTCAATCGATGTCAATAATTCAAGGTCAGTAATAGCCAATAGGAAGTGGTCCAACACTACAAGTAACATAGTACCAATGACATCAACTATGCCAATATTAATGATGGGAGCCACACCTATCCCAATGACTAGAGGTATTAAAGGACTATCATCAAGATAAGAACCAAGGGGAAAAGCACCTCAAATACCAACTACCCCAAAAACAATTTTACTATGAGATGGGTATGCACTTGTCAAAGTATCATGGTGTGGAGAATACCATAAAACATGTGCTAAAGTGTGAAATATAGTGTCATGTGCAAGGCATAACCCAGTTAGATTGAAAGGCTACCTAGTTTATGACCACTTTACTTGATCATGCCCACATATAGTAAAGGAAATTTGATCTTAACTAGGCCATGGTTAACTATGATACCCTAAAGGATCTATTCCTAAAGTAATTTGACAACCTAGATTTTTAATAATAGAGCATCACCGTGCTAAAAGATATTACTTAAGAACTCTTTAAGAGAGTACACATATACAATGTAAGGTTTAAAACTCTCCTATCAAAGATCCCATATGATATTCACCCTTACCAGCATGTGTAATGGTTCATTGGGGGGTGTCTATGTCATTCCAAATAAAAATTTACATGAAGACTTTTATAGACACTCGAGAAGAGCTTGAAGTTATACTCAGAGCTGAGGTAGTCAAAAGTGCAAATATCAAGATCAACCCATTTATGGAAGTGAATATTACATATATGGCCTTCTAGCTCCAAAATCTTACCACCAACTCCTCACATGATGTTTGAAGTGGACTATGGTACATTGAATATGAATCATAAATCCATAATAGGACTAACTACCTATGAATGAATGTACACACCCTACTTCTATGTTATGACGTCTATCAAAAGATGCATGATGTCCAAAATTGCCATTTGTTGTAATATACTAGCCAAGTCAACATAACCATCTATTGTAAGTTATACAATGCCTAAACCCATAACACTATTAATTTTTAGGTGATTGATGAAATGTGTAAAAATATGGAAAGAGGTGCACAGTAAAACACTATAGTAGTCATAGGGTAGGCTAACCAAGTTAATGAGGGATACAACCAACAAAACATAGGTTTTAAGATGCAATAAGGTGCCAGAGGGTGAAGCAAAGGATGTGAGGGTTGAAAATTCCTTTTGACACTTATATTTTTACCCCTAAGGAGATGCTTATCTCTCTTCATCCAAGTGTCACAATGAAAACAATTCTCTTGCTATGGGTGACAATGTTGAGAGATGAATCTCTAAAAGGGATAGTTCCTTTGATGCACTCTTTGAAGCACTTTCTTACCTATCAACTTATGGATAAAAAGGGATAAGGAAAAAACTAAAAAAAATAAAAAAGGTGATGCACCAATGTTTCTATCTCCTCCTATTTGACTAAATATATACTACTTTAAAGACAAACAAAGCTTTTCTTACACACAACTCACAACTCAATATGCATTGTCACATCAATGTTTCATATGTTAGATTCAATAAGGTATTTGATACTTAGGAGGGTAATGGATGATACCATGATGGAAAAAAATCATAAACCACTTCTAAGATAGCTATACACTTAAAAAATAATACTAACAAAGACCTGCAACAATATCCTTTCTACACACTTAGTAGACAATCAAGGATAAAATGCTAGAAAAGAAGATCTTCTACTAGACAAGACCAAAAATATTGCCCTAACACTCAATTTCATAGCATGTAAGTATGAAAAAACACTTTTTTATTTCTTCAAGAGTCCTTCAAGTATAAATTTGGCCAGGGTTTCACCATCAACCAACAAAGGCTGCTAAAAAGAGCCAAAAGAGTCCATATTTATAGCTTTTGAGAGAGGTACAAGGAAAGGGAATTCCAAAGGTCACTTTTACACATTTCAATTTAAAAAATGAGGTTAAAAATCCATGGTAAATATATTTTAAATTATCCATACAGTGTCATGGGGTCCAAATGTCTATATAACTCATGAAACTAATGAAAAGTGTCTCAAAATTCCTTATCCTAGCTCAAATAATTATCTTAATAATTTAGACCTATTTGAACATCCCATAAATAAATAAGGACAAGTCTGATGATTTGAATAAGAGGGAAGGCTTCATTCATGCAATTCAATGCATTTTTTGCATTCTTACTTCTTTGGAAACTCTTGGAATGAAGCACTCACTGTCTGTAGTCTAGAAAACTCCTTGTTTCAGTCACCCCTCACACTTGGCCTCAAAAATAACTTAATTTTTCAATGAAAATTTAATATATGGAGTTAATGACACATTACAATACCCTCCATGGTCTTATACTTCTCAAATTCACCTTAAAAAGACATCCATTTCAGTTTTCCACACTTTTCACTCTTGTGCTCACTATGTTAGTTTTAACTGGTTGAAAGAGGAACTCTAGTTAGCATACTTATAATTTTTTCATAGAATAAAATTACCATTATTATTTATAATAGGTCTTTATTCTCACTCCAAACTTTATTTCATCCTCTTAAACCTCCTAAAACCTATAAAACATAGAAAATGGTGAGAAAAACATTATTCTACATGTTATTCATACAGGTATGTACATATTATTTGTATGAGTGAGATCCTGAGTGAATATTCTCCATGATCCAATATTTTTCCTTTCCAAACTATTCCATTTGAATGGATCTCCATGCTTGTTTTATCCATCATGTTCCTTTAAGGGTTTTATCCATCATGTTCCTTTAAGGTTTTTATCCATCATGTTCATGTTCATATAGATGGCACATTTAATTTTCCAAATAATTCCAAAAAAAAATTCTAAGGCCCCTTTATAACTCTTTCTAACCCCTTTTTTCTCATTCATATCCTTAGCCGAGATATGAGCTTTATAAGTTGACCTATCAATCTTGTTTCTCCACTTTCCTATATGTTTGAGCAATTTTTAGGTCAAAAAAATCCTTATGTGAGGTTCTCTATATAAAAAGTCTAATTCATGTCTAAAAACACTCCATAATCATGCCCCAATCTTATGGATAGTTCATCAAGGCTGACAAATGAAAGGTAGACCCCCAATTGGCTTCAAGTCTCCATAGACCTAATGGGCTTGGCATACCCCCTACAAGTTTGGATCACTTGGGTTGTTATAACATGTTTAGGATGTTTTATTATGAATTTTTACACTTCATTCATACTCACCAAGTCATCATATGAACTTTAAAACACTCATTTTCATCTTTTTCATCTCATTTGCCAATTAGGCCTAATGGGAACTTGCCTAATTTAACTCTATGTATGAATATTTAGGTCATTTTAGAGGGTTAGAGTATGATTGATTGTTTATTATCCTTCATACATCTTCCATACTCATCACCCAATTTTCTTTTAATATACCAAGGCCTCAACTTAAGTCCTTCACTCATTTTGCCATCTTTTGCTTATCTTGCCAAAGTTCTGATTTTCATGAGTGGCTGATCTCTGTGACAAAACAAAGAGATATATCCCTTATCCCCATGGAAAAATTAAAGTTTTTAGAGTTTTATAAGGTCATAATGAGGCTCTATACCAATTTTAAAGGCTAGACACCCTTATTTAGGTATCTAACCAACTCAAGTTGTCTAAAAAAGGGGCTAAAAAACCCTATTTTCCTACATTTTTGTCCAAATCCACTTGTGGATGACCTTTCCAAGATAATTATATGCTTATAAACTATCTATACATTCTCCACACCTAAATTTAATTCTCATTAATCTTTTAAACCCTTTAAAACCTTCTTCTTATAGAAATTCTTAACTTTGTTTATTAGATTAAGAGCTTTCCTAGACAGTTGTACGGACTGATGCTCATTTGATATGTGAGGAAAGCACCTAAACATTTTGGTGATGTTTTTTAGTTTCCAAGACACTTATTGAATAATCATGAATTATTTATTTTCCATTTTAAACCTCTTATTACCCTTTGATATTCCATGTCTCATTTTGTTCCTTGCTTACCTAAACCCTACTGTAGGTGAAAACAAGGGTTTGAGACCTTGTATAAACTTGTTTTCTTCATTTAAATGGTTTTATGACACCACTAAAATATTATTTGAGGTTTTCATTCACTATTTCATTAATTTTTACCTCCCATTCATTATATCAATGCACTTCATCACCAAATTTGGCCCTTGTCTGTACCTTAACTGAGATCCCCTACCTATAGGTTGTTTTGGCTTTGTCTATGGTGTATAAAGGTCCTCTTTGCAATCCTAGGGTTACAAAACATTTTATCATACTTTTATTCATCTTTAATTGTCATGAAAATCCCTCAAAACTGAAATCCAACCTATTATATGCATCATCTTACCTATCTAACCTGAGTTTTGTCATAAGGCCTGTAGGTGGATTGAGACCTTATCCACTTGATCATGGTGTTAATAGGTTCTTTGAAACCTATTTTTGTCATATATTTATATATTTACTTTTAAATTTAATTTCATGTTATTGAGATCATGAACTAGGTCCCCTTAGACTGATACAGTCCTCTTAAGACCCTGTTAGACTGTTGTAGGTTGCCATTTCATACTTGAAATAGCCTTGTAGGTGATCATGGGCATGTAAAATGTCTTTTCTCAACTATTATTAATTACTTTTGACCTTTTTTTATCTTTTCAAACCATATAAATGCATTATCCATTAGTCCATGCTTACAAATTCCCTTCAAGGTGATAAAAGAACTATTTTTCCTCACAAGCCTGTAGATGTCACTGAGTGTTTTCAGTGTGTTTTGAGGCACCATTTGACTTCTAAAAAATCATTATCCATTCCTTATTTTCCCATAAAACCTTAATTAATTCTTTTTTGTACTATATTAAACTAAAATAAATCACTAGGGTGTCCTACACCCTTTATGAGACATGTTTAAAAGGTTTAACAAAACCTCATGGGCATATGTTTGCTCAAAATAGGGAAAATAGGCTTGAAACACATCCAACTAATCCAGGCATCACTTTAGGCGACAAGTCGGGTGACAGTTCCACCCCAATTGATGACGGAACTTCTGGGAGCCATAACTTTTGCACCGTAGCTCCAATTGACTCACCGTTTGAACCGTTGGAAAGCTAAGAATGAGGGGAACGTTGTGAAATGGCATGAGCTTTGCTTGATGAAGTTTGACCCCCGAAAACCCAACAGAAGTGCCTCAAATTTTAATTTTAATAGTGCTATCTAAAAATAGTAAGTTTCTAAAAATAGTAATTCCTTGAATTATGTATTGTTTTAAATATTGGAAGTCATACCACTTCATCTCCCTTGAGATTGGTGACCTTCCACATCCTTCCCATGCTTTCAAATTGTGTATAAAAGAAGAGGTAACCAAAAATGTGAAGACAGACATCTCTTCCCAGAGATAAGCATATATTTGTATTGCGATTTTGAGTAATACTACATCTCTTCTCAGAGAATTCATTGTTATTGTGTTATTTCTATGTTATTGTGATATTTATCAACCAAAACTTCTGAGTTTTGGATCACCCACTGACTCTCTTTCACTCTCAAATACCTTGATTATGTGTCACATATGCATTATTAATCTCTCTCAACCTATTGGGATCTTGAAAAAAAATTAATCCATATTTTAATATCCCATTTTGACCCCATATCCTTTAGTTATGGTTTCTTGTAAGTATGCACTTGATTGTATGTAAGTAGAGGAGATAGGAAAGATCAAGAGTATGTTTGTTTAAAACTTCCTAACACCTAAAATTCATTTTAAAATATTCAAATGGATGACTTATATCAATAACACCTTGAAACTATCCTCAAAACATCTTGTTCAACATGGAAATCACCTGCCTATAAATGCACATTTGATTGGTATGCAGGCAGCTAAACAGGTTATTGGTCATATTCATGATATAAGGGCCTCCAATAGAAATGTTTTCCTATTTAAAAATATCATATATGTTTATTCCAAATTTTTAATACCCAAATAAATTTGATACAAATACATTCCAAAGATATAGACCTTTTCAAGCACCTGTAAGATGCCCATTTAGGCTAACTGTGTAAATGTGTACTATAATTACAATTCATGGATAATAAACTTGGAGATTGAAGTTTTAAAGTGAAATTATAGTAAAAATCACTTTGGAAACATGTAAATTACATTAACACAACCATTTTTGACCAATCACAAAGCATGAAGACTTAGAAAACACTAGAAACTTGCGCATCAACTCAAAATATGCTAGTCTACAATTTCAAGGTTATTAGCTAATCAAAAGAACCTAAAACTTGAAAAAAATAATATAATGTGTAAGGAGACATGGATAAATTACTTTATATCAAAAATGAGCAAATATTTATATGGATTTGTCTATAATGAAGGAAAACTTGAAGTGTGTACCAAACAGATATCAAATCTACACAGTCAACTTCTTAGCAATGGTTCATATAGCATAATTAACCAATATTAAAACTCCATATATTAAAATTAATTTATCATAGTTTAAAAAAAACTCCCAAATTCATTTTGTTTGAAACTTCCTGTATTGAGTAAAAACCTAAGGGTTACTCCAGTCTGCCAAGAAGAGCAATTTTTTTATAAAATGGTTTTGGCCTCCAAATGACTATTTCAAATCAAACCAAGCATGAAGATGAGTTTTATAAGGATTAATAGACCCCCCATTATCTCTTCCACATGTCACACTTCCAAAAAATCCATACAAGTGCCATTTTATCTCTTTTTCAAATGATTTTTGAAGTTTCAACTAGAGAATCTACATCCTTCTAATGTAACTGACATATTTGACACTTAAACTAACTTCTTAGATGTTTTTCATGAAAATATGACACTTAGGCACCTTTTGAAACATTCCATTTGCATTAATTACCCCTATAAGTACATAAAATGTCCCCAAATGGATAAATTGATTAATATGACTAATACCAAAGCTAAAATGACCTTAAATGACATCATATAACAAGTAATACTTCCTATGACAACATGTTAGGACCACTTTAAATGTTTAAAATTAAAAAAAAATCCTAGGGGTGCCCAAATTTGACCAAAAAGTCAAATTTGGTCAACAAAATGGTGACTTATAGGGGTATTATGCCTACTAACCAAGGACCAGTAGCCTTATCCTACCAAGGGTAAATGGAGTCAATGGATTATTTAATATTCCTAACAATTAATTTCCTAAAAAAAACAAAAAAGCAAACACACCACACCAACAAAATTAAGACAAGGAAAGACACAAAATAAGATAAGAGATAATACAAAACTCACACATGTGCATAAGCACTTAGGGAACATAAGTAAATCAAGAAACTATGTACAAGGAGTGAAGAGAACCTTAGTAGCAATGTTTTAGATATATACCATTGATTGGGATATAAAGCTCCTCTCCATCCAACCTTGAGAGTTAGAAAGCATTATGTTATTGGCATTGTGTGATCACATATGGGCCACTCCACAAAGCATCAAACTTTGTGTGTATTCTAGGTTTAGCTCTATATTCATCCCATTTTAGGACAATGTCTCCCTCCTTAAAACTTATTGGCATGTATTTCTTTCCAAAGTATTTCTCTATTTGTTCTTGGTGAGTTCTCATAATTTGAATAGCTTGATATCTTTTCTTTTTAGGCTCCATCAAATCACATAACCTAACTTCTGTGCTCTCATTCTCCATCAATTATAGCTAATAAGTGAGGTCCAAGGCTGGTAGTTCAATTTAAATAGGTAATCTAGCTTTTCTTCCATAGACAAGTGTGTATGGTGAGTTTCTAATAGTTCTTTTTTGTGTGATCCTATCAACCCAAAGGGTTGTCTTCAACTTGGAATGCCAAGTCCTTTGATTCTCCTCCATTGTCCTCTTTATGATTCTTAATATTGATCTCAACTATTCCATTCCCTTTTGTATATTAGTTGGAGGAGGTACTAAGATAGATGCCATGTTTCAAAGCCCATTCACTTGTCTTTGTTCCAAGAAAAGCCAATGCATTATCTAAAATAATTGTTTAAGGAGATCCAAACCTTATTACTATACCTTCATATAAGTATATAATTGATTTTTCATTTGCCTCTTTAAGATCTATATCCTCCACCCATCTTTTAAATTAATCTATAGCAGTCAACACCCACTTGTGACCAGCACTAGAAGGTAGATTTATTAGGCCTATGAAATCTAAACCCCGTTGCATGAAGGGTGCATCAAATTAAATTGGATAAAGAGGAAAGGCAATAATATTTTATTTACCATAAAATATAGCACATTTTAGGCTCTTCCTTACCCAATAATGGGTGTCTTTGAATAGATTAAGCCAAAAGTATCCTGCCCTCATAATCCTAGTAGTTATGGTTCTTAGAGCAAAGTGACCACCAACTGGTCCATTATGAAACTCAAATGGTAATTTATCAATCTAATTTGATTAAATACACCTCAAAAACACACATAAAATGTCCTTCCTAAATAATACTCCATCAACAAGTACATAAGGAATGGATTGGGATCTAAAGTACCTTCTTCTAGCTCTAACTAGGCCTTATGGACACTCACCAGTTTGGAAAAAATGAATCATATCTTGTGTCTAACTTCTCATTGATGAAGGTGCAGCTATCATAAGTTCATCATGGATTGTCAAAACAACCTCTTTTTATTCCTTCAAATTTTAAGATGATCACATATCCCCTTCCCCTTCACTAGCTTGGTTGTCTTGATTTCCACATCATACTCCATCACTTTTATGATCTAACCAACCCTATTTTCATTAAAATATTTGCTTAAAAGGAATTATTTGACACTAGTTTGAGGTAAAAATATGTAAATATTATTGTTATACAACATATGCCTAAACTTATTTAGACTCTTAATACCTGAAAGTACTTGCTTCTCAACATAGGTGTATCTTACCTCATAGCCCACCAACCCTTGACTAAAGAAGGCAATAGGTTGCTCCAACTTCTCTTGATTTTATTTAGTAAACATGGAAAAAATTACTCATCATTTCCAAAGGTATAAAAACTGAATTCCTTTGAGAAATTAGGACTTACAAGGGTTGGAGCTTGAGCAATGGCTTATTTGATCTCTTTAAAACTTTCTTTCCTCTTTCTTGTCCAATTGAACACTTCATCCTTCCTTAGCATGGAGGTTAGAGGCTTGACCAAGTTATCAAAATCAATAATTAATCTCCTTATGAAATTTATTATATCAAAGAAACTTTGTAAAACCTTCTTGTGTTTAGGCAAAGATAATGTCAAGATGGCACTCACCCTTTCAGCATATATGGATAATCCCTTCTTGAAGATAATGTGTCCTAAGATTTTTCCTTCATGGATAGAAAACACAAATTAATTTGGGTTTATAGATATCCCAAACTCCTTACACCTTTTGAAATACCTTAGGTGATTCAAGTGATCTTTTGCATCCTTGGATTAAATTGTTACATCATCAAGATACACCAACACAATGTCATCGATTAGTCCTTGAAAATCCATATCCATTACACCTTGAAATGTATCTTCAGCATTAGACAATCCAAAATTAATCTTTATATAGGAATATTTACCCCATTTATTAGTGAATGCTATCTTATATTGGTCACTTTCCTTTACCAAAATCTGATTGTACCCAGAATACCCATCAAGGAGAGAAAACCTTTCACTACCTACCATAACTTACAAGATTTGTTCCATCGAAGGGAGGGGATAATTATCCTTTAAGGAAACTCTATTCAAGTCCCTAAAATCAACACACAACCTAATCTCTCCATTCTTCTTCCTAACAGGGACTAAGTTTACCAACCAAGATGAATGCTTAATAGGAAAGATGATTTTGGACTCAATCAACTTAGTGAGTTCTTTCTTCATGAAGGGCTCAATTTTAGGAATGATTGGCCTTTGTCTTTTCTTTATAGGCTTTCAATTTTCATGTAGCTCTATGGTATGTTGAGCTAAGCTTGGGTCAAAACCTTTCAAGTCACTATATTCCCATGCAAATACATCAGAAAACTCCTTGCATAACTCAACAAAAGCATGCTTCTCTTCACTAATACATACCCTTCCAAGTGCAACCAACTTGTCTTTGAAGATTTTTACTTTCTCATAGTTATTTTTCTTGTTATACATGCTTACCTTCTCTATCTTTAGTTGATCATCCTCATTGAATATGCTCTCAAGAGTGACTTGGACTTTAGAAAGTTTGTTGGACTTCAATTAAAAAATTTGTCCTTCATGTTGTTACTATAGTTTGGATTGATTCTTGATAGAAAACTCAGCCTCTTCTTGTAGAAAAAGTTTTATTTGTTGATCACTTTCAAATAGATATTAATTGGTGACATTATCCATTATGGAGGGCCTTATAATCACCTTTAGATGAGGTTGGTTCTTATCATCTTTTATACCTTTTAGAACATCAAACTGAGCTCCATTTGTTGCCAACCTATCAACATGTTTATTGTCCTCTCTTGGGATGGATGTGATGTTTAAATATTAAAAATCCTCCATAATATCCCACACTCTATGCTTATAGGACTTAAGAAAGGATTTTTTAGTCAAATTATGTCTTCTAGCTTAGTTCACAACAAGTTCACTGTCACCATACACTTGCAACTATTTAATACCTCTTTTACTTGCCCACTCAAGGCCATGAATGAGGGCCTCATATTCTATCACATTACAATTACATGATAATTTAAATCCAAAAGTTGAATAATACCTTTCTTTATAATGGAAAACCAACATTGCTCCACCACCAGCCCTAATCTTCCTTCTTGACCCATCAAATAAAAGCTACCATAAACCATCTATATCTTCACTTGGCTTCATCAAATTTGGAATGAAAGAGTCCTCCTCATGTATAAAATACACCCCAATAATAGTTTCCTCTATGAAATTGTAAGGATCATGCTCATAATGCTCATCTCCCCATTGATTTAAGTACAAATTAGAAACTTCTTCAAGGGAAGATGTTGGAGATTGGTCAATGTGGAGTTCCTCTTCATCAATTATGGCATAGTTGACATTTTCCACTTTATATATGTAAGGCTCCAAGTGATTATTATGAATTGGTTTTGATTCAATATTCACCTCAGTATCATACTTTTTCCTAAACACCATATAGGACTAATTGGTATCCAAATATCCACCTATCTTAGTTGTAAACTCTATTGATAAGCAAAGAGAAAAATATGGAGGTAAATCTACCACAACCACATCATGAGGAATGGAAAATGTGGGACAAGCATTTAGGATCAAATTCAAATCTTTAACTACCCCCAAAGTCTTAGCTAGTGATACATCTAATTTTAAGACACCCTTAGTCATTTGATCATATTTGAGGCTTAGTTTATCCATTATAGACGTGGGCATAACTAAAGTACTATCCCCACTATCTATAATGAAATTGTGGACTAAGAAATCACCAATTATTATGGATAAGTAAAATGGAGGAGTCATTTCATTCTTCTTCACTTAACCATCTATAGGTTGAGTTGTATTAACTAGGACAACATTTTCATTCTTAGATGAGCCAACTTACTTACCTAATCCTTTCAATTCCTTTTCGAGCATATCTTTCTACCCTGGTATTGTCAAATAATCCCACAATGATATGTTCATGTGTATCTTCTTCATTTGGTCCACAACATTAATGGAATAATTGCTCACCCTTTGGAGCTCCTTACAAATACTAACTCCTTGTGATGTAGCTTATCAAGGTGGGTAAATAGGATTTGTCTTTGCATTCTAAAACTTCTAACCATCTTACACTATAGGATCTTAATTTGACACACTCACCATTGGAAATGATGTGGGGACCAAAATGGGTCCTTGAGTTTTTCCTTGTTGCTCTTCAACAACCCTTTTCTTAGACCTAGTGTTAGAGGCAACACTAGCAATCATATTGCTTGAATTCCCCAAGTGATTAATAGCACAAAACTCTCCCTCAAAATTATTTATGAGGGTATAATAATATTTTGGTTGAAAATTATCCATTCTAATTTTCATTGGTCCCTCAAAGATTGGGACTTGAGAAGCTTGATTGCCTTGCATTGTCATGGTTTGATTGTGCATTTCATTTACATAAGCAACTTGTTCTCAATTTTGCTCAAAATATGGATATCATGGTTTTTATTAAACCAAGTTATTTTGGTTGGGGACAAGAGATTTATAAGATGAGGGAGTATTAGGATTGTATCATTGATAAGCCCTAGCTTAGGTGATTTGACCTTGTCCTTGAGCATTACCTTGGAAAGGAGGTCTATTAGTTTTCCCACACTGATTATAGGATTAGTGTGGTCTACAACCTTATGCTTGTTGCCTTTTGAGGGAAACCAAATCATTATTGACACTTTTTAGCAATATATTAACTTCATGGATCTTATTTAAATGGATAATGGTAGACTTATCATGACTAGGCAAAGGAGCTAAGGCAGGTAATGTAACTTGACTAAGAGGCTACAAATCAGGGAACAATGGAATTTGTGGCCTAGTGGAAATCTTCCCTACTTCAACAAGACAATTATAAAAATTGATTGCTATCTCATAGGTAGTAGGAGTTTATTCCCACCAATTTATTGGATCATCATGGCTACATCACTATTCAATGTTTTTAGATAGTACAAAAATGAATAGTTTGGGGTAGGTCTCACAAGGGCAAGGATCTTATCTTATGTTTTTTGAAATATAGTGTTAAAATATTTCATAAACTCATGTGGTTCCCTCATAATAGTGTTTAATTTCTCAGCTAAATATAGATGATCACTCTTCTCTCCAAACCTCTTAGTGAATAGATCTCCTATTTCATCCCATGAACCAATAGAATTTTCAAGTAGAGTTCCATACCAATCCAAAGCTTTTCCTTTGAAAAAAAATTCCAAAAACCTAATATCCACATTCTCTTGAATGATATTATGGATATTATATAAGTTTTCTATGTTTCTAATGAGTTCAATGGTAGTAATAGGACCCTCTCCACTAAAACATGGAACACTCTTAAGGGTTGCTCCTAGAATTTGGTCATATTAGACAAGATTCAAAGGAGATGATCTTGTGAAAGCTATAAAAGGTTAGTTTCTAGCCATCTTGGAATGTGAATTTTGATTATTATGGATTGAAATAAATAATAACTTAGACTTATTAAACATCAACTCTCTTGAATAAGGATGGGTGTTCACAAACCTAAACCTTTTAGCAGAATATAAGGGTAATTACATAAAATCAAAGGGTATACCTTTAGTAGTAGATCTAGTGGTCACCCTTGGCATGAAAATTAGGAACTGATTAGAAACCAATGAGTTGAAAACTTTAGTGGATTCACCAGGTACTGAATGTAGATGATCTTGTAGTTGTAACTATGTTGAGACTAGCACCAATCTTAGACAATCTTTTAGGACCTAGAGTCCCACCAAGCATGCCAAAAATTATTAACGCTTAGATTTTCACCCTTGAGGAGATGCCTATCTCTCCTCATCTAATTGGCACAATGAAAACATCCCTCTTGCTATGGGTGATAATGTTGATAGATGAATCTCTAGAAGGGCTAGTTCCCTTGATGCAATCTTTAAAGCACTTTCTTACCTATCAACTTATGTATAAAAAGAGATAAGGAAAAAAATAAGAAAACCAAAAGGTGATGCACCAATTTTTTTTATCTCCTCCTATTTTACTGAATATATACTACTTTATATATAAATAAAGCTTTTCTTACACACAACTCAAGATGCATTGTCACATTAATGTTTCATATATTATATTCAAGAAGGTATTTGATAATTAGGATGGTAATGGATGATTAAATGATGGAATAAAATCATAAAACACTTATAAGACACCTATACACTTGGAAAATAATATTAATAAAGACTTGAAACAATATCCTTTATGCACACTTGGTAGACAATCAAGTATAACATGCTAGAAAAGAAGATTTACTAGACAAGACCAACAAGATTACCCTAACACTCAATTTCATATCATATAAGTAGGAAAAAACACTTTTTTATTTCTTCAAGATTCCTTCAATTATAAATTTGGCTAGGGTTTCACCATCATCCAATAGAATCTACTAAAAAGAGCTAAAAGAGTTCATATTTATAGCTTTTGAGAGAGGTATAAGGAAAGGGAATTCTAAAGGTCACTTATACACATGTACATTTGAAAAATGAGGTTAAAAATACATGGGAAATATATGTGAAATGATCCATTCAATTTCATTGGGTCCAAATGTATATACAACTCATGAAACTAATGAAAAGTGTCTCAAAATTCCCTATCCTGGCTCAAAAAATTATCTCAATCATTTAGACCTATTTGAACATCCCATCACTAAATAAGGACAATTATGATGATGGGAATAAAATGGAATGCCTTCATTCATTAAATTTCATGCATTTTTTCATTCTTACTTCTTTGGAAACTCTTGTAATGAAGTAATCACTGTTTGTAGTCTAGAAAACTACTTGTTTA
Organism: Torreya grandis; assembly: GCA_037957365.1. Taxonomy (NCBI): domain Eukaryota; kingdom Viridiplantae; phylum Streptophyta; class Pinopsida; order Cupressales; family Taxaceae; genus Torreya; species Torreya grandis. The sequence continues at coordinate 763,073 of JARHVA010005668.1, read as the reverse complement.
AGTCACCCCTCACACTTGGCCTCAAAAATACCTTAATTTTTCCATGAAAATTTATTTGAGGGAGTTAATTACACATTTAAATACCCTTAATGTTCTTATACTTCTCAAATTCACCTTCAAAAGACATCCATTTGAGTTTTCCACACTTTTCACTCTTATGCTCACTATGCTAGTTTTGACTGGCTGAAAGGGGAGCTCTAGTTAGCAAACTTAAAAGTTTTTTCATAGAATAAAATGACCATAATTAGTTATAATAGGTTTTATCCTCACTCCAAACTTGATTTCATCTTCTCAAACCTCCTAAAACCTATAAATAATAAAAAATGGTGAGAAAAACATTGTTATGTATGTTGTTCATATAGTTATATACATCTATTTTGCATGGGTGATATCCTGAGTGATTATTCTCCATGATCCAATAGGCTTCCTTTCCAAACTATTCCATTTGAATGGCTCTCCATGCTTGTTTTATTAATCATATTCCTCTAAGGGTTATACTAGGATTTTAGACTATTTCTATTCTTAACAATTGTTCATATAGATGGCACATTCAAGTTTCCAAATAATGCCAAAAATTTGTTTCTAATGACCCTTTATAACTCCCCCTAACCCCTTTTTTCTCATTTGGATCCTTAGCAAGGATATGAGCTTTATAAGTTGACCTATCGATCTTGTTTCTCCACTTTCTTGCATGTTTGAGCTATTTTTAGGTCAATTAAATCCTCATGTGAGGTTATCTACATAAAAAATCTCATTCATGTCTTAAAATACTCCATAATAATTCCTAAAACATATGTATATCTCATTAAGGCCTATAAATGAAAGGTAGAGCCCCAATTGACTTCAAGTCTCCTTAGGCCTAATGGGCTTGGCCTACTCCCTACAAGTTTGAATCACATAGGCTATTATAACATGTTTAAAATGGTTTATTATGAATTTTTACACTTCATTAATACTCAAAAAATCATCATATGACCTTTCAAACACTCCTTTTCATGTTTTCTCTCTCATTTGCCAATTAGACCTAGTGGGAACTTGCCTAATTTAACACTATGTATGAATAGTTATGTCATTTTTTAGGGTTAGATATTTAATGAGTGTTAATTATCCTTCATATATATTCCATACTGATCACCCAATGTTAATTTAAGATCCCAAGGCCACAACTTAAGTCCTTCACTCATTTTGCCATTTTTTGCTTATCTTGCCAGAGTTTTGATTTTCATGAGTGATTGATCCATAAGATAAAAAATATATATATAACCCTAATCCCCATGGAAAAATTAAAATTTTTTGAGTTTTATAGGTCCTAATTAGGCCTTTACCAATGGTAAATGTCAGACTACCTTATTTAGGTACCTAACCAACTCAAGTTGTCTAAAAAAGGGGCTAAAAAACCTTGTTTTCCTGCATTTTTGTCCAAATCCACTTGTGGATGACCTTTCCAATCCAATTATATGATTATATACTATCTATAAATTCTCCACACCTAATTTTCATGCTCATTAATCTTTTAAAACCTTTAAAACCTTCTTATTATAGAGATTCTTACCTTTGTTCATTGGATTAAGAGTTTTCCTAGACAGTTGTATAGATTGATGCTCATTTATTAGGTGAGGAAAGCATCTGGACACTTTGGTCATGTGTGGGAGTTTCCAAGACACATATTAATTCATCATTAATCATGTCTTTTCCATTTCAAACCTCTTATTACCCTTAGATAGTCCATGTCTCATTTTGTTCCTTGTTTACATAGACCCTACTATAGGTGAAAATAAGCACTTAAGACCTTGTATAAATTTGTTTTCTTCCTTGAAAGGGTTTTATGACACCACCAAAATGTTATTTGAGGTGTTATTTCACTATTTCATTAATTTTGAGCTCCCATTCACTATATTAATGCACTTCATCACTAAATTGGGCCCTTGTTTGTACCTTAACTAAGATCCCCTACCTGTAGGTTGTTTTGGCTTTGTCTATGGTGTACAAAGGTCTTCTTTGAAATATTTGGGTTAAAAAACATTTTCTCATACATTTATACACCTTTAATTTTCATGAAAATCTCTCAAAACCGAAATCCAACCTACTGTTTGCATCATCTTACCTATCTAACTTGAGTTTTGTCTTAAGGCCTATAGGTGGATTGAGACCTTATCCACTTGATCATGGTGTTAATAGGTTATTTGAAACCTATTTTGTTTCATATATTTCTATATTTAATTTTAAATTTACTTGTATTTTATTGAGATCATGAACTAGGTCCCCTTAGACTAAGACACTCCTCTTAAGACCCTACTAGACTGTTGTAGGTTACCATTTCATACTTTAAGGAGCCATGTAGGTGATCATGGGCATGTACATTGTCTTTTCTCAACTTTTATTAATGAATTATAAACTTTTTTGATCTTTTCAAACCATCTCAATTCATTATCCATTAGGCCATGCTTACAAATTCCCTTCAAGGTGACAAAATAACTACTTTTCTCATAAGGCTATAGATGTCACTGAGTGTTTTCGGTGTGTTTTAAGGCACCTTTTGACTTCTAAAATGTCATTCTCCATTATTTATTTTCCCCTCAAACCCTACATAACTCTTTTTTGTACTAGATTCAACTGAACTAAAACATTAGGGTGTCCTACAACCTTTACGAGACAAGTTCAAAAGGTTCAACAAAACCTCATGGGCCTCAATTTTCTCAAAATAAGGAAAATGGGCCTGAAACATAATCCATTGACTCTCTTACACTCTTTCACCTTAAAATTCCTTGATTATGTCACATATTCATTGTTAATCTCTCTCAACCTATTGGTATCTTTAAAAGTTTTCAATCCATATTTGAATATCACATTTTGACCCCATATCCTTTAGTTATGGTTACTTATAAGTATGCACTTGATTGTATGTAAGTAGAGGGGATGGAAAAGAGCAAAAGTATGTTTGTTTAAAAATTCCTAACACCCCAAATGAATTTTTAAATATTAAAATAGATTAATTCTATCAATAACACTTTGAAACTATCCTAAAAACATCTTATTCAACATGGAAATCACCTGCATGTAGATGCACATTTTACTGGTATGTAGGTAGCTAACAAGGTTATCGGTCATGTTCATGACATAAGGGCCTCCAATAGCCATTGTTTCCTCTATAAAATTATTGCATCAGTTTATTTTAAAAAATTAGGACCTAAATAAAGCTGATACAAATACATTTCAAAGGTATAGAACTTTTCAAGCACTTGTAAGATACCCATTAATGGTTGACTGTGCAAATGTGTATTATAATTACAATTCATGGAGCATAAGCTTGGATATTTAAGTTTTAAAATGAATTTAGATTAAACCTCACTCTTGAAAAATATAAATTACATTAACACAACCCTTTGTGACCAATCACAAAGCATGAAGACTTAGAAAACACTAGAAACCTACTCATCAACTCAGAATATGCTAGTCTGTAATTTCAAGGTTATTCATTGATCAAAACAACCTCAAACTTGAAACCAAGAATGCAATATGTAAGGATACATGGAAAAAATACTTTGGAGAAAAAAGTAGCAACTATTTTATATGGATTTGTCTAGAATGAAGGAAAAACTAAATGGTGTACCAAATAGCTATCAAATATACATAGCTAGCTTGTTAACAATGGTTTATACAACACAATTTTACAATATTCAAAATAAATATATCAAAATTAATCTATCCTAGTTTAAAATAACCTCCCAAAGTCATTTTGTCTGAAACTACTTATGCTTCCTATACTGAGCAAAAACCTAAGGGTTACTCCACTCTACCAAGAAGAACAAGAAATGTGTAGAATGGTTTTGGCATCCAAATGACTATTTTAGATAAAACCAATCATAGAGGTGAGTTTTATAAGGATGAGTAGACCCCCCATTATCTCTCCCATGTGACACACTTCCCAAAAATCCATACAAGTGCCATTTTATCTCTTTTTCAACTAATTTCTAAAGTTTTAATTAGAGAACCTATAAATTTTTGATGTAAATGACATATCTAACACTCAAAATGACTTCTTGGACATTTTTAATGAAAATATGACACTTAACCACCTTAGGAAATGTGCCATTTGCATTAATAACCCTTGTAAGTACATAAAATGACCCCAAATGGACAAATTGATTAATGTGACTAATACCAAAGCTAAAATTACCTCAAATGACATCATATAACAAGTAATGCTTCCTATGAAAACATTTTAGTACCCATTAAGATGTTTAAAATCAAAACTTTTGCCTACAGGTGCCCAAATTTGACAAAAAAGTCAAATTTGGTCAATAGTTCCCACCATGCTCATGTTATAAATATGGCTCAATAGAGAATTATTAGCATGATTACCTACACATCCCACATTTGGGTATTTTCAAGTGTCCCATAAGGTCAAATAATGCCTTAACCTATATAAAAATTTTACCCAAGGTAGGCCTGGTGTATACAAGAGCATAAGAATGATTAGGTGTGAGCAAAAAATAGAAAAATAGACCCCAAAGTAGTAATCAACACACATACAGATAGTTAGGGTATAAGAAACTACTCATAGTAGATTCACCATTCAGTTGCTAGTTGTACGAGTACTTGAATTACATTTATAATATGGGGATGATGGTCATAATGAGTGCATAATGTAGCTTGAACCCAAAATTATGCCATACCTAGACCCAACATGCTAGAAAGATGTGTTATAATAGGCAATGAGTATCATCCAAAACCTGTAAGGGGAGATCCAATTAACACAAGACCTAAAAGCATAGGTTGTCACCTCATGTAGGAAGTAGGATAGCTAGGAAACTAAGATACAAGAATTAATTAAGAAACTACACCTCTTATAGATAGAGGGAATGATGCCCCTATTGAAGAACTTTATCTTGGAACATGCAGGCTAAAAGTAAGTTGAGGTCACCCTGCTATGCATGGAGAGGGTATGAGAAGTTTGAAAAACACAAAATGCTAAATATGATGAAGAACTCCTAGTGGATGCCATTATTGATGGATGGTCTATCTATGAAGTTCTTGTAGACACAAGTGTTGAGGTCAACATCTTGACCAAGAATGCTTGAAATAAAATGGGTAGGCCAACCTTGAGGCTTTCCCCTCATGTACTCTTCATGGCTAATAGGACATGAGCATAGCCTATCAAAATTTTAAAGAGCATAGTTGTAGATATAATGGGCACCAAATTCTAGTTGACTTTGAAGTGATCGAGTTAGTAGATTATGATAACTACCTAGAACTATTAAGAAGGCCATGGTATTATGCAAACAATGTAGATATACACTTCAAAAGGCACTACATGACATTTTAGAATGGAAAGGAGAGGGTAGTAATACCCCTCTCAAATGACCAAGGACCTCCTTATATTGAGAGCATGGATATCAAAGATGAGATCAACCACATCTATAACATCACAATGTAAGGTGAAAAAACTCTAGACCTAAATGATCAAGGAATCATCTCTTTAGAAGATGGAAAATTAACTTCAAACACCATCAAAATTTCTTGCAATCGATGGGTTGAGGAAGCATATGAGACCATTGGTTGAAGGTGCTACTTGGTGTGCACAAAGGCACCAAAACTAGTAAAAATAGACTAGGTAATAATCGAGTGCATTTGGGTCTCTTATGCCAAGAAGAGGGAAAAAAGAGTGTTCTACCTTAGTAAGGGCAAACTTGTAGTGCTTCCAAGATATGAAGGGAGTAATTTAGTGGAAGACTATGTCCATGACCTTGAGTCATGAATGCCAAAAGAAATGAATAGAATGAGTGCACTAATATACATATTGAAGATCAATATCACTCGTTGGTGAGCAATGCAAAATCCTAGCTTGTTAACATGGTAGGATGTAAAGGTAGCTATTTATACCAGGTTTAGAAAGAGCAATGGGGACCTGAATATTTCAACCTATTATGATGACTTTGACCTTATCACACATGTATATCTTTAAGAAAATATGTGGACTATTTGTGGTGAAAATACTCCAAGGAATCTATGGGTGTGTGCCTTCTATAGGACCTTGAAGACTTAGGCATAGGCATGGTACATAGTTAATGAGACACACCATGAGATGGCCAATTGGGATACCCTTAAGGATTGGTTTGTTCACACCTCCTTTTCTTCACAAAACCTTGAATTGATTGAGTCATTATAGGTAGTTTGAAGGTTAGTGTTTGAAGACACTGTAATATTGGATGAGCACATAAAATACATGCTTGATAAAATGGGTTAGCACTCCCAACCTTTGTCAAAGATTAAACTCTCATAGTGACTCTATCAAGTAAGATGATGACACATATAAGGCATACAACTAGAATAATTTGATAGGAAAAAATAAGTTAGTGTGCCAAGTTGAGGATAGCACCCTAGAAGAAGAATACCCTACTCATATTCTGATAAAAATAACCAAGGTTAGTAGACAAGTCAAGGATTCACACTAGGATAAGAATAAACCCTACCAGGCACCATTAATAACTACCAAGGTCAATATTATTTTAGAGGGGGAACCAAAAATTACCACTCTAGGAGCCTATTGGTCTGACATGAAACTAGTGCACATTATGGATCTCCTAAAGGAATTCTAAGATTTATTTCCTTGGAACTATAGAGATATGAAAGACACACACCCATCCCTTGGGAATATGAGTATCAAACTAGTTAATGGTGTAAGACCCATCAAGAAGTGACCTTTTAGGATGAACCCAAATCTTTATGCCAAAGTCAATATAGAGATTGATGGCATGCTAGCCACAAGCATCATCTACCTCATATAGGAATTTGAGTGGGTTAGCCCCATGGTCATCAGCATTAAAAATGATGGGTGTATTTAAATTTATGTTGACTATAGTCTATTGAATGTTGCCTTCATAACCAACCCCTTTCTAACTCCATTAACTAATGAAGTATTGGATGGCATTGTAGCTTGTAGGATATACAACTTTACTGATGGGTTCTCAGGATACCATCAAGTCCAAATCAAGGAGGATGACAATCCCAAAACCATCTTTATGACTAAACAAGGTTGTTTTGATTATAACATGATGCCCTTTGGGTTGAAGAATGTTCCAGCCATGTTCTCTCTAGTAGTGATCACTACTTTCAAATACTTTAATTTCTTCTAAGTATACTTAAATGACTAGACTATGTATGGGTTAGTGAAGGATCACTATGACAATTTGTGCCTTATGTTTGAAAGGAGTAGGCAGTTAAAATTTTCATTAAACCTCAAAAAGTGTGTTTTTGTAACACCATTTAGTAATTTGCTTGAGTATATTATCTACAAGGATGGTCTACTCATTGATCTAACAAAGATTGTAATCATCCTTCAGCTCTAGACCCCATCAATGTATAAATATGTTCATGTCTTTCTTGTACATTATGGGTACTACATAAAATTCATAAGGAACTATGCCAAGATTTTTGTGTTACTAGAAGAAATCTTGTGAAAGGATGGCCCATTCTATTGGGGTGTAAAATAGGAAGATGCATTTGAAACCCTAAGTTTAAATTATCAAGTGCATCGATACTATAATTTCTCAATTGGGTGACTCCCTTCAATGTCCACATCAATGCATCTAGTTTTATGATCGAATCCATACTCACACAACTAGGTGAAGGCAAAATAGATCATCCCATTTCTTTTGCAATAAAAAAACTAACCAAAGCAGAATACAACTACACCACAACTGAGCACGAGGTGCTTAACATGTTCTATGCCTTGAAAAAGTTTTAAAAATATTTGTTGGTAATCCCCTTCATATTTTTCATTGATCATGAGGTGTTTAAGTAACTAGTGAACAAGCCCATTTTGCATGGGTGCATTTGTCAATAGATTACTATATTTCAATAATTCCAATCATTTGTTTTAGAGAAGCCTAGAAAATAAAACTCAGGCCTAGAACATCTATCCCACATCAATTTTGGTGATGTGATAGTACCTATTGAAGATTATATGCCTAACAAGCAAATTTATAGGTTCTAATGCATCCCAAAAGACTTGGCAGAGATTATCACATTTCTAACCTTTGGATTTGTGCCTTAGACCATGATGACTAAGGAGAAGAAATAACTCATAGTTCATGCCATCCCTTTTCAACTCATTGGTGGGGAACTATATAGGCTAAGTTGTAATGAATTCATGTATCAATATGTCCTAGAGCACAAATAGATCTTATTTCTATAAGAGGTGCATTAGGGGATTGTGGGAGGCCATTATGTTGGAGATGTTATGGTGTTTAAGGTACTACAATTAGGCTTATGGTGGCCAACTCTATTTTTTGATGTAAAATAATGCACCAAATCATGTGACATCTACCAACACATGGGAAAGCCAAACCACTAAGATGAGATGCCTCTCATCCCCATCCTTGCCCAAGTGGTATTTTAAAAATGGGCCATTAACTTTATTAGGACTATTACTCTAGTTGTGAGGTGCACAAGTCCATGATACATTCTGGTTGCCACATATTACTTCACCAAGTGGGCTGAAGTAGTTTCAACCAAAGATTGTATAGTTACCATAGTAGCAAGATTTATCTAGGAGAATATCATCAGTTATTATGGATGCTTGCTTAGCTTGACTAGTGATCATGACATGCACTTCAACAAAATCATTCAGATCCTACTAACTAAGTATATGGTGGGGCACCATAAAATGACACCTTACCATCCCCAAGACAATGGTATCATAGAGGCATTCAATAAAATATTAGGGATATGCCTAACAAAAATATACAATGTTGGTCACAAAGATTATGCTGATCATGTGTTAACAGTATTATGGGCTTATCATACTACATATAATCACTTAAACAAGGCTACACCATTTCAATTACTATTTGGCATAGAGGTTATTTTACCTATGGAATTCATAGTGCCCTCATTGTGCATCACATGTATTGGTTAATTAGATGACCATGAATCCTTAGGTGCATGCTTGGAAGACTTAGAGTACATGAATGAGACATGTATGCAAGCATGGTGGAACCAGTAAATAGAGAAAGTGTGCCAAAATCTAGAGCATGATAATCACATTAAGTGCAAGGTATATACATAAGGTGCATTGGTCTTATTATATGACTCTAAGTACCTCAAATACCCAGGAAAATTGTAGATTAGGTGGATGGGACCTTATGTCATCCATAATACATTAGAGACTGGTACATGTAAGTTATACACATCAATGGGTAAAATTATCCCTAGGTATTTCAATGGTAACATATTGAAGCTGTATAGTCACTAAGATGTTACTTGTGCCATCAGACACTGACTTTCTAGTCATAAGTTAGTTGCTTAGTTTTGACCAAATGAAATTTGGTGCAAGCCAAATCTTTCTTATGTTTATTTCATTTATGTTGAGTGAATAAGCATGACACTTTCAAGCCCATAGGAGAACCCTTTTGGTGCTTACAAGCCTAAATCCAGTCAGGTGAGTCAAGTATGATTGCTCTCTAAGTGCATAAAGTTTACCAGGTTCAAAAAGATGTGAGTACAAGTTAACAAAATAACATGCACAAGATACTCATATGCAAGGAATCAAGAGGATATAATGAATTACTAGAGGACCAACACATGTATTTTTATGGGGTATGTAAATCCAAAGCAAGAGACATGAAAGTGTAGAGAAATTTACCAAGAAAGAGAGGTGTGCTTGTAAGGAAGCATAACACTAAGAAAATATGGAACCAAGGAGGTTGAATCATGTGCATGTGAAGTATTACACCTAGGTTTCCATAAGAAGGGTGAAGGTCATGCCAAATTGAATGAATCACAAGAGAATGACCATCGAGATAGTTGGCATCCACCCTATCGTCATCAAGAAGTGACCATTTGAATCACCTATCACTTTACTAAATAAACCATAAGTAAAGTTAATGTTATGATGGTAAAAGCATAAATATCTATAATAAATGAGTAGTCAGTGGTGGATATTAGTAGATTTTGTGGGTTTAGTATATTTCAAGAAATCCACATGATGCCAACCATTAATTTCTAGCCATTAATAAGGTAGTTGAAAATATAGTATAAAGGGGTAGATGGTAGACTTCAATAGGTTACTGGGCTTTGCAAGAATTCAAAATAGAGCACAGAGCGAAATCTATTAAAACTAAAGAATGCTACTAGAGAAAACCAAGCATCCATAGCTCCTCAAATGAGAACAAGTACATAACAAAAAGAGTGTGTTCTACTTTGAAGTGAAAAGGAAGAGAGTGGAGAGAAATTCATATAGAAATAGGGGAGTAAGAGTTCTATAAAATGACCAAGTTGCCATTAATAGCACATGAAGCTAGAGAGTTGAATGCATAGTCACATTTCTTATGACTATGAAGAAGTGCCAAGCATAATTTTGGGATTTGAAAAGATCAACTAACTAAATTTTAATAGTAGCAAGTTTAGAATGGGAAAAAAGAGGCTAAGCACAAGTCTACTATAGGCATAGAAGGATACAAATAAAGAATGGGTGATGAAAGAGGTAGCCACCACAAAATGGGAGGCATAGTTGGTGGAAGGCATAAGCATCATGTAAGTAAATCTAAAAATGAGTGAAAATCTCACCTATAGATAAAATCAATTCCCCCAGAGATCATGGTGAGGGAAAAGTAGGTGTTATTTATGTGCATGTGCGAATTGAAGCACCACAACCATTAGACAAGAAGTAATCTACAAGAGTTGAACAAGACTAGATGGTGGACATGGGGAAGAAGATAAAGGTGGGTGCCACACTCTTTAATGTCTCCATCAAAGATAAATTGGAAATAATAGGCATAATACAACTATTTAATATGTCACACTTTGGCAAGTCAGAAGAATTGGTGTGATTCCTCCTCTCACATGTACATGGTAACTATTTCTAATTTATAGGATAATGTATGAGGATCTTAGTGAGCCTCATTATTAGAATCATGGGGCTACCTAGTGGAGGGGCAGACATTCATGAGATGATGGAAGATGAGGTGGAGGTTAAAAGGGTCATAATGCTCATAGGCTACTACAAGTCAAGGTTTGTGTTCCCTATCAAGGACATCTAAAACCCTAGCACAAGGGTAGCAATGTACCTTGTTAGCTATAAACTATGCCCTAGTAGTTGATGGTCTGATATTAGCAAGACCTTATTGTGCATTACCCACCACATGGCACAAGGTGTGAAATTCAACATCTCCAAGTACATTACTGAGGAGATAGTCAACAATGTGTAAGAGTACCATCGAGCATGTAAAATCTTTAGGTGGTGATATATGTTGATTCTGATAGTGATGGAGGAGATAGGTATTCTAGATGATGATAATGACCACCTATGGGCATTCCCACCCAACCATAAGTCCCTTATAATGAAGTACCAATACTTCATTTTCCCACCTAGCTTCTCATAAAAGTATAAGACTAGGGTGCAAGGGTGGTATGATTGGTACATAAAAGCCTTTGGGAAGGAGTGGTGCATCCCTAAATAACTTCCTTAATAACTAGTGCGAATGGAAACCTTTGCCATGATGTAGCACTTCTATGTGGTGTGCCTAGTACTCATAGATGGGAACCTGTTAGGGTGGTTTTGGTTGCCTTATGCATATTTGGCCAAGTATTTTATGGTGGTGATAAGAAGAATCCCCAACACATAACAGCTTGAGATCTTGGTCAAAATCATGGATTAAGATAGAAGCAAAATGAGGTGCTAGTTTTGGTACCCTAGAGCCAAGGCCACCAAATATACTGAAGATGACACTGACAGGATGGACATCCATCCCCTCTATAGAGTGATAATAAATGGGAGGATCTTTAACCTCTAATATAAATGAAGCCATGAAAGAAGGGTGGAAATATTGGAAAGGATGATGATTTTCCCCTCCTATTCGATGATGAAAGGAAGGTTGAATAGAAGCTACAAGAGAAGACTCTCCAAAAGAAATATGGAGAGAAGCTTAAAGAAATCACAGAGTGCATCCAGTTGAAAATTAACTTCAAAGAGACAATTGTTCCCCTACTCCAAAGAATCATGTGATCTTCATATAAGAGAGTGTTTATTCTAGCAAGAATCACAATAAAAAGACAAAGGGACCTATTTCATTCTTGATTATAACTCTTGTAGAGATGGAGAAAGAGGAGACCCTCACACCCATAATAGAGGAGGAAACTAAAGAAGACTGAGTATGGACCTATATCATGTAAATACAATCAAGAGAAGAGGAGATAAGCACCAAAGATATACAAAAACCTTACAAAGTGACATGGCTACTGCACTTGAGGAAATAGAGGATTTGACAAACCCCTCATCTAATGAAGAAGCCACCACATGGCCTCCACAAATAAAAGAGGAGAAAAGAATGGTTTGGAAGAAGATGAAATTGAACAAAGAGGACATCAATAAGGCATTATAATTTGAAGAGAAGCTTAGACTTATCAAGGAAAAGGAATTGGCCAAGCTAGATTAAAGGGCCTAAAGGTTCTTATAAGCATAGGACCAGCAATTGAAATGGTCAGGCAAGCACCAAGTACCCCCACTAGGAAGGTATAATAAGTTGCAAAAAAGGCACTCCTAAGTAGTGAAGAGGTACCTACAAAAAAAAGGTGATATTGACACCTTAAAAAAAAATTAAGATAGTGGAGGAACCCTAATAGCAATAAGGCAATGTTGGCATTAAAGGAATTTCCCTAGAGGTGAGTATTGGTAAGCCTCAGGATGAAGAAATGGATAAGGGGGAAAAGTTCAAGGAATAAACCCCCAAGGATTAAATAGGTGAGTCCTTTGAGGAGAGCGTTGAAGAGAGTAGTGGTACTAGTGAAGAGGAATAAGTACAAATAGAAAAGGCCATCATCGATAAGGATAACAAGGAATTGACTATAAAATAAATGGTGCAAAATAATTGTGTGGAGGAAGAACTCTATATGTATGACACTATGCCCCCCAAAGCCTCCATAAGAAGGATGTGTAAAAAACTCTCATTTACACTAGACCATTACATGGATGAGCCCTAATTTGAGACTCCTATGGTAGTAACTTTAAGCCTAGAAGAACCTCATGAGGGGTAATATTCCCTCCTTATTAACCATCATGCCATGAACCTAATCCAATCTATGAATGCATTAATCAGAATGGCCATAGAAGTTGCACACAATAACATCATCAATGATGGCAAGGTGAGAAAATGCAAAAATCTCCTCATAGAAGCTAAGGATGAGGCATAGACCAATAAATTTAAGTTGAAACAACTCTGTGAGCACATGGTAGTGGCCAAACCATCTCTTCTAGTCAAAATCAGTACTTCAGACCATTTAGAGGTCTATAAAATTTGTGTGTTAGTGGAATAGATGCTCCCAAAGTTAAAACCTAAGCTGACATAAGAAGAAGAAGAAGATCCCAACATCACGCTATAGAAAAAGCTAGCTAATAAACTCTAAGAGGTAGAAGACCTATTCACTAAATTACAGGAGGGTGTGGATTCAATAAATGCCATTTTCATAAGCTTCTCCAACTAAGCCTCAATTGTAGATGCATGCTTAAGGTAGGTAAATGAAGAGAAGGAGAAACTGTTGGTGTAAGTATATTTAGCAAGTAGGTCAGAGTGGGTATAAATTTTGGGAAACATCAATGCACTTAGCAACAAGATCAAGGATCAAGAGTATAACTTAGAAGCACTCTTTTGTGATCTATAGACTAAGGCCTGTGAGCAAGGAATGATCCTAGATAGGATTATGGAGAAGGCAAAATCCAATGTTAATGCCTTATGGAAGGAAATAGAGAAAATGGATGTGTTTCACTCATTATTTCATCCTCTGAGATAAATAACATCATTGAAGAAATCAAGCTCCCCATTAAGGGCTTTAAAGATTTAGTGTTGTACTTAAGGAGAATGCTCCTGAGTTCTACACACTTAAGAGCTTGATAGCCTAGTCTAAGGATGGACTAAATTTTTTATATGGGGTAATATTGGGCCCCTAACCATTAAGTAAAGGATTCTTGCCAACACAACATCTACATAGGCATAAGGGAATCATTTTGTGTAGTCAGCTGGCAGGTGACTAATTATCTCCTAGATATTTTGGGCATTTTCTAGGATTGATAATACATGGTGATTGTAGCACTGAGTTCATAAAGTTATGGAGCCAGTGGGTATAATCACCAAGTTTCAACTCGGCACTCGATGTGCACCTTCTACCCTAGTGAAAATGCTCCTAAAGGCTATTTAAGGAGCGACCCAGAAGAAGCAAGGGAGACAAAAAATTATAATAAAACTCTAGAAAAATTAATCTATAGCCATTGCTTTAGCAACCATTAGGCTTAAGAATATTTTAGAAGCCATGGAGGTTCCTTTTGTAAGTACCCAAACCCACCTATGATCCTTTAGGACATCAAGTAGTAAGATTTGAGAATATACTCTAATATGAATGTTATGAACTCCATACTCTATAATGAATTTTGATTAATGATGAATATTTTTGCATTAAATTGTATTATCTAGTTTATTCATCCTTTTAAATTACTAAGGGAATGTGCACATAGGTAATGTGTTAATTTCAATAGAAATATGTTAATTACCAATCATGCAAGTTATTTGGTTTACTTCATTAATGGATTCCCTATTATAAAAAGTGATGTCATCATAACTCTATATAGAGAATGAGTATATAGGCTACTCCAAGTATTTATATCCTTTTTAGGAGCGTGTGTCTAGTATGATTAGTTTGAATGAAAGATGCCTTTTGACCCTTCAAGTGCCTATATGACACTAGGATTAGTCCACAAAAGGTTTGTGCCCATATAAAACTAGGTTGTTAATGAAAATCTTGCACCTATGGTTCTACCTAAAGCTTTCATTGAATTGATTAAGTCCCTTAATTGAAGTCTCATGCCATGGTACAACTAGCCCAATGTAGGACCCAGCTCCCTCTCAGTTGTGCTTCAGGTGAGTGCATAAGGCCTATGCCTTATGTGAATTGATGCCAGCAAAGCCAAGTGTTCAAATATTGAGAAAAAAAGGAGTAACCCATAATTGTGTTTGGTTGTAAATAGCTAAGAATTAACTAAGGCAAAGATAACACATGTAACTATAATAGTGTGGTAGGCCAATAGACTGGGGTATGAGGTCTCATTATATCATATGCTATCTAGTGCCACATACTTTTTCACACAAGTACCCAATATTTGTAGTATACTGACAACTTTATAAGGGGTCTTGAAGAATGGGGAACATGTTGTGGAAAGGTAGGTCCATTTTAATTTTCATGAATATAACCTTCATGGGTTGATTTATGTACTTCACTTGCTAGCCCAAGCTTTGTGTTCATTAGTCAAAATGTCCTAAGTCCTTGGTGTTGATAGTTCTTAGCCTTTCTCACTTGCCTAGTGTGTCTCATTCTTACTAAGGATGTTCACATCACCCATGTGGTACCTCACATTCCTTATTTATATCATATTTTCCTTATATTCCCCTTGTTGGATATCACCTTTAAATAATCACATCCTTGATCACCTCTACCTACTTACACCTCTTGGTTTATAGTTTGTGAGTTGTATTGCAATACATTGGATAAGACCAGACTTTCCTCACAAACAACCTTACACCATTTATTTACCACATCATCTCATTATCATACTAGTCATGTCATTAGGTGGTTGTGTTTTCTTACATTGTATCTCACAACAAGCACTAAGTTTGAGTTTTCATCCTTTAGAACTTTTGATTTTCATCTATCTATCATGTTGTTGTTTGATATCTTTGGACTTCACTTATCTTACATATGACATTTGGCATCCTTACATGTTTTTCTTTATGTTTGCTTTAATGTGATTATCTTACATAAGGTTACTTTTCACTTGCTTACATATCTTTGTTATAGTTTTTTTGCTTTGATATTTCATTTATTATTCATGTTTTACATACTTCCCAATGTGATTTAGTATGTTTTACATTTCTTTTTGCCATTTATGTTTTACATGTTTTCCAATGTGATTTAGTGTGTTCTATAATCATTTGTCCTTCATTTGTCATCATTTTTTCATTTACATACTTGATCTTATGGTTCTAACCTTGTCTTAACAATCATAATTTACCAATTTTTCTAAGTAATCCATTGATATTTTAACCATCCTAAGTACACACGCATTTCTTATAATGTTATTATTATATCTCTAGGGTTTCTTAAATACAAGTATTATACCCTCCATAATCAATACAAGGACGTTTGCATATAATCATTTATCAAAAAGGTAAGTTAAGGTGTGTATATGGTATTTTCAATTACTATCATTTCATTTTAGCATTACTTTCCATATGTCATTTTTAGTTATCTCAATTTCATGTGTTGTTATGTTCTTTCTCAAAACACCATCTCTTGTTATACTCATGTGACATAAGATGAGCTTCAAGTGTAGCATATGTATACAAATAATATTTTTATTAACTTTACCACTTACTAACACTTTCTATATTGCAAGAACTTGTAAAGTTTCAATCTCTCTGAGTGTACACCTTAAAGGGTGCACCAGGAAAGGGGTGGGCAGACCATTGGTGCTTTGCAAGATTGTTATGGATTTATATCATTCCTACCATTTATCCAACCACTTTCTATCAACATGACCTTCTCCTATGTACTTACCTAAGCCTTGTCTCCTCTCTTACACCCTCTTCTAGTCATTTTTTACATTTATTGTCTCTTCTTAAGCCTAAAACCCTTTTTGATAGTTTATAATACAAAGTCAACTAGATCGACTTAGTATTCTAATTGATACTTGTTATTATCAATTAACAATAAGAGTCAATTAGGTCAACTCTATAAACTAATTTTAGAAAGTTTTAGGGTTAGATTCAAATATATATACACATTAATTTCCATAATTTATTATAAAAAAGATAAGAAGTAAGATATACTACGCATTTGCTTATCCACCATTCTACTTGAGGAGTGAGCTTAGGGTTTCATACTTTCTTTGAAGATATGGATCTTGTCTTATGGATAAGTTTTTTGGATGCATTGATATTTTGTGTAGCCTAGAGATAATTTATCCTTGTCATCCTTACATACCATAACAACCTTTTCTGAAGTACCTTGGCCAAGGGAGAGATTGAGGCTTAGTGGGTTCATCTTCAAAGGTAAGTATTCCTAGCTTTGTTCATCCTTTGTAAGAGTACATAGATATGCATTTATACTTCTCTTCCATGAATTAAGATTCCATATACATTGGTGTGAGTATATGTCTTCTATGAATATTTATTTCCCCCACTTTGTACCACAAGCTTTGATGAGCATTAGATTAGAATTTTACTTTACTTGTTATTAGTTTAATGAAGATGAAAGCATAGGACCTAGTTAGGGTTATTTCATAGTTTTCCTTGACTAGAGGATTTAGAACCCTCCCTAGAGAATTTATTATGGTAAGAGATCCCATGGATATGTCTAGTGGATCCATCTTGGTCATGACCCAGAATATCTAATTTATCCACAATCGGAAGTGTAAGTAGGATTTATCTTCTCTAAGCTAGGATTGATTTATAGATTTATTGCACTTCTCATTGCATATAGGTTCCATTCGCAAAGTATACAGTTGTATTATCATTTTGAGGTGAGGTAACTATCAATTTCTATCTTTCCCTCAGCTCAAAGGGGGGCATATTAGTGGCGGCATGTCATAGAGGTTTGTTCTCCACACTTGGCACAATTTTTAGATTCAATGGGGACATACTTTTAGAAGCATATTCTCCACACTTATTTAATATTTAACATCTCTAAATTATAGTAGATGCATGTTTTAGAAACATGTTCTCCACATTGGTACTTATATCAGTTTTTAGATTTCTTAATATATAGTGGGGGAAAGTTTTGGAATCATCTTCTCCACATTTATGCACTTTATGAATTGGCCAAAGCACACAGTTACATGATTCAGATTCATAGTTATGGTAGACTTTTATACATTAGTACTATTATGATACATAATTTAGCATGAGACATATCTAAGGTGCATATGCTATGAAATTTTTTCCTAATATTATAAAATCTATGTTAGTTTTAGATTCCAAAACTCTTTTATGGACTATTGTCACATCACAAACTTTTAAATACTCATACCCTAATCAGACTTTTATGAAATTTATTGTGATAATATATTATAGTAGTTGGTTCACTTTTTTTGGTATGGTTGAGGTGATTAAATCACTTAATCTTTCCAAGATTTTAGATTAGACTTGATTGCATCATCCAACCTTGCCAAGTTATAAGTATGATTGGGTTGAATGGTTGAACTAATCTCAATTGCCAAGTGGCAACTCACCTTTTCTCCAAGGTTGGGGGAATGGGCCTCTCTCTCTCTCACTCACTCATTCACTTATTATATATCTATCTATTTATTTATCTATCTATCTCCTTGGATATATGCACTTTCTAGATTTATCTATATTTGTCCTAATCTCAATTTTATAGCCTTATAATGATACATATTTTTCAAATCAAAATGACAATAGGCAAGACAATTACATCAACACATAGGTGTATGTTTAAACCTTGATCCTTTAATTTCATTCAATTTTAAGTACTTTCAATTCCATATTATGCATTGATTATATACTGTAACATGATCTTTGTTATAGGTTAGTCACTAGCAAATCCCCTAAGTTGGGCACACATAAAGACAATATATGTTAGATACACCCAGGTACACATTATTTTCCTTTAAACTAGTAATTTAATTACTATTATAAAGGGGGGGGGCGGGGGGGGCGGGGGGGGCGTGGCGGGG
Source organism: Torreya grandis (assembly GCA_037957365.1). NCBI lineage: Eukaryota > Viridiplantae > Streptophyta > Pinopsida > Cupressales > Taxaceae > Torreya > Torreya grandis. The sequence continues at coordinate 744,334 of JARHVA010005668.1, read as the reverse complement.
AAATGTAGATGATATTTATGGATTATATAGCACCTTAGTCTTATACACTTGGCAAACTTATACCTTGGTTGTTCCTCTCAATTCTAGACCTTTCCCACTTATGTAAGTCTTGTTATCTTCTCTATCTTTTGCCCCTTTGCCTATATATTAGTTTGAATAGTCTTATGTTGATGACCTAAACTTTTTATCTTTCCTAGAATGCTTAAAATGTACTTATCTTCCACCTCTATAAGTTTTGAGCCTATACCCACTTTCCTACTCCCTGGACACTAATGTCTAGGACATGCACCTACATTGATGCTAGTGTCTAGGCCTGATGCAAGTGTTTAGTGCCCTAAATTCATCTATTTTGTAAATGAAAAATATCCTAATGGTTGACCTAAGTGTTTTAATTTGAGTTACTTCTCCAAAGGGATTTGATATAAATACAATGTCAACCCTCATTCATTCCTAACATACAAGACCTGACACATACCAAGGAAACCTACCAAATCATTCAATAAAGCACTCAATAAATTAAAACTTCCTTATTTTCTCTTATTTACATATCAATCATAAGGAAAACACATTTATAGGTCTAAATTACTAAAGGAGTAGCCCAAGAGCTATATTTTCTAAGTTAATAAATAGGTCATTATTGTACTTGCTTATTACATATTACATGATTCACATAATAAATAACATATAAGGGAGAACTACATTAGTTTAAGGGCCTTTTTAGAGTATTGTCTATGTAGACAGCACTCATAAAAAGAGGGGTATTTGGGGTTAGCTCGATAACATGTGCCCACTAAACCATTTTTTCCTAAGGTCACCATGAAGATGAAAAACTAGGGTTTTGACATTTCATGAGGAGAAATAGTCCATGACCCATATTTGAATACATCAGAGAAAACATGAAGACAAATTTATAATCATCCAAGTGGTTTCATCCTTTTCTAGTAAGTATTCCATACATGACAATTATGTCAAACCCAAATAGTAGTGTCGACACAACTATCCCAAGCTGACACAAGTGTTCAAAGCTCTAGTAGCACTTAATCCAAAATCAAATGACTATTCTAGAATCATCTTCTAGTTTAATTTTTTCCTATTCTAGATCTATCACTATATTATCATTATAATTAGCTAAGTACATTACTTCTTTATCATTTCTATGCATAGTTTAGTTGTACTTCATATATTTAGCATATTCTAAATTTTATAAATTTGACATATGTTATATCCAAGTTTAGCACCTAATTGACCTACTATAGAGATAGTTAATCACCCTTGTGTGCTAGGATATCTCTACCCCCTTTAACCCTAGATAACCTTAATATATATTTTAGGGTTAAATAGTAACACAGAAAAAAATTCAATTTTTGTAATATATTATGCACTATCGGATTGTCATATTCAAACATAAAAGTTTGATTAAAGTCTTTTTTTACATGTGACCAATGTTTAGTCTCCTTTTTTCACTCTTGATACATATACCATGTAATTAGAAGTGGTTCTATCATGTTGATGAAAATATGCACCTAGTATATTGGCTCAACACCTTGCACAAACCATATATCTACACATTTATTAATGTGTAGCTCAAGACATTGGCCTTCTTGAAAGAATGGCCACTATATTATAATGGTGAGTAGTAACTGAAATCATGATCATAGAAATTCACATGTTTCATCCCATTATAACTCTTATTTTCTATGTATTGCCCACCAAGTTGTAGAAGTTCCCTTTAAGGCATAGCTGAGTGCATTAACTCTTTGATCTACAACTGGTACATGGTTATTTAACCTCAATATAAATGGATTCAGATCCTCTATGACAAAATATTATGGTAATTTCCATTGTGTGGAAAACACCATGCACATAGGTCATACCTCATGATCTCCCATATCCTAATTCAATATATGTGTCTGAGTCATCACTTACTGAAAATGTTATTTCCTAAGGTAAGACACCTTCTAGAGTAGGTTCTATATAATCCATTATTATTTTAACTATATTATATAATAAATCTACCTCTAACTTAATTGTATATCTCATATATGGAGAGGTACATTCTTCTATTTGGAATTAAAGAGCTGGAGATTTTGTTAACATTAGCTTATAAATCAGTTTCTTTATTGTCTACATTTGTATGTTTTTCTCAAGCTATAATTTAAATAAATGACATTATGTAGCTTGAAATTCATTTTTATTTATATCTATGTTGACTTTGAACCAACTATTATCATTGTAGGCATTTTAGACATCCAATTCTCACCATTACTATGTCAAAATTGTAAGTCTGAATGACTTCCCATAATACCGCACAAACTAGACCAAAAACCATCAAAATATTTTAATTTGTTTCTACACATCACATGCAATTTATGATTCATGTCAATATGTCCCTAATTAGGGCAATACCTTGTATTTAATTATCACCTTCTTTCAATTCATCTCTAGTCAAATTGTGACATAGAAAATTGAAATTTTTGACCAATAGTTCAAGGTAACTTATCAAATTTTAATAATTACAAAAAGCCTAATAAGAATCACTTGCCTAAACAAATCCAATCAAATTCTTCAGTGAAAAATTCATGAAAATTTAATTAATATCTAATTTTGGAAAATAAAAATTCAAATATTTGGGCCATGACATCACCCATGACATCACCAAAGGTTATCATGCACCAATATTTATGGAGATAAATTTATGAATTAAGGCAAGCCATGCCTTATTAATGTTCCCTCTTTCCAAAATATTAATTTTTTATCCCTCAAAATTTGAACTCAATTATGATCACTCATCTCATTATTGATCTAAATGCCATAACTAATATGGGAAGCCTATAAATGCAAGGGCCACCATGGACAAATAAAAAGCTTTCTAGTGCAAAGATATAATGTAGAATTTCTACAAAAGCTTCAACCATTTCTTTCATTTTTATTCACAAATAAATCCAAATGGTGCATGAGGATATTTTGGAGGCACTTTCCCAACCATATTGCCAAAGATATTGAGCTTCATATCCAGGCACAATCATGATAATGAATTGTACTTGAAGAGAAGTCACATGGGGAAGGTATAATCATCTAGTTATGATTTTTGTTAGTTTTTTTATTTAATTGGCCTTACCCAACCATGGTAATAAGGTTAATATGTTTTTTCTTGTTGTTTATTATTGAATTTATCCACTAATGAATGGACTAACCTATTTTTCAATCCTATTTCATATTTTCCATGACTAATGGGACTGTGCACCCCATTAAACTCCTTAAAAAGCTTCTTAGTATTCTAATTATTGAATTGGATTGCCATTAGTAATTAATTTTCCTATTTTTACTCTCATTTTTCTATATTTTTCATTTCTAGAATTGGTGAATTTGACCTACGGATTAGTGAAATTACTTTTACCACTCTCTATATTCTCCATGTGTCTTAAAAGGATCAATGAAATCACCCTGTTAAATTGTGAACTTGAACTACATATCAATGAGGTTGATAGATAAATGTAAAAGTCGTTTCCCTATATTTCCCTATGTTTTTCTAAAAATAGCAAACTCAACCTACGAATCAATGAACTCAACCTGTAATCAATGAAGTTGACATACAATGACAAAATCATTAAATAGGTAAATTGTTTTTTTGTTGTTATTTACTGAAAATGGTGAACTCATCCTATAAACTAGTGAGGTTGTCTTGATAATCAACCATATTTTCCAAAGTTTTGTCTTAGATTATCTACAAATCAGTAAATTTGACCTACTAAATGGAAAACTTGCACTGCTAAAAGGTGAAGTCAACTTGTGTGGAATTTACTGAGACCTTAAAATTATTAAAATATATTTCCTTGGGTGGCCAAAACTATTGTTTAAATACTTAATTATCTTTGTTGTAAGTTTTGACATCTTTTTAAATTTCTTTTATAATTAACAAAGGTTAAACTTCAATCATCTTTTTTATTTGGTGTTTAATAATGAACAATCATTTTTGAATTGGATCTTAAGAATGCATGCATTTCATTTTTAGTTTAAGTTATTTTTTATTTATGTTCTTTTTTGTGTAAACTATTATGCATATACTCTCCCCTTGCCCCCTTTATAGATCCTAGGTGACCAAAAACACATAACTTTACTTGTTTGCTTATCTCCTTGAAAAACTATTTCAAAGTATGTTCTTATCTTACCCATAAGTGGGGTCATGAGAATAAAAAATTAAATGTGTTTTTCCCTTTTTATTTTTTTATTTTATGGGGTGGAGTTCATAGTCTTCTCACTGTTGTTTAGATGTGCTTTGACCTAGGAAGTGACATCCTAGCATTGTACCAAACCCATTAGCTAATGGGTTATATAAATTGGGGTTACACTCTCATTATTTTAGCTAGTGGTTCCTCGAATCATGATTACATAGGTATCACTTCATTGATACCCTTATAAATGAATTGTTTGTAAAGGGACTATACCCCCCTAAAAATATCACATCTAATTGAAGAATTATTCTAAAGTGCCCATGTACCACAAGGTATATTAGGACCATCTATAAAATCCAATGAAAACTTAGAATAGAAACCACATTTTTGATAATATTCTTATTGATCCAGGGGTGTAAAAGTATCCACCCCAAAAGAGCACCTTTTAGTGTAAACCTTTGAGAGAAGGGGGCTTTAAAATCCTACCAATAATTATAATAATTTATTTAATGAACCCTTAAATTTTATCCTCTCAAAGTCAATTATATTGATAGGATTCAGAGACATGTCATAAATATGTGTCATTTTATAAGCTATGTTCATAATTGTTTGAGTACTTTGTTAAAACTAAAGTTGTGTTCACAACCACCTTTAAAAAAAACATCAAGTTCTAGAAACAAATAATTCAAAATGCATCCTTATATATTTACACACTAAGGTGTTATGCTTCCCAATTATTCCAAACCATCCTTATCCATTTTGTAATGTTACACTTGCCACTTGAAACAAAAGCCTTTGTCTCATTTGGTACCACTACATTGCCTTTTCTATTTATAGTTTAGACTTGTATTTTCTTGTGTCTTGTACCAAATCAATTGTCTAGATTCCAAACCATTTTACCTTGTTTTTTATTTCATTCTAAGATCAAATACCAACCAAGGTTTCACCATTTTCAAGTCAAATTCCAATTTCCAAAACCATTTGGTATTATTCTAGTTTTGTTTTGGATCCAAACTTTAATTTTATAGTGTTAAATAATTATAGATTTCAAACAAATCATATAAAAACCCCACCAAGGACCAAACCATTCTCTAATTTCAAAATCCAATTGAGACATGCCTAGGTACATGCACAATGGGGCTTCTTACAACCCTAGCTTTAAGGAATAATTCTATGATCCTACAAGATACCTTAAAAATTCTAAATACAGTGAAGATGGTAAGGACCACCCTAAAGTGTTTGAAGTACTCCCTTCCATTGTTGGAATAAATCAAGGTTAATTTGAATAACAAACTATGAAATATAAGGATAAACAACTTATAATATTGTTAGAATATGGATCCAAACTCCCACGTGACTTCCCTATGGACCAATTATGCAATCTCATTCACATATAAGAGTTACCTCAAGAAGTATTCATTACCCAAAGTCATCCCCTTATTCAAAGTACAAAACCAACCATTTCATCATCTAGCAAAGTGAAAGGAAAACTTATTGAGCCATCCCAACACAAATAAATCATTGTTTGCATAATACAACAAACTATCAATGATATGTCGATCAGTTGGTAACTGATTTAACTACTTATTTATCAAAAAAGTTATTCAACAACACCAATTTATTAGAGAAAAACTAATTACTAAAATAACCACAACAACCTTTGGACACCTCTACATTTAATATAGACCCTTTATCCCTATCTAAATAGGCCATTCTAATGAATGCTACATAACAAGCTCCACTTGACATGTAGCATACCTTTTTTAACTACCAAGAGATCTTTTCTAATGTGCAAAAAGTGACAAATAATGCACAACAAGTGTCAAATAATATGCAATAAGTGCCAAACAATGCACAACAGGTGTTAATCAATACACAACAAGTGTATAACAATTCACAACAATAAGTTTCCAATAATCCACCATCATAATAAGTATTAGGAAGTTCCCAACACACATTACCTATTTTTTTAATTTACAACAATAACACCTTCTTGTGAACTAAAAACAAGTTCCTCAAAACCAACAACTAATTCTTTTGAACCAACAATATATCCTCTATAATTAGCAATAATAAATCCCTTATAATTTACAATAGTAGTTTCTTCTAAATGAACAATGCGTTACATATTCCCATCCAAATCTAAACTAATATGAAATACCTTGTCAAACTCAGAATATAGGTTATAGGGTGAATATCCTTAACAAAACCACATAAATAGGATCCATTCCTACTTATGTTACTACTAATTAAGGACATCAAACACAACAAATTACCTTCCCTTTGTCACAAAACACTCCCAACATCTAAGAGTGGAATGTAATGAAGGAAATTATCTCTAGACTTCAAGTAGGTAACCAAGCACCCAATAAGTATAAATTTGATGAAACTTGCCCTTATCCTTTTGACCTTAGGTTTATCCAATTACCTCCCCACCTCCCCCCCTCATTTTAAACTACTATAGTTTGATAAATACAAAGGGAAAGGTGACCCAAGAGAACATTTATAGGCATTATTCTTCGTGTGCCAAGAAGTAACATAAAATAGTATATATTTGATTCATTTGCTTCCACACAATTTATGTGGAAAAGATTTGGAGTGGCTTTTCAAACTTCCAAAAGGGTTGGTAACCACTTTTGATGATTTATTGGAAAAAAATCAACCACTTCTCCTACAACATAGAGTATGAGCTAATAGTAATAGATTTGTGCAATGCTAAGTAGAGAGGAGGAGAAAACTTCTCAACATATTTACAAAGGTGGAGAGCCCTAGCTAGTTGTTTTTGGCATAATTTGTTGGATAAATAATTGGTAGTTATTTTTTCATAAAACCTAACTGTTGAAGTTACACATAATCTGAGACTTCATTATGCAAACACATTTGAAGAAATAATTGGAAAAGGAGTGTAAATTAAAAAAACATTAATAGATAAAGGTTTTGTAAAGATATAATCTCAAACCAAAGTTTCAAACCAAAACCAAGTGCCAAACCAAAATCAAAATCCAATTTAGGTGAATAAAACTAAAAAGCTGAAGACATTCATCAAAAATAAAAACATGGTTGGAAATGGGGTCACAGAGGTGAGACATGTACAAATAATATAACTAATACCTACCTAAAATACCCCACCTAACCCTCAGCTTACATTACAAAGAGCTCCCCATGATGAGGATAATATAAAGATAGAGTTTTTAGTGACCTCTAAGAGCCCATTGAGGTTGTGTTTCAAAAGCTAGTAGCATCTAATATGATTATGTTGCCTATTTCAAAACCCTTTCTAGAAGGTCAACCCAATCTAGTGTGGTATCAAGATAATGAGTATTGTGATTACCATCACATGGTTAGTCATTAAATCTATTGGTGCATGTCATTGAGGCATATAATTGAATATTTGCTTTAAAATGGGGAAATCAAGTTGGAGAAAAGAGCACCCAACACCAACCAAGAGATGGGAATATACAAGAATCCCTTTCCCAAGCATAATAATCAATAGCAAAGAAATAATTAGAATCAAGGGTAAGGTCACAATTAGAACCAAGGATAGGGTCATAATCAATAGCAAGGACAAGGCCAAAATTAGAATCAAGCCAATTGTAATCAGGATCATGACACCTAAACTAACCAAGTTAGCTATTGAACTATACCATACAATTATGGTGATGTCGTAGGGTATTATAGAATTCACTATGTCACTACTATCAAAGTCATTTCTTGTACACCATCTAACACTCACTAGAGTGTTTTCCCTTTTATATTGGGACCACCCACTTTGATTATGTGTAATTCTAACATAGGTTAGAGTAATTTAGTTTCTCCTTGATCATCAATAATTATTATTCCTAGACATCTGCCTAAGCCATCTAATTCAAGTAAATCATTCCCAAGTCAAAATTGTGCAATCATAACTAGACATATAAGATTCACTCTTCAAGGCCTTTTTCCACCTTCTTATGCCAATACAAATTATAATTAGGACACTACACCATCTAAATCCAAACTACCTTGCCTTTCTACTAAGAAGTTGTATGGTATTGGTGAAAAACTAAGCAAAATGCCTACAAAAATTTCTATCCTAGATCTCTTGCATATGTTTGAATTTCATCATACAATATTAAATGACTTTCTCCAATAATCTAAGTACCCAATGACATGGATCTATCCAATTTTTAAGCACTTATGGGTTATTTTTTCCTAGGTCAACAACTCACATTTTCTCAAAGTGATATGTCATCCCTTGGTCCCCTTCACAATAATCCTCTGTATATCAAAGCCATCATTTCTTGCCACAAAGTCAAGAAGGTTCTCATAAATAATGGTTTATAGTTAAACATAATGTTTTTGAAGTTGATCCAAAATTTAGGATACACAAAAGTGAATATGTAGCTAGATAATATTACAATCAAAGCTTATGACAATGTAGAGGGAATCTTTAGGCACCATTTGTTTGCCTATCATTATTGGGCCTATCACCCATGACACCCTGTATCATGTCATTAACATCGATCTATCCTATAGTCTACTCATTAGTCATCATTGGATCCATGAAGTATGAGTAGTCCCTTCCACCTTATACCAATGCCTTAAATTACCTCATTCAAGATTAGAGGTCATTATTCCTAGTGATTTATAGCTATACTTATATTTCAAAAACCTAGAAGCCAAGTATGGGAACTATAATTATTATCCTAGTACTGAGTATGTAAGAAAGAATAATAAAGAAAAATTTCTTGAATCTCCCGATTCTAATTACATTAATCCTAGTGACCTCATGTCCACATCTTTTAATCCACCTCTATACTTAATTTCCACTCACTTTACTATTGAGTAGGCTGGCATTACCACAAACCACATTCAAGATGCTTTTCATGTCGATAAATTACCTAAATCTCATAAAACGTATGGAAAGCCAAAACCTATCCCTAACAGGCCCAACATGATCTATAAAAAGAAGTCTACATCCACTTTATAGCAGCCACTCATGTTTATAAAAGATACATCACTAAATCAAGATTGACCCCCTAGCTCTAAAGGAGATTGGTTGTATGGTGATAGCTTTTCTACCTACTATCAAAACACTAAGTACCCCATTCCTAATAGGATTATGGATAATCAAGACTATAAGGGAAAGGATATGGGACCAAGAACACAAGGAATTCTTGAACCTATACCCATGATAACACATGTATGAAATTGAAGTCTTAGATTTACATCACTTGGGGGTGACCCTATATATTTCAAGAGTGATAATACCTTATCAACTAATGAAGAGACTCCTTACAGTGACACAACATCCCATTATAGCACCTATAATCAGCTAGCCAACACCAATTTATTTAATAACAATGCCATTCTTACCATTATAGCCCATTACCCTCTTTCCCCACACCATCCCAACCTAATTGATTGGGACCAGTAAGATTCGATTGTAACACTAGATGAATTCTAGAACAAAGATTCCATTATTGATGTCATGAGCCTAAAACATGGATTACCAGCTAGTAATCATAAAAAGGGCTTTGATTTTACATTGTACCTTGATGCCTATTTTAAAGAGCAAGAAAATTTTCTTGGTCATAAATGAAGTAAAACATCAAGATCATCTAGTGAAAACCTCTTTGAGGTGCCTTTGTATTAGGAAAAAAGTAAATAAAAAGATAGTTCTATGGGTGAAAACTTGTTTCAAGTGCCTTTATATGGGGAAGTTCACTCATTTCCTCAAGAAGATTGGGGTCCTCCAAGTCCAAACATTTTAGTTGGGTTTAACATCAGTGAAGAAGATCATAGAATCTCTGCACAATTAGTGTAGGACTTTCTAGAGTAATTCATCAATTAGCCATTGCTAGACATGGTCAATTTTGAATTTTCTTACATGGGTGAGCCATGTGGCTCACAAGTAGTTGAAGAAGACTAGTTTTCATCCTTACCTAATATTCTTGAAAATGGTTCTACACTCTTTATAGAAGATATTGTGGAAGTGAACATTGGCACCTATGATGACCCAAAAATAATTTACTTTGGTGCATCCCTCACTACTAAGGAATGTGAGTTTATTATTATTATCCTAAAGGACTTCATCAACATCTTAGCCTAGTCTTATTTAAACATGTTAAGTTTAGACCCATATTTAGTAGTAAATCAACTCATTATACATATAAATGTTATGTTGTGGAGCTAAAAGCTTCACCAAGATGCAAACAAGAGAAGTCACGGAGGATGCAAAGTTGCGGGGAGTTGCAGAATCAGTTATAGGAAAAATGGCATCGGTATGATCAACCGACATCGATCAGATAGCAAGAGGAAGCAACTAGCATCAGTCACTAGTCGACTGACATCGGTCATGGAGGAGCCGACGTCGGTAGCCTGTGTGAGAATAGGTAGTTCGCATGTTGATCCCGGAGAGTCTATTTTTGGACTGGTCATTTGCATGTTGAGGGCTAGTCGTAGTCTTGAGTTGCGAGTCTAGTTATTGTAATTGGGTTAGTCTAATTATTGTAAGCATGAGATCTATATATGGACTCATGGGCTATATTGTAAATGTGTGCTAGAAAGCCATTGGGCTTGGAGAGAGAGCTAGTGTAGTTCCTCCTAGTTACCATATAGGGGTACTGAGAGTGTATGATCAGTGAGAGTTGCAGGTGTGCAAGTTCTTGGAGAAGATCCATCGGGGTACTGGTTGAAGAATCATAAGGACTTGGTGAGGCAAGGACAAGGGTTCTTCAGGTGTGTAGAAAGACATCTACATGGTGAGTATGATCTAGTTATTTGCAGGTAGCAACAGAGAGCAAGGGATCTACTTGAAGTACAGATGTGTACTTGGTGAATTGGCAGCATGTTATTGACTGGTTGGAGAGGTGAACATCAACTCTATATTGGAATTGATTGTTGTGACCAAGAGAGAGAGGGAAGAAGGTCTTGAGGAGTGGTGAACCTTTGAGGTGGAGGAAGAAATGGCATCTTCCTTATTGTATATTCTTATGAGTGATTATTAATACAATTGTGTATTGTTTCTCAAATTCCTGTGTTGTTTCATATTTCTAGTTACTTATTGATTCTGGTTAAATTCCGTGTTTAGTTGCTAATACAAGAAGTAATCATATGTGCTCTAATTGGTAGAGTAAGATCCTGACAAGTGGTATCAAAGCTTTTGGTTGGGTTGACTAACAGGTGGTTTCAGATCTGGTAATGTTTGTTGATTACAGGTCACTCACAGGGGTTTCAGATTGAGTGGGAGTATAGCAATGGCAGAAGAAAGTAAGCTACAAATGGAGAAACTGAATAGCACAAATGGTCTAATTGATGGAAAGAAGGAGTAGGTAAAAAGAGATCATTGGTCGGTAGAAGATCAGCTTGTGGAAGCATATGTTGCAGGTAATATTGCACAGGATGTTCTGGATAAAGTGGAATCTTTGTGTACAAATTCTTTTGCCTCTTTCCATGCAGCCCGAAATAGAGCATCTTTTCATGGGTATGTCTTTGGAGACCTTGGAGAGACTTATTTAGGAGTTGGAGAGCCTTGTCAGATGATTGACGAAGGGGAAGTGAAGCTAAATTGCAGACGGATAACACACAGGTGGTGAAGGAAGTCATGCAGGTACCAGTCTTGGAGATGAGTCTAATTTCTTCAAGAAACTTGGGTGATGAGAGATGCACTGTAACTCTCATAGTGGATACACTTGAATTAGATGGTGGTAAGAAAGTAGGTATCCTTTATCTATCTACTTATATTGTTGATTCACTTTCTGTTGCAGAGATGTGGCTTCATAGGCTTAGTCACATATGTAGGAGGAGAATGCAGGTTCTAAAGCGAAAGTCAGATGTTTTTAATAAGCTAAAGAACTGGAAAGCCTTGGTGTTTATGGAAGAGATGACAGACAGAGATCAGGTGAGGAAACTGAATTATTCTGAGCAGAGCAGGGTTGATTTGATTAGGATTTTGATCCATGGAGAGCTCACGGGTAAAAAGTTATCACTCACAGACGAATATAGGTACCAGCATCGGTCAGATAGTAACTGACATCGGCAACAAGAAGACCGATGTTGGTCATGAAGGAACTGACGTCGGTAGGAGGGACACCAACGTTAGCTAGGGAAATGACGTCGATAGTCAGGTTCAGTACAGGGAGCCGACATCGGTTGGAAACAGACTGGGAGATGGCTGAGATCGGTCACTGGTACAGATAGTGGGCAAACAGCAAGTCTCAAATGCTCATGTTGAGGTCAGTAAGGGTAAGTGAACCTCATATTCGTTGTTCACCTTCTTTATTTTTATTTTTTTTGATATTCAAGAACCAGGAAGATGGAAGAGGCAATGCAGGTAGAGTCTAGATACAGTGGGAGCTTGGCATGGATGAGGAGTGTGAGTCCTTGGAGAAGAACCAAATAGGTATCTGTTGGTAGATTTGTCAATTAGAAGTAAGCACTAAGAGATGGAATGGATTCTCGAGTTAAAGAAGAGAGTGGATGGATACGAGAGACGAAAGGCCAAGGCATATGGTCTTGAAGAAGCTGCAGGACAGTGGTACAGGTTTTGACAGGGGGATGACTAAGCATGGCTTCAGTCAATGTCAGTGTAACTATTGTGGTTTTATCTTACCAGGTAGATGATGGTCACAACATCATCTTCTTACTGTATGTAGGTGATTTACTAGTAGGTTTGTACATACAGGGATTTGTTGAGCTAAAGGTAAGGTTAGCTCAGAGGCGTGTCATGAAGAATTTAGAGCAGCGAAATTCTTTGGCATAAGAGATGGAGATTTTATCTCCAATGGGAGCTGATGTGAAGATAGTGTTGGTGGGGTTCATGATGTAGGTTGCAAAATCAGAAAGCACACCAAGGGTTGGACAGTTCAAGCTTAGCTTGAAACAGGGTTCGAAATCACATGAGGTCTAGTGTAGACCTAAGTTGTTTTCCCAAGAAGTGGGGGTTGTCAGAAAGTTTGGAGCCAATTCGGGGAAGGAGTACTGGAGGGCAGTTCAGTGGGACTAGCAGCAGGGTTTCTTGTTATGTAGGGTCAAGTTCTTCACTACATGGATATGTAGGTTCGGATGTCGCAGGTTACTTGAATGACAGGTGTAGCATCACAGGATGTGTGATGGTTGGTCTTCAGGGTTAATCTTGAAGAGGAATACAAGCTAGGGAATAATTTAGATAGTGTACAAATACAGGTATAGGTGTAGCTATTTATCTCCAAGTGGGAGATTGTTATGTTGTGGAGCTAAAAGCTTCACCAGGATGCAAACAAGAGAAGTCACGGAGGATGCAGAGTTGCAGGGAGTTGCAGAATCAGTTGTAAGAAAAATGGCATCGGTCTGATCAACCGACGTCGATCAGATAGCAAGAGGAAGCAACCAGCGTCGGTCACCAGTCGGCTGACATCGGTCATGGAGGAGCTGACGTCGACAGCCTGTGTGAGAATAGGCAGTTCGCATGTTGATCCCGGAGAGTCTATTTTTGGACTGGTCGTTTGCATGTTGAGGGCTAGTCGTAGTCTTGAGTTGCGAGTTTAATTATTGTAATTAGGTTAGTCTAATTATTATAAGCATGAGATCTATATATGGACTCATGGGCTGTATTATAAATGTGTGCTAAAAATCCATTGGGCTTGGAGAGAGAGCTAGTGTAGTTCCTCCTAGTTACCATATAGGGGTACTGAGAGTGTATGATCAGTGAGAGTTGCAGGTGTGCAAGTTCTTGGAGAAGATCCATCGGGGTACTGGTTGAAGAATCATAAGGACTTGGTGAGGCAAGGACAAGGGTTATTCAGGTGTGTAGAAAGACATCTACATGGTGAGTATGATCTAGTTATTTGCAGGTAGCAGCAGAGAGCAGGGGATCTACTTGAAGTACAGATGTGTACTTGGTTAACTGGCAGCGTGTTACTGACTGGTTGGAGAGGTGAACATCAACTCTATATTGGAATTGATTGTTGTGACCAAGAGAGAGAGGGAAGAAGGTCTTGAGGAGTGGTGAACCTTTGAGGTGGAGGAAGAAGTGGCATCTTCCTTATTGTATATTCTTCTGAGTGATTATTAATACAATTGTGTATTGTCTCTCAAATTCCTGTGTTGTTTCATATTTCTAGTTACTTATTGATTCTGGTTAAATTCCGTGTTTAGTTGCTAATACAAGAAGTAATCATATGTGCTCTAATTGGTAGAGCAAGATCCTGACAATAAATGTTAAAACAATCAAATAGAAGCTATGGAAAATGAATTTGTGCATTATTATCTTAGTTTAAAAAGATCAAGAGAAACTATTGGGAGCAAGATTCATTTGACCATTTGAATACTTAGAATATATCTCAAACTTTTTTTCGATCAAAAAAAAACCTCATGGAATTCACTTGTGTAATGACTTTAGAAATATTAATAAGGCATGCCCTAAGGATGACTTCCCTTTACCAAACATCAACATGATAGTCAACTAAAAATAAGGATACAAAATTTTATCCCTCATAGAGGGCTTCTCAGGATATAACCAGATCAAGACTGCACCTGAAGACCAACACAAGAAATCATTCACCACTCCATGGGGGATATTTTGTTATCAAGTCATGCCATTTATCTTGAAGAATGTTGGGGTAACCTATCAGCATGCCATGACTATCATTTTCCATGACATGATGCATGATATTTTTTAAAACTATGTGGATGACATCATCACCAAATCCAAGACACATGTAGGACATCCCAAAGTTATACAAGCATCTTTGAGAGACTTCATGAATATAAAGTACATCTTAGTACTAATAAGTGCATTTTTAGTGTCACTTTGGGATAATTTATAGGATTTATTATGTTATATCGAGGCATTGAATTTGATCCTACTAAGGTCAAGGCCATTATGAAAATGCCTCCTCCTTCTACTCAAAAACAACTCTATAATCTTCATGGTAAAATTCAGTCCATTCACCAATTCATTTCCCAATTGGTATATAAATGTCATCCTTTTACTCACCTTTTGAAGAAAGGTGTAGCATTTTTATGGGATACAAGTTGTCACCAAGCCTTTGACGAATTGAATAATTATTTATCCAACCCACCAGTATTGATTTCACCTACACCAAGAAGACCATTACCACTCTACATATTTGCAATAGGGCATGCCCTTGGGGTACTTTGTCTTAGCATGATGAGTGGGGTAAATAACATGCAATCTATTATTTGAGCAAGATACTTGTAAAATATGAGAACAACTACACATGAATTGAAAAGGCTTGTTTGATAATGGTGTTTGCTTCCCTAAAGTTGTGTCACTACATGCTAAATAGCAATACCATTATTAATGCCAAGATTGATCTACTTAAATATTTATTATCTAAGGCAACTCTGATTGGTCACATGGCCAAATGGGTAATTTTATTGAGTGAATTTAATGTTTAATATCAAAACCAAAAATCCATTAAGGGACAAATTCTTGTAGATCATCTTGTTGAAGCCCTTGTATTAGATACACAACCACTCAACTTTGATTTCCTAGATGAGTCAATTTTGACTCTAAAAGCAGCAACTATTGAGTCTAAACAATGGACATTATATTTTGATGGCTCATTCACATCACATGGATTTGGGGTTGATATCTTATTCATCACATCGTAGGGAAATCTCATTCTCAAGGTGTTCCATATTGGCTTTCATTGCACTAACAACATGGCCAAGAATGAAGCACTCATTTCGTGAATTTATCTTGCCATATAGTGGAATATTCAACATTTAAGGGTGTATGCAGATTCCTAATTGATCATTAATCAGGATACAGACCAATACCAAACTAGAAATGAGAAGCTTATACCTTACAAGAGTATGATTGACAAACTTAAGCCTCTTTTTGATAATATTCAATTTGAATAAATACTTGAGGCCAATGATATATCAGTCGATGTCATGGTGACCATTGGATCTATGATAGTGGTGGCTAATAATGTTAAAGAGTACTAGTTTCTTATTAAGAACCTTCTTCAACTAGCTCATGTACTCCCAAATTTTGAGATTGTATGCAATATTTTATGCCCTGATATCTCTTGGTACCAAGACTTATACACCTACCTCCATGACCACATTCTTCTGCAGACCTATCATGATCCCAACATAAAGCCTTCATTCATAAAGCTACTCGATATACCTTACTTATAAATATGCTTTATGGTAGGATCTATGATAGAATGCTACTTCATTGTTTAACTTCAGGAAAATCCAAATTAGCATTAAAAAATGTACATGAAGGAACTTGTGGGGTCCACACCAATGGCCTAGTCCTTGCCAATAAACTCCTTTGAACTAGGTATTATTGGCTAAACAATGGAGATGGATGTTTTTCAACATGTTAAAAAGTGCAACTTTTGTTGATGACATAGTGATTTTATCCATGCTCTTTTTTTACCGTTCCAACCGATCACTACACCATGGTCATTTTATACTTGGGGACTCAATCTCATAAGAAAAATTAACCCCATTTCCTCTAATGGTCATAAGCATATCCTAACTACTATGAAGTATTTCACTAAGTAGATAGAGGCCATACCCCTCACTTACATAGCCAATAAATAGATCGCTAAGTTCATTTACTATCACCTCATCTATCATTATGGAATTCCCTCTACTATTATATCTAATAATGGTGGCCCATTAAAAAAAATATGTCAAAGCCCTATGTACTAAATTCCAAATCAAGTATAAAACAGTCATGGCATTTGATCTACAAGGTAACAGCCAAACTAAGGCATCAAAAAAAACCATTATTAAGGTTCTAAAAAATATTATAAATGATGTTGGACATGATTGGCATTTATAATTATTTCCAGCCTTATGGGTTTACCATACCAGTACCTACATGCCTATAGGAACCACATCTTACTCTCTATTCTTTGGCTCTAAGGCCGTTATCCCTATTGAGATTGAGTTGCCCTCTTTATGTATTTCTCTATAGAATATCATTATTGATGAGGAATATAAAGTGGCTAGATTATAAGAGTTAGACCTCTTGGATGAGAGATGACAAGTAGCATTGGACTTTTAATGAGCCTATTAAAATCGATTGCATCATAGCTACAACCAACCTATTCTCCCTAGAGAATTCAAAATTGGTGCTTTAGTACTCAAAGAAAATCAAAAGAACACTAGTATTAAGCATAAGAAGAAAGACAAATTTGAGGCCACTTCATTGGATCCCTTTATTATTATAGAAAATTATGGCTTTGGGATATATAGGTTGGATACCCCATATGGATAAAAGCTCAAGGAACCTTTGAATATCCTGCATCTCAAATGTTATTATACTTAACCAATTTGAACCATTGTCTATGAGAGTCCTCACTAGGAATAAATTATTTAGTATTTATTCATTTCTTGTATCATTCCCTAGACTGTTCTTCTTCCTTTTACCATACCATTCCATTCCCTGGACCATTCTTATTCATTTCCTATATTTTCCTATTACTGTCATGATATTTATTATGACCAGTAACTATTACAAGTAGATTTAATGATTATTATTCTAAAGGTACTTCAAAATGATTAGCATTAACAACTTTTTTGTAGACAAGTGTTTCAAGGTATATCAACAAGGGTGTTACCTGCTTGATAGTTATTTATGACTTCCTCTAATTCCTTATCCTCATATTATTTCCCCACTAATTGTCATTTTTTTTTCAATCTTGTTGCTGTGTGTATCCCCTAGTGCCTTAGGTTTTGTTATTGGTTCATGGTAGTTAGCATTTTAGTTAGTTTAATTATTGTTTGAGCCCCTAATGAAGGGTTATTATATTTTACTAGATGGTTTGTTGTACATTTATGAATTTTACCTTGTTTTCCTTATTCCCAAAAAACCTAAAAACATTGAAAAGACGTAAAAAAAACCCTTAAAATCACAAAATCACAAAAATTGACTTATAATTTCCATGAGAGATATAAAGCCCCAAAATTTTATGTGAAGGAACCTCTTATCTAGCCTAATTCATTTTAGATCCTCATTATCATACCATTCATTATCCTCGCATTTCTAGGAGATCTAAATCAGCTTGAGGTCCACCTAGACTATGTAGTTAGTATTTGGATGCATGGGGAATCTCAAGTCAACTCGGCCACTCATACTTCTTCACTTTTTATTTCTGCTTCCATATCAATATTCCACCATTATCATAATTCTCTCCCTATTTTTTGAGTAACCATTGTCTAAATCTCAAACCATTTTGTGAGAAACCATTGTCTAACATTCTCATTATTTTACGAGCAACCATTATCTAACACTTGTTATTTTACAAGAAACCATTGTCTAATGCTCTTATCATTTTGTGATCAACTTTGCCTAATAATCTATCTATTTTATGAGTCACCATTGTCTTAAATGCTTTCACCATTTTATGAGTATGCCTTTTTTATTCTTCCTCTATAATCACATATCTAGTTATCATCACTTTTATTCTATCCCAAATCCTGGGATAACTACATTTAGGACTAAAGTCCATAGGACTATGTACACAACATCCATTTACATTGGGGCATTTAGAGTTAGCTTGGCCATGCCCTCTTCTTCTATTCCCCTATTATCGTAATCAATTCATTATCCCATTAGCCTAGGGGCACAATATCCAAAACGTAATATCATATTCATTACACATGCATGATTATTAAATTTATTGATTAGGTTCTTTATTTTATTGCATAATATTTTTAGTTTGTGTCATTTATTTATTTAATTACCTATTTATCTAGGTGTTGTTTGTTTTTCTTGTTTGATATTTGTTCTCGTTTAGTACATTTTGTTTCCACTTAAGTCTTGATGATTCATATCTTGATTTTAAGTTGGGTACATTTTGTATTTCAAATATTTTTATTATTTGTTTGTGTTTGGTACATTATGTTTTACACTTAAGTATTGATATATCATATATTTCATTTAAGTTGTTTACACTTTGTATTTTAAACTATTTTATTTTATGTTTTGTGTTCAAATGTGTTATGTTTCCAAATTAGGTTTTTATATTTTATCATTATCTTGAGTTGTAAATATTTGTATTTGAATTAAACCATGCACAATTGACATATAATGTTATCATAGGTTATTTATACTTATGATGCATAATCTTATTTGAAAGATTACAAACCAAGAGCTTAAATCTTACATAGCAATGTGAAGCCAAAAGACATCTCTAAAAGCACTATCAACCTATCCAATACATCATCACAATAAAATTTCATTTTCCATAAACACATCACATAACCCAATTTGGAAACCAACATGTCTATCTCTATGCTAACTAAGGACATGCATCTCCTAAGGTAAGCATATACCACCTAGTCATATTGCATGTACATCCATGAGATAAACATAAGTGCAAAATGGGCTAACCAAGAACATAACTAAATAATGGCAAATAAATATACATCAATATCCATATTATGATCTACATCTACATCTAACATTGTAGTAGTGCAAAATCAAAGATTAACATGAATAATAAAATAATATCAAGAGTCCATGTAAAATATCCATAAGCAAAAATGAATGTCATATATATTTCCAAATTTAGGTTTTATACATTACTATAATATATACATCTCATATACATCAAAAATATAGATCTATAAACAAATCTCAGATCTGAACCACTCTATCCCTAGGGGGTATTTGATTAAAAGTCGAGCTTGTGCCTAGAGGTGGTGGTGGTGGACTTGTCACCCCCCACTATGGTATCGACTATGCCACTGACCATTCTACTACTATAGTATGCCAGGATATAGAGGTCCAGCTGATCCTCTAACTCCATGTGTACTCCCTATAAGAAGGTGTCATGCCCTCTAATAGAACTGCTAACTCATATAAACTATGATAATAGGCCACCTCATCTTTCACCTAAAGGGTGTCATCTTTCACATGAAGGGCATCATCCTTGGCCTAGACCACATCAACTAGTGATCTCATCAAGCCCTAAGTTATCATAATCTATTAGGCCTCAACTAATTCATCTTGAAGCCTCTAACTATCATGCTTTACTCTATCTTAATCTGTGTGATCCATATCTTGCTCACTAAAAGTTGTAACTATATTAACATCCCAAAATGTAAGCTACCCCTTGATGGTTGTCATCTAGGAAATTTACCCCCTCAATGTTGTAATCTTTATATCCAATTCATTAATGATGCCTTATGTTCTAATGGTCTCTCCTTATGTTATAGCCAATTGAGCCCATTACCTAGTCAAGGCCAACTATCTCAGATAATCTTGTCATAATCTCATGTTATATCCTATCAATAAAAGCTTGGTCATTTAATGATCTATTAGTATTAGAGGTCCTTGTCTCCCTTATACCTATCCTTAAACTTGTGTCATGCCCATAGGGCCTTGCCTCTCATGTACCTATACCTATACCAAACCTTGAGTCACCACCAATGGCTTTGGCCATCTTTATGTCTACTATAGGACCCTATCCCCCATCCCTATCTCCATCTCCATCTTGACTATCCTTGGAATTTGAGCTAGATTATATAACCAAGGGTGTAAATTATGCCACATGTTGTAACAAAATTTGAACTACCTACTATATAAGAACCTAAATAACCTAAAGGGGGATTGCCTGCAATATCACCTATAGTGTGGGAGCATGTTTGTAGACCTATCCCTATTCCTAAGGCTATCCATGTGTTAGGGTTTGTCTCTATCTCACCCTCCTATGTTGTCTAGGTTATTGGGGCTAGGTTTTAGTCAATTAAATATGCCTAAAGCTTGCCCACCATGTCGCATAGGCATTTATCATGCCAACATTTGAAACTTCACCTATATAGGCCCAATCTATAGGCTATATCATATTAAATCTAGTGATCACCTGGGCTCTCAACATAGGTATCCCCACTAGCTAATCTCTCAAGTCATATGCATGAAGAAATGGGGCCTATTAGGCACATCCTAATAGAGACCAAACTATCATTATACTTGATTAGGCCTATATCTCTCCATAATGAAGTCATGTTAACCTATAATATAACATGGTGTTATCATATACTTAGTGACATTACCATCCTCAACCTAACCAAACTAAATAGCAATATATATTCACCAGATGAAGTTACCATCTACCATCTCATATATGGCTCATCGATAGAAATAAAAGACTCCCATATGGCCTCATAGACCTACTCCCGTCTAAAACTAACAAAATTCCAATGGTTCCTCAAATCCCCAATAAAATCTCTACCCAACTAGTTTCTCTATAGTAATGTGCTCCAAGGCTCAGACATAAAGTAGGTTGTTGTGCCTAAAGTTATGACCCCTTTGATATGCCATCATTTGCAAGTCATGCTATAATTAGGTCAGTATCATAGGTCCCAATGTAAAATGTGTGTTGGAATTGATCATGTCCTAAATCACCCCTATAAGGTCGATCTAAAAAAACCACCCACTTTTATCAAGTATCAAAAGATCACTAACAAGAGCCATCAAGATCACTACCTCCCTGGGTACTAATGCTTATGTTGGTGAAGGCACCACTACAACCTATCCCACTATTAATTATCTAGGAATAAAATATAGAGGCCATGTTAGGTCTTCTAGGGCATCAATATCAATAGACCCCTTTGTAACTATAACATTCATCACACTAATTAAGTCCTCAAGAATGACTCATCTACCTTATGGTATCTAGTAGATCCTCTGACCCTAAATAGGCACCTATAAGATCTGCCATACATCCTCCACCATGAGGCCTCATTTATCATTAGTTTTAAGTTTGATGTATTATACTATCATCACTCTACTAGTGCTGAAAAATAGGTTCGATCTATTCATATAACCAACATTTAGGTTATGTGCCATAAATCTACTACCTCTAAGAGTCTAGTAATCTCATCATTCATGATACCAAGATGGCATAATACACATGATCATCACTTATGCATTGACACAACACCTACTCACTCTTGTATATCATAAAGTAAAACCAAACTAAGTCAATCACTTATCTATTTTCCTCTAATTGATCATTTTACCACTTTCTTCTAATTTTAGCCTTAACATTTTATTCTTCTATCTTATTTTGTCCTTTTTACTATTATATTATCCTTTTAGGGAAATCTCATCATTTTCTTATCATTTTCATCATTTTGCAAGGCATTTTTTCCACTCTATAAGGTACTCTCACCATTTTCCTCACTGATCTGTGATCTCACCATTTTGTAATTCATTCCCATTGATTGGCAAGATGACTTGGCTACTTTTGGTGAATTCACCATTTCCAATTATTTTCATCATTTGATCAATAATTCTACCAATTTACTACCACTTTCACCATTTTCTTAATAATGTTGCCATTTATGCAATTCATGACCAAAAGAGTGATATCGTCATTTTGGTATTTTTTATGGATTTTGTCAATATCACCATTGTTCATGTGAGTTCACCATTTAGGCAGTGATCTCACCATTTTCAACATTTTAAAAATGGTAAACTCACCATTTCATGGTTTTATAACCCCTAAAAAATTCCATAAATGCAAATTTTTAACAAAAAAAAAGGTTCTTACTAATGTTTCATTCCTTGATGGTCATTGGTACTCTCTCACACACTCGCCCAAGTGCTTGTGGTGAGGTATATTCACCATTATATCTACTTATATTACACATGAAAACCAGATATCTATATTTCAATAAGTGAAGGTGGAAATGAATACTTTTCACCCCCTAGGGGTCAATTTATAGCCAATTTTTTTAATTTTCCCCTAGCCCTATATATGATCCATTTTTCTTCCCTAAACGCTCATTTTGGCCTCATTTATCTGTTTTCTTCTAAGTACTCTATTTTTAGCCTCTTATGCTAAAACATGTGTCACTTTCTTCTATTCGAGGACCCATCTATTAATTTTTAGTTTTCCACCATAACCTTGAAGGGGCATCATGGGCCTCCAAAATAATGTTTGGGGTATTTTTGTGAACCTATTTTCCCATAAATCAATTTAAATCAATGAAAATGGGAACAAAATTATTTATTATAATTGTGATCATTTTAAGAAACCTTTTTATTCTTGGAAAATTCATTGCTTTAACTAAATTTCACACAATGGCCTTACAAACAAGAGAAAAATGTAAACATAAAATTCTCACTACTTTTATGTCAAAATTGCAAGTCTAAATAGCTTCCCATAATAACTCATAACCTAGACTAAAAACCATTGAAACACTTTGATTCATTTGCACACATCATGTATAATTTTTTATTTATGTCAATATGTCCCTAATTGGGGCATTACCCTATATTCAATCATCACCTTCTTCCAATTCATCTCAAATCAAATTGCATCCTAGTAAATTGATGTTTTCAACCAATAGTGCAAGGCAACTTGCTGAATTCCAAGAATTGCAAAAAGCCTAATTAGAATAATTTAGCTTTAAAAAATCCAATTAAATGCTTAAGTGAAAAAACCATGACAAATTAATGAATATCTAATTTTAGAAAATGAAAATTCAAATTTTTGGGCCATGACATCATCAAAAGTTTGTCATGCACCAAGTATTTATAGAGATAAATATATGAATTGAGGCAAGTCATGCCCTATTAATACTCCCTCTTTCCAAAATATTAATTGCTTTTCCCTCCAAAATTGAACTCAATTGTGATCACTCATATCATTCTTGATCTAAAGGCCATTACTGATCTAGGAAACCTATAAATGTAAGGGCCACCATGGACAAATAATAAGATTTCTAGTACAAAGATATAATGCAAAATTTCTTCTAAAGCTTTAACCATTTCTTCCATTTTCAATCACAAACCAATTCAAATGGTGCATGAGGAGATGTTGGAGGCACTTGCCCAACCACAATTCCAAAGATATTGAGCTCCATATCTAGGCACAATCATGCTTGTGGACCACCCTTGAATAGAAGTCACATGGGGAAGGTATAATCATCTTGTTATGATTCTTGTTAGTTTCTTTATTTCATTGACCTTTCCCAACCTAGGTAATAAGCTTAATATGTTTGTTCTTGTTATTTGTTATTGAATTTATCTATTAAAAAATGGACTAACCTATTTTTTAATCCTATTTCATAGGCATAATGTGACTCTAGTTCTTTTAGAGTAACATAGGGTTTAGGATCTTATGTAATTATCCCCTTGATGAAACTCTAATTAATTGGGAACTATATTGATAGTCATTTGGCTATCATAAGCCCATTTCTTACCAATTAGGCAATATAATGGCCTCATTTATTTTCTTGTTATGATCTTAAAATTTCCTGATAGACTCAACTCAACAACTCTAATTTCCACATCTTCAAGGTGACCAATTGGCTCTACCCTCCTATAGTCTATAAGATTGAGAGTGTTAAGATTGTAGCTTAAGTATGGCCTACCAATAGCCCTCCCAAGTATATCTAGGAATCATGTTGATGATACTTCCAAAATCAAACATTGCATTAGGTATTTCATATCTTATAAGTTCAATGTCCATTCATGAATCAACACTTCATAATTCCTTAGTTTTGACATGCCATACCACCTTATTGGTATGTTATTATCCTCACTGTGCACACTCTATAAGATTATGTAAAAGATTTATAATTTTATGTAAGATATCTGCATTACGTATAGTTCTAAGCAGTTTTAACGAATCTGTCAGTGTAGTCACAATGCCTTCTTACCTCATAATTTACATAATTTACCCATACATTTATGTATTAATGATTGTGGCATCTCCTTCTGATGCACTCTTTTATTATATGTCCAAAAGGACCTATGCAACTTGATACATCAAGTTCTTATCTATAGCAGAATTAGGTTATTTATTGCATTTCAGTTTCTTAAGTCCGTGATCCTATGTCATTTCTAATGAAGGTAGCCCTTGTTCTATGCATTTTTGTCTAGTAACTACTTACATAAATGCATTTTCCTTAGGTTACGCATTAATAATATTCACATTATGAACTAGCTTTTCTTTCCTTTACTTCTCTAATATCACAAAATCTTCAGTCTGATGTCATTTTTCAACTCTATAATAAATGCAGTGTCTGCCTCAAAAGATTAGTGGGGTAATTTCATGAAAAATAATTATGATCACCACATAAATAACATTGTATGGGTTGGAAATCTTTTTTTTATCATCTTTCTAACCTCCTTGATATCCACCTTGGTATCTTCATTTGTATCCTCCTCTATTCTATTAAAATCCCCAACTATGTGATTGTTGCCCAGTAATCCTTCTCATTTTGTTTGTTGCACATTTTATCCATCGTACTAATGTTGAGGTGATATTAGAGACCAATTATATTGTTAATGTTGAGGGCTCTCATTATTCTATGAGGATTGATATGTATATGGCAGTGATGATGGTGTCCAACTAGCCAGACCCTAGGGTTGATATTGATATTGAGGTGATAAAGGCATCTATTCAAGACTACTTTATGTTGCACTAGTGATTTCCACCTTCAGTCCTATAATTACTTAATAGTGGGTAATTGTTGTGTTGTGAATATGAATACATTTTTGGTGATATCTTCCTTCAGTTACTACAAAACTTAATAACTCTTCTCATCATGATTGGTCAATTTACAAAAATTATAGTATAATTTTTTTATTTTTGAATGTACTATTGTAATAAATGATAGTTTGAGGTTGTGTTCCCTACTACTCTACATAGTTCTTAGAACTTTATCTTAAGTTTACGATAATCATTATTATGATGCCCTTCTCAACCACAATTTATACACCATAATTCTAGTTTAGGTCTATCACTTTCATGCAGCTCATTTGTCCTTTTGAAGAAAGCATCTATTTTTGACACCACCTTGGAACCATCTATTAGAACATCTCCATACTCCTCAATTTGTTCCACTCATAGGAAAGTTTCTCAAGTATCAAGCTAAGTCAAGAATTGGGACTTCACAATGGAAAATCTAATTCTGGATCATATCCCTTATACAAACCAAACATCTTTTTCCTTGTCTTCCATGATAAAATAAATCTTATTCATCACATCTAAAAATATATGATCATAGTCCCATATGGATTCTCCACTCCACTACCAAATCTCATGTAGATCTTGAATAGTTTAACTCAAACACTTATTCATCTTAAATTTTGAAATTAGCTTCTCTTTAACTTTTTGAAGATCTAGGGAATTAACATCCCTTTTACAAATGAATTCCAAAACTTGACCTACTAAATCTCTTATGAGCTCGCACTTATTTACATCATCAACGGTTATTCCCTTAACCTACCATTTCATGTCAAAGGTTAACAAATATTGTTTAAGGTTTGTAGACCCATCATATTATGTCAAAGTAATAAACATGCTTGGATTCATTTCTATATTTAGTGTACTTACAATTATTATTACTAGCTTTTGTGTACTAGTGACTGTGACTACAAGTTGACACACACTAGTAACTACAACTATAGGTTTTTACACACTAGTTTTTATAGGCATTTTAAAACTAGTCTTAAAAGTGAATCCAATCTCTTCTAGCCCTTATTATCTATTTATTTCTTAGTCTTTACACTAATTTTACCAAATTTATTTGTAAATGATTTAAACCAGCTTCTACTCATCCCTTCCTTTGTACTTGGTGTTTTTACTAATGATAAATTGGGTTGGGGGATGCGTACTCAATAAATGAAAGATCTATGTCCTCAAGTTCTTTTTTTTGTGATCTTAAACCTATGAAACTTCTATGCTTGTGCATAATATCTTCTCATGAATATTCTTTCCCTAGTCTAAATAATATCCTCCTCTTAACTGTGATCTACTTCTATCTTTTAATTGCTCTATTTTTATCTTACTTTCCTCTTCTTCTTCACTCTGCTCCATATCCTCACTACCCTCAACTCTTTATTCTTCCTTCTCGGGCCCTTCTCTTTCTTGATCTACATACTCTCTACCTTCTCTACTTCTAACATCTTGTGAATCCTCTCTCTAGGCTCCCCTTTCCTTAGCATATTCTACTTTATTCTTACTCTTATTCACAGTTAAAACTAGATTATTCAATTTGTTCCTATAGACACTTAAAATTAGACACTTCATGTCAATTATAATTATGTCTTTTATTAACACTTTCAACCTTACCAAAATCATTATTCTTCTAATTATTGATTAATCCCACTTAATCAAGTATAATTATTTTTTTAATAGGAAAATCCATGGATTTGAAATTATCCTATTTTCCTAAATTCAAAATTGGAATATTGCCTCACCCAAGGTGGCATCATCATACCAAGTGTGCAAGTAAGAGCTCTTACAAGTTCTTACACCCTTATTACACACTCTTCTTCTTACACCCCTCTTACACACACAAAGGGGTCATGATTTGAATCTCTTAAATTTCTATGACATACTCTACCCCTTTTATTCCACACTCCATATTTCTCATTTATGGGAATGAAGGACTAAT
Source organism: Torreya grandis (assembly GCA_037957365.1). Taxonomy (NCBI): domain Eukaryota; kingdom Viridiplantae; phylum Streptophyta; class Pinopsida; order Cupressales; family Taxaceae; genus Torreya; species Torreya grandis. The sequence goes on along the minus strand of JARHVA010005668.1, from coordinate 716,789 downwards.
CTTGGGCCCTTGATCTTCATCTCAAGATGGATAGTACACAGTCATTTTCCAAATATACAAATGAAAGGGTCTACACACTCTTTCACAATGGTTAAAAAAGGGTAACAAAGCTCTACCAAATCTCAAGGCCATCACATCAAGTGGAGACAAGGAGGGATCCTTCCCACATGAGGATCAAGCATTGATGAAGACTTCTACATCTACAAACTGAGCTCAGCATTTTTAGACCAATATTTAATCAAATATTTAAGGGAGTAAAACCATGGTTCTTTATCTCCCAATTGCATTTCTTACTTGTTTTCCACATAGTTCAACTTAGGGATTAGGCTTGAGATGTTAGTTCTTAAAGTTATTTTGATTTTACTCACTAATAATTGACTAACCTCTCTTAGATTCTTGATCTACATAATGGCATGCCAAGTGGGACCCCCAAGAATTGGGCATACCCCATAAGCTCTTTTAGACCATTTACCTTTGTCTAATTACTAAAATTAGCCTTCCAAACAAGCTAAGTCACTCTTTTTTCTTCAAAATTATGTTCAAGTCTGTTCTAGACCAAAAAACAAATTTGTTATTATGTAACTATGAATTCAGCAAGATCTTCAATACAATCATATATTGTAGTGGTGAAATCATAAAAACTAATAAATTGGACCAATCAGTAGCGAAATCATTACATGCAATAGCGAAATCGTCGTTAGCTTATTTTACTTGTTTTCAACCATTTAAAAAATTATGGCTCACTGTAGTGAAATTATTAATCTTGATAGAGAAATCATTTTATTATATTTTCTATCTATTTGTTGTGTCGATCACATCACCAAAACTATAGACCTTGGTGGTGAAATCATAGACCATGATAGTGAAATTGTTTTGTGTTTTGTGTGTAGGCCCTAATTATGAAAATGGTAGACTTACCAATGAAATCGGCCTGTAGATTCATGAAATAATTTTGTAACAAGGCCAAGACTTAAACAAACACATTTTCAAGCCCCTTTTGACTCAAAACCACATTTATCAAACTTATAACTATTTACATTATAGGACCTTGGCTAAAAAAGTGGTATTTTGAGTCAAACAAATTAATTCAACTTCACATTTCAATTTGGGCATTAAAATGAATTCACATTTCAATTAGGTCATAAGAAAAACTTGTTTATTTTTAAAGTTATTTACTTCCATGCAAGTTTACATGTTGTTTGATTGTATTGTGGGGTTATTTTGCATGTGTGATTTCCCCTTTTTGGGTGATTCAGAAACATGAAGTTCCTATTTGCCTTTTATCCTATTTTTCTTTTGATTATGTGGGGTGGAATCCATCACCTTCCCACAAGTATTTAGGGGTGTGTTGACCTAGGAAATCACATCCTAGCATCGTACCAAACCTCATTTATCTAACAAGGTATATAAATTGAGGAATATTTCAATTATGAAGGCCTGGTTTTGTGCTTACACATTGTCTTGTGAGAAAAATAACCCTGGGAATTTCTTTCTAATATATTTGACCAAGGTGTGGTACCCTCAAAAGGAGCAATCTTGGAAATAATATTGAACTTCTTCATTGATGGACTTGTGACCACGTACCATGAGGTATATAGGGGCCATCTAGAAACCCCAATTTTAATTATAAGTAAACCCCAAATCTAATAGCACTTCATTAAGACCCTTACAATTAAAGTGACTGCAAAGGGATAAGACCCTCTCGTGAATGGTTTGATCTTAGATTGCTTCTTATATGCCTTTTTTTTCTATGGATCATTTATTGACATAAGGGTGTAAAGGTAACAACCCTTAAATATCACCTTACTCATACTAATCTATTAAGAGAAAAGGGTGGGGTTAAAATACCACTAATAATTGTAATAATTTATTTAATGAACATTTAAACTTTATAATCATCTCTCAAGGTGAGTATTTCAAGGGTTTAATGGATGTGATGCAAACCCACCTCAATTAATAAAATTGCCTTGTATTGTTTGTGTGTTGTTGCTTGATTGTTGCATCAAAACCTTGTTTATACTTGAGACCAAATCAAACAAACCAATCCCAAACTCAAACCATTTGTATACACACATAATGAGGCATTACTCTGCTAAAACTTTGGGTCAAACAAAAGTGACATGTAAATGTTTGCCCCAACACCTATATTACTTATCTAAATCATGTTGTTAGGTTGCCCAAGTCAAAATCAAAGCCTTATTCTAAACTATGTTTCTAGTTTCAAACTAATTCCAAGACCAAAGTTCCAAATTCTTATCTAAGTTGTGTCGTTATGTCATCAAAATTGAGCGAAACCTTAAATTTGATCAAATTCCAAATTCTAATTTCAAACCAGTTTGAAGACCAAAATCTAAATTCTTATTTAGACCATTGTCATTATGCCATCCATTTTGTTTTATACCTAAGCCAAATTCTAAGTCTAATTCTAATACCAATTCAAATCCAAATTCTAATTCTGGTTTAAGCCAAGTCCAATGTCAAATAGGTTGACCAAGTCAACCCAAATCAAATTAGACTTTTTCCAAAATTTAAAGACAATTTAACTCTTCCTTCAAATTTAAAATTAATCAACTTTCCAAATCAAATCAAGTTTAATTGAATTCAAATGATCAAAACTAATTCCAATTGAATATTGTTTAAATCTAACTTATAATCCAAAGTTCTCACAACTTCAAACCAAACCAACATTACAAAGTGAACTTGTTCAAATCATAGGTTAAATTTTACAATCAAATCATATGGCCTTTCAAACCAACTGTAATCACCTAAAAGTGGTATTGGAGTGCTAAGAGTGTACTTAAGACTACTTATTCCTAGAGGCATCTTACACAGTTGAGTAACACACCATTTAAATGTACAAATTCCAGACTCATTCCAAGGATAAGGCTCCACTAATACATATAGATTGGTATGATGACCATGATGATGATGACTTATTCACATTTGGACATATTCAATCAATGAAACTAGATGATCTCCCATCAGATCCATCATCTGATTATCCACATCCCATAGATGTGCTCTTGGGTTTATAAAGACATTACACTTTGCTTGTATACTATTTCATTTACATTTTTAGCATTTATTTAGACATACTTTCCTTCTCTCTGTTTCCTTTTACATAGTTCATTTTCATGTTTCTTGTACATAACTTATTTATATAAAATACAAAAATAATATAACATGCCAAAACACAAAAACATTTAAATATTACTCAGAAAACACAAAACTTATAGATTATATGCATTGATATGTTTACATTTCTTATATTTTATAGACACTACATATGCTAGCTATCTTAGTATTATCAATTTTATCATACATACATGCTTCACTAGTTCTTGTCGAGTGCTTGCAGATTGCATATAGGACTCAGGTCTAGTACATTGATCCAAACTTGCTATCATCTACCCACTGAGGGCATGTACACCAATTCATGGTTATTCATTTGACACATTCACCCATTTGGGAGCATCCTATACATAATTTCTATTACTAGGTTCTATCCTTACATTCTCCACATTACATTGTTATATCTTGATATTGATCATTGCTACTCATGTTCAAATTTTTTTTGGTTATTACTACTTTAGACTCAACATATGTTCATCTTTAATCTTATACAGATTTGTATTACATAATCATATATAATTTCATTTCAAGCTTTCCTAGTATAGACTTGATTGTATTTATATACTTCTTCTATTTGAGGGAATTTTAATGTCATTGTTCTTTGGATCTATGCTTCTTCTATTCATAGTATATGATTTGGACATGTTCCCATGTCCTTGTGTGTGCCTTTCTTGATTGTGTATGCAAACATTTGAACATGTCCTTCTATGTGGCTCTAAACCAACTTGTTTTTTGCTTGCATATGTGGACATTTAAAGATGTCCTTATATGTCTTGTACTCTCAGACTACATCCCTTGTATTATGGCACCTTGGCTTATTTTGAGTTCCTCATGTGTTTTGTATGTATGCTTTCTTGTATGCATCATGGCCATGACCCTTGTCTTTGCTTGTTACACATACCAATTTTCAATGCCATGAGGGACGTCATGCATCTACCCTTCCTACTTGGGTGTCATGATGGACATAGTGCCCCATCCCCTAGGTAGCTACTCAATTCTACTCAAATTTGTTGTTATATTCATTTATTACATATATCTTGACACCCTTGTATGATGTTAAACATGACATACATTTTACATTACATACTTATGCTTAGATTATCTTACATTTCGATGTTATGTTTGTACATTATATTGGATTATCATGCAATTATCATATATGCTCTGACTAACACACATCTTATAGAGATTTTTCTTTTGAGGACAGTTCTTGTATACGTTTAACAACTACCTCAAAAAAGGGGGAATTCATAGGGGTTTCTCACATAGATCAAGTTCCTACATTACATTCATGGAACATTTTTAGGACACAAGCTTAGTTTAAAAGAATCAAACACAGGTAAATATAGAAAAAAAAAGTGACTTAGAAATCAATATAGCGACATAAATTTTAGACTAAATAGACATTAGCACCCAAATAGGGACATTGGTGCCACATGGCACTATTATCCAATATATGGCACTACTATCTAATAGCCTCACTTTTAGGATAATTCATATTGGTCATAATAGTACACCAAGTACATTACAGGTTCACATAGATTCAACTATAGGTTTGATAGTTATGCCTAGATTTTGCTCAGATACATGCTAGTTTAACTTAGATTCATATCAATTGCTCAAATTAAGGGCATCATGTACAACATGATCATTCCCATATTCAGTTTAGATACTCATATATAATTATCATAACTCAGTCTAGAATCAGTATATTTAGATATTAGATTGGGGGCATGCATGTGGTACATTATTTCCATATGTTCAGTTACACATAGATCGATCAGATGGAATGGAAAATTCCATGTAATTCTCTACATTATATACACTTGACATCATATTCTAGGTTATCACCAGTTTCATGCCTTACTCCACCTATAATGGTTGGTATCCCCAAGTGGCCCAGAGCCACCTAATGTACCTGAGTGGTTATGGAACTAACATACATAGTTAGATATACTCAATTAAACATTTCTAACAATTTAAATAGTTCATTTTTAAATGCATCTACTACACATGGATGGGAAATGATGGATTCATAGCCTACTTGATTTCTTGAGCCACCAATATGAGAGGGTTAGACACACTATCAGTCCAATCCAAGCTATTCATAGGTCATGATCCACCAAGCAGGGGTAAGCAATGATGGAGTTAAAATTGGATTGAATTCTTGAGCTATCTACACATGAGGATTGAACAAGTTATCATCTCAGTCTAAGTTATTCAATGATTAATCACTATAACACAAACACGCACAAGTTATCACAAGGTTCAAGCATTGGTTCGCATACCCAATGAGGTGTATTCATTCATTTCCTCTTTCTCATCTCTTTACTCAATTACTTCTTTAGTCAACATAGTCTTTTACTTTTTATATCTCTTAATTAAAGACTAATTTGTGCATGTTTCATATGCAGGTCATGCTTTGGATTATGCTACACATACACAGACCCAGCTTCACATACTTAGACTCAGCTTCACAGGCTTCACTTCCTAGATAAGTCTAGGTATGCTTCTTTTTCCTTTATACTAGTCATTTCACTTTGTCACATTTCTAGCATAAAGGGGGGGAAATATAATCACCTACAAGTGGTATTTGAGTGTTACTCGAGACTACCTACTCTTAGTTTAGCCCTAGATCTATCTTAGATCCTATTATCACACTTTTATAGCCTTTGTGCTGACCACAAGCATCCCCAATCAGCTTAAACACAATCTTAGACCCTCATTTCCTAATCTTGACCCTTCGTGCCTAGCATTCTACCAACTAGACATTGGCACCACATTAAGGACACTAGAGCCACATGACGCTAGTGTACCCAAAATGGTGATTATGTCTTTTACCCTATCTTTCTTGAATGAATATATTTTTAAAGGTAAAACTCTCCTAAGATCAGCCTAAGAATATTTTATTTTCTACACAAGTTACATAACACTATAAATACATGACTTTAAGACCTCTATCCACTAGTTAGAAATGAGATTCAAAATACATATTCAAACATGAAATATGTAGAGCAAAATCAAGGTTATTAATCCCTATTCTACCCTACTTATACATACTACCATCTACAGCAGCCCAAAGCTCAAATATTCTAGATTTCCATTCTCAAGCACACTCAAGGCACTCAAGACCACTATCATTATAGCATCAATTACACTTGCACCAACACTAAGGTGGGGATAACTACATCAGGATTGATACCTCCTCAAAGTATTTGTATGTATGTAACTCTCTTCACAATGGGGTGTTCAAGATGTCCATCTTATCCTAATAATGAACACACTTTTTAGCCCATGCCTTAATTGCAAGGAGGATTAGGGTTTGTATCATAAATCAAATATTATAAGCATAATATAAACTTTCAAACTTTATGTACATAGGAACAGAACCCAAAAACATAAATATAGGTGTAACCAAAAGTTCAAATTAGTCCTATAATGAGGACATTAGTGCCATTATCAAGACACTAGAGCCACATGCTTCCTCTATCCAAATGTGGTGCTACTATCTAAAATGGATTCTGATATATGGACCCAGTTGATAACACTCAAATCTATTCATATCTCAGTTTTAGCATTTAGATCATCTATATCAGGTGTTTTCTAGATAAGTTTTTATTTGCACATATTTATTATTATTTTTAGAAAGTCAAAGCTAATCAAAATCTATAATAAATTAGTGGTTATTTTATGCATATTATTCCACTAATTTAGACTACTCATCCCTTTATTCAAACATAGGATTTACATAAGTAAAACCCTAAAAGGTTAAAACACCAACAATCAAAACAAAAATCAAACCTGTTGAAAGCCATTGATGTCCCAAGATTTATGCACCCATTTGGAAACAAGTTTGATTCACCCACCTCTCCTATTTGGATAATTACATGAACAAACTTTGATTAAACTATTCTATTTGAACATTTGCATTGGTAGACCTAATCAAACATTCAATGTCTACCAAGGTCAATTCCACATATCAAGTCAATCAAAGCCAAATCCAATTCATCTTAAACCAATGTGCCATGCCAACTAATTCCAATCAGGTTTGTCTTGGACCACATTCTAATTTGATTAGGTTCATTTTGAACCAGATTCTAATTACAATGCCAAATCAAGTCTATTTCAGCCAAATCCAATTATTCTAAATCTATCACATGCTAATTCAAGATAATTTCTTATCTTTCCATTCAATCTCCCACACATGTCAGTTGGGGATGATGAAGTCATAACATCTATCCTTTCATTCATTTGAATCATATCAAGGCCAATTCACCTTGATTGGGGCCAATCAAATCAATTTTGTTTGAACCAATTTTAATTTATGCCAATCTACCTTGTTTGTGAAATTTTCTAATTCTAAGCCAATCCACCTTGTTTGGCGCAATCAATTCCAATAAAATCTATTTCACCCTTTTTGGGGCCAAACCAAGCCAAGAATAATTTTAATACAACTAATTTCAATGCAAGACCATTGTGACCCATTTCAATTTAAGACCAAGACCACCCTTCTTTGGCCCTATTCCAATATGTGTTAATTCACCTTGTTTGGGGCCAATCAAATCAAGGCCATTTCAACCAACTCCAATATAAGCAAGACCATCCTCTTTGGGCCCATTTTAATTGAGACCAATACCACCCTCTTTGGGCCAATTTTAATTGAGATTAGCACCAACTGCTTTGGGCTCATTTTAATCAATACCAAGACCACCCTCTTTAGACCCATTCTAATTACATTAAAGCCAAGTATTCCTTATTTGGGGCCAATTTATTTCATCCAATCCCCCTTACATGTATCCTTGCTTGGGGGAATTAGTCTAAGGTTAATCTGAGTCATGGCATCTCATGATCCTAAACTTGTTCTAGCATCAATGGTCTTTATTCAAGAAGTGAGGGAATAACTCTCTCATTTTAACCTCACAAATATGCCTTTTAGTGTTGATAATGAACAAAATCAACAACACTTCCTAAATGTCTCATGTAGTATAGACTATGAACAAGAACAATTTACACAACACCTTTTTTACAATAAAGATGAAAACCCTGTGAGATTATTAAAGCTCAATGTTAAACTTTTAACTAGATTTATAGTAGAGAAATTATGTTATTTGATTAGAGCTCCTAAAGAAACACTTCTTGCAAGCCAACAATGTAGACCTATTATGCCATTTCCCCTTCAAAGACTCTTACTATTAACAAGCCAAATGTGCCCTAGTCTGATTAATACTTGAGTAAGATATGTCATGATCTCCTTCTCAAACACAATCAAATACGTCCACTTTCAAAGCAAGATCAAGATAGTCAAATCATTATCAACATTTTTGTCAAATCACCCATCTTTGAAGAGCCTATTATTTTTTAGAAATGCCCATTATTTAACCATTACCAAATTTCCCCCATTTTTAAACATTCATTTGCCCCAAAGCCTCCATTTCCAATTGAAAGGTGAACAAGGTACTTATGGGTAACACAATTCAAAATGCCATCTTCATGGCTACCTATACATTAGAATTAAGTTATATTTCAAAACCAATAGTAGAATTATATTTTCCATTCTAGAACCAATATCATATTTAACAATAGAAGCAAAATCAACATCAGATTTAGATCCTCTTGAGTTAGAACTAACTTCAGAATCAAAAGATATTAATGGATGTTGTGATATTCATTGCACACTTTTTCCATATTTGATTGGAAACATTTATGATCCTTCCACAATTTTTTAGGATGCTTCCTTCAACATCAACATAAGTTATCCTAGTAGCCTCTACAAGGATTGTATTGCCTTTTACCCTCTCATTTCCATTACCCATGCCTTTACCATTACCAAGCCTAGCCATTTTATTGGCATACCTCCTCCCACAAATGTTAATTGGGACCAACATAATCATGCATTATTGAACTTATTCCATGATGACATTTTAGTGAAAGAATTTTTGGGGAAGTAAGACAATATTTAGGTAGAAGAACAATCTCCCAATGAAACCTTATTTGAGGCACTAGGAGATAAATAAAGTCTAAACTCAATAACCTTTACTGAAACCTTTATTAATGTGGTAAGGGAAAATCAAAATAGATTTTTAACATCCCTTAGTGAAACATTATTAAAGGCACTATTGAACAATCCAAATCAGAACAATCAAGAAGACTTTGTTGGTGAAAACCTCTTTGAGATGCCAATAGTTGAGCTATCAATTCCTCCTTGTTTGATGAAGAAGTTATTGAATTCAATATCGACCCCACCACGACCAAAAATCAAGTTGAATCTAAAATTAAAAATGATGTGTGTGACTAAAAATCCTCATCTTCATTTATCCATCAACCATTATACATTCCATTTTGATCCTATTATCCATTCAAGACCTATATTACATTATCCAATTAGACCATTTAGCCCATGCCTATAGGTATTTACTCTTCCTGGCAACACTATTTTTTCTAGATACAACTAAGACATCTTGTCTAAAGGTCTAAAGAAAGAAAAATCAACAACCATCAAAGATCAAAATAGCAATAATATAGTTCACATCAGTAACATGATTCAGTTAGAGTAACCATTCTAACAATTATTAGTTAGACAACAAAGGGTCCACATTATAAATCTCATAATCCTCCATTAAGTTGAGATGCTAAAACAATAAAAAAAACCAAAAAAATCAATTTAAATTACAAAAATAATCAAGAGAGAAATAATTCATCCAACGGTGAAAACCATGCTTGTGGCATCTTGAGAAAGTACCATGATGAAAACTAGGTTTCTAGCATCATGTGTAAATAATTTATTATCTACAAGTACCTTGACACTTGGGGGTGGCCATATCCACATCGTATACCATTCTGTTCAAGCCATCTTGGCCATTATAGTCCATTGCCATTCAAGCCATTTTAGCCATTCAATCCTATCCATCCCAACCCATCTTCTTATGACCATTAGTATTCCCATCTTTACCTTGTTATGAAAGTGGAAGGTATATTGAGACATGTTTGGAAAACATTCTATCTGATTACCTACATAATATTTTGACAACTAGACACATGTGGTTCTCATGTGACATGGTCCTTGGAGACTCCTAGTCCTTTTCCTTATTTTCATACATTGTCATGTACCATTTGATTTTTTTTATGTGTCATTCCTATTTTTTCAACCCTATTATTGATTCATATTATCCTCTAATAAGGTTAAACTATATTGACTTGAGGTTTAATTGGACTATGTAGGAAACATTTAGCTTATGAGGTCAGCTCGATCACCCCTTTTTCTATGCTCTCACTATTTTATGAACAATCTAAGCCATGCTCTCATTATTTTATGAGTTAATACTATGCCATTAATTCCACTATTCCATTCTTATTTTCAGCCTTGTTGTTGATTCATAGTAACTTTTGCTAGGGTTGAACTACATTGACCCAAAGTCCATTTGGATTATGTAAGCAGTGTTTAGTTTCTGAGGTCATCTCACTCACTCATTTTTCATGCTCTCATCATTTTATGAGTAACCTAAGCCATGTTCTTACCATTTTATAAGTTACATCATTTTTCATCTCACAATCCTCTATTGAGTTGAGATGCCAAAACCCAAAAACATTCAAAATATTCCAAAAAATCCTAAAATCAAAATAGGATTACAATCTCCATAAGAGATATAAAACCTCAAAATTCAAAAATATTTTTCTTGTCTTATATCCAATTAAATAATCCTTAGTCTAATCATTTTGGGTCCTAAAAAAATGTTGGGATGTGTCCTTCCCAAATCCTCCCTATGGGGGCAAACTCATTATTGGTTCCAATTATTTCAACTACCTTGAGATGCATCCTTCCTTTGCATGTATCCTTAGTTGAGGGTACCATCCATTTATCCATCTCATCGAGCCTTCACACATGTATTTGACTTGTTTAAATAAAAAGATACCTTTTTTTGCTTTTCTTTTTAGTTTATGTGTGCGTGTTTACTTATTTGTTTCCTTTTTCTATTGTCACCTTGATTCAGTCCATTGTGCCAGTAGGGTCATCATCATGGTGCTTAATGTCACACATTTGTACTTGATTCCATCCATTATCATATGTCAACATTATCATCATTATTCTTTTTTATCATTGATACATTATTATCAATTATCTATTCGATCAAGGGTCAGCCTTTATGCATATTGTGACCAAGTCATCCTAGTGTTTTACATCGTGGTGTATATCATCATGTGTTACCTCAAAAATTAGGTACTGAAGGTCTAATTGGTAATGTAACATAAATAAATCTCTTTGTCTACCAATCCAACACAACCACTGGACCACATGACAAGTTATATGCCACTAAAAACATCTAAGCATTGACAAAAGTCAACATTTCCATTTTTTCCCAATCTCTAGGAGAACTACATCAATATGAGGTACCTACAGACTATGTAGGTTTATAGGTTCAACTCATCAACCCTTGATTCATTATTATTAACATCCATATTCTTCCAATCCAATTACATCATTCTTTAATGACTATTCTTCATCATATATTTCATTCTCTTTGAGCATTCTTATGTGCCTAGTTTTTTGTGGCTTCTTCATTATTTGAAAAGTCATTATACCATCTTACCTATGTTTATGCTCACTCATCATTAATATATGTAATAGGTTACATCCTTGAGCTATGCTTACCAACCAATCAATTAATTTCCTAATCATCATTTGTCAAAATGTAAATCCACCCTATTAGGGCAAACCACTTAGGCCGATCAATTATCCAATCCACCCTACTGGGGAAAACCATTTAGACCGATCAATGATCAAAGCCACCCTATTGAGGAAACTCATTGAATTAATGATCAAATCTAGCCTATTAGACCACATTATTATTATTAACCAAGATCACCCTTTTTGGGGCCAATTCCATCATTTAGTCTTTCTTATAATTCCAAGCTCGTAGATTTTGCCCTGTTTGGAGCAAGTCAAAGTGTACCGCTTGTTTTGGGATGTATCCTTCCCACTTCCCCCATTTTAAGGCCAAATTAATTCTAATTTCCTTAACCATTATAAATTAAAGTGTGCAAGCATTAACTCATATGGATTAATATCATCCATGGGTTAATTTCACTTTTCTTCTTGTCCATTTTCTTCTTTTTGAGGGCCTGTCCATCAATCTTATTTTTTGGACACTCCCTCAAGGGGGAATCATGGGCCTCCCAAACATTATTTGGGGATTCCTTATGAACTCTTTTTTAGTAAATTAAACAAGATTCAACAAAATGTGAACACATCATTCTTCTAGCATTATCAAATTTCTTATTAACAAGTTTGTCATTCTTTGAAAAGATGTTAGTGTGCCTAGTGTCTCACAATGCCTTCTCAAATAGGAGAAAATTTTGGAAACTTAAAATTAGACACTGCATGTCAATTATAATTATGTCTTTTCTTAACACTTTCAACCTTACCAAAATCACTATTATTCTAATTATTGATTAATCTGACTTAATCAAGTCTAATTATTCCTCTAATAGAGAAATCCATGGATTTGGAATTATCCAATTTTTTAAAATTCAAAATTAGAATATTACCTCACCCAAGATGACATAATCATACCAAGTGTGCAAGTAAGAGCTCTTATAAGCTCTTACACTCTTCCTACACACTCTTGCTCTTACACCCCTCTTATACACACAAAGGGGTCATGATTTTAGTCTCTCACATTTATATGACATACTCTACCCCTTTTATTTGACACTCCATATTTCTTATTTATGAAAATAGAGGACTAATATTGGGCCCTTAATCTTCATATCAAGATGGATGGTCCACAATCATTTTCCAAATCTATAAATGAAAGGGTCTACACACTTTTTCACAATGGTCAACAAAAGACAGTGAAGCTTTGCCAAATCTCAAGGCCATCATTTAACACTCTCATGCCAAGCCAAAGCCAACATCAAGTGTAGATAAGGAGAGATGCTTCCCACATGAGGAATCAAGCATTTATAAAGACTTCTACATCTACAAGTTGATCTCAGCCTCTTTATATCTATCTTCAAGCGAATCTTTAAGGGAGGTAAAAGCATGGTTCTTTATCTTCTAATTGTATTTATTTCTTATTTTCCACATAGCTCAACCTAGGTATTAGGCTTGAGATGATAGTTCTTGAAGTTATTTTGATTCTCTTCACTAAAATTTAACTAACTTCTCTTGAATTATTAATCTACATTTCCATCTTCTTTGTTGTCACAGTTCTCTTTCCAAACCCATAATTTTATTCTCACTTTGGCTCTTTTCATCCTCCATATTATGGGTTTAGGTTTAAGTTCCTCTATTCATCTCTACATCATTCACTCCTACATTTCATTCATCCTCATAACACCTGACGTGACTACTCCATGTTGGTAGGAGTAGGCATCATAGTCTTTTCCACAACCAACATCTTAATCAAAGTATGTAGTCACTGAAGAAACTTTTCATAGATTCCTCTGAAAAATAAGTCCTATGTAACTTCAAAAGCCAAATATCCTTATACAACAAATTTGGTGATGTATCCATCAATAGTAGTCTTGGTCTAATAATCTACTACATGCGTCTAATCGGTATCTAGATTTCATAAGCTTTCTAACTTTTCTTATGGCCAAGCTATGAATTATGTCCTTATTGGCTAAAAATAATAATACTCCAATCTAGATAACCATGCAGCTAATAGCTCAGGTAATTCACACTAGAGGATTTCATAAATTTCTTTATAAATATGCTCTTGAATAATTTTCTTCATAGTCTTCCCTATTCTTCTCGCTTCCTCTACTGTAAAATTTTGAATTTTTTCATCAATCCATCTTTTTATATCTTTCTACCCTAGTAGCCATTTCAACATGTTTTAACAAAACGTTCCATGCTCATCACACCATTGTTAGTAGAGGTTCCTAGAAAAGCCTTCAAAACATGCTAATACAGGGATAACTTGTGCACGAAGTAACAAAAGTAAACAATAAATGACAATTTAGATTGAATATATTCATAAACAAGTAAAATAGATCAAGTTTGTAAAAAAATGCAGACTTATTAGAATCTAATAAAGTTGGTATTAGTTTATATGATTAATAGAATAAAGTAAATAGATTATTCACCATGTACAATGATACATAAGAAAACTATTTAAGAACAATATGTATTAATCTCTATTACATCAAAACCATATCTAAATACAATTGAGTGTTATATACATAGTTTTACAAAGCATTGTCTATTCATATTCTAGCCTTTTATTATGCCTAAATAGAAGGACTCTTTGCATTCTAAAGTATATTACTATGCTTACAAAGGTTTAATACATACAAAAAAATTATGCAAAAGGAAAAATAGTGAAAGTCACACACGTGTCCAAAAAATATACTTTGTGATTTTTGTAGCCCTATTCTACACCCAACACTGGAACTCTCGTATTTCAAGTCATGACTAGTTAACCTAGGGATTCAGATGCTTTGTTTCCTTCCTCCCACATTTTCCTACTTGTTTGACATATTTTTGGGCTCGCTTATGTCTCTTTTTGCCACCTAGAGGGCAAGCCTCAGTAGAGAATGTCAAATAATGACTTGCTTTAGGGGTAGGTTGCCAATTAGGGTTATGTCGTCGCCTATGTTTTTAGGCAGGGTTCAACCTAAGCCTATGATGTCCTAATAAGCCCCAAAGCTTGCAAAAACACCCTCGTTAGGCCCCTATTTAATGGAATTTCCCTCTTACAATGTTTTTTATCAGACCTTGTGGGTTTCCTTGGCTATTTGGCTTGTGCACTCCTTCTTAGATGCACCTTGGGATATAAATAGTCTTTTGCTTCTTTTAGCCAATAATGTTATTACTTTTTATAGCTATCCCTCTACTTACTCCCTCTTTCTCCTTCACCATGGTTTTTTATAGGTGATGTGGGTTAGTTGTTATGGTTGTTTGGGACTTGTTATGATCTTCTCTGACTAGTCTTTATCTTGTACGATCATCCTACCACCCCTATTTGTCTCTAACTACACTAGATGTTGGTCTCTTTCCTAAGATCATGGTTTTGTCACATTATTTATCTCCCTTATGTAGGTTTATTAGTCTACTTTATGCTGAGATAGTCCTTTCATAATTGTTTCTCATGTCCTTGACCCCCACCATGGTGCACCACTCACTGGTGATTCATACTAATGGAAATAGTTAAGGTAACCCAATACCTAAGGCTACAACTTAGACTATTCATGATCCATGAGACCATGATATTTTTATAGTTGGTTTCTTCTTACCAGTGAAATGAAAAATGTTTTCGAGTATCATACAATTTTTTGAACCCATGACCGATGCTCATGCACTAGGTGCATACTATGTGCAATTTTTCTCTAACTCATTCTTAGTTGTGTCTCAACTCACTAGAGTTTGGATCATCCTTAGCATTGATTTGTTCTCCCTCTCACCAATGATGCACCTTCTTTGCTATCTTCTCTTAATGACTTTTAAACTTTCTCCCTCTTCCCCCCTTATGTTGGCCTATCAACCTCCTTCGGGACTATTTTGGGCCCCATCAGGGTTTTTTGTACCCTACTAGGGCTAGGCTATGAGTTTTAGATAACCTACAACCTGGTAGTGCGATAGGTAGTAAGTTTTGGGAAAAACATAGCTTGGTATCCCCCTAAGATGTGGGTTTTATTTGAAAACCCATGCCCTAGGCTATGGGCATGCAGACAAGCCCTGAGGCTTGCCAGAATGCCCACTCTTAGCCTCTATTTGGTTCCCTATTGAGTCTCTCTTATGTGATTCATCCTCCCAATCATTTTGTCTTACTTTTTGTCTCAATCGATCATTGGATTCGAGCAAAATATAAATAAAATGCCTATGGGGCCTCCCAAAAACCCTTAAAACTAAAAAATTATTTAAATTAATAGTTAAAGGACTTACCTAGACCATGGTGATCACTCCTTATATGCATTTATCTCCCTTGTGTGGTTTTTTGGGCTATCTTGGCTCTCCTCAAGGTTGTATCAAGGTAAAAATAGTTTGAAAAGAGTTTTTTTCACCTTTTCACTATCCCCTTTTTATACCCCTTTTTGGGTCCTTTTTGGGTGGGTTATCTGCTATTGCTATTAGGACAATGAAACCTCCACCTTAAGGGATTTGGCCCATTCCAGACATAATGGCAAACTTTATTTCCATCCCATATGCCTATTTTTTCTCATTTTTAGATCCTCCTAATCTCTTAGACCCCTAAGTCCCTTGCCCTACTAGACTTGTGTGCTTCTTTTCGGATGCACTTGGGATAGAAGTTACTTTGTGTGCTTATTTTAGTCAGGAGTCTCCATCCTTGTGTGTAATTTCTTCCTTAATGACTCCTTCCTCTTTTATCATGGTTTATGCATGTGTTCAAGTTCATGGTTATGATTGTTCAAGAATTGATCCCATCTTCTCCAACCAGTCTTCATCTTTCACAAACCTCCTACCACCTTCATCACCTCTTATCATGGTTGGTGTTGGCCACCTCCATAAGTGTAGCTTAGTTATGTTCTTCATCTCCCTCATGTATTTTGCTTGTTATATACTTTGTTGAGCTAGTCCTTCCATGGTAGTGTCTTGTATCCTTGATCCCCATCATGGTGCACCATTTTATGGTGATCCATAATGATGGTGGCAGTTGAGGTAACCCAGGACCTACTGTTATGACTTATAATATTAATGAACCATGGGGCCATGAGCTTGTTGTAACTGGTTACTTCCTTACCAATGAGATGAACAACACTATTGAGTATCACATGATTATCAAAGCTTTAACTAATGCTCATATGTTGGGCACATGTTATGTGAAATTGTTCTCTGACTCACTCATAGTTGTGTCTCATCTCACCAAAGTTTGGAATGTCCTTAGCTCTTAGTTGTTCCCCCTCTTTGAGGAGGCACGTAATTTGCTCACCTATTTCTAAGACTTCTAAATATCCCACATCCCTCATGTAGAGAACATTAGAGTTGATGCTCTGGTGAACATCATTTTAGATTTCATAGTTTGATATCACTTATGTCCCTTTTATGTAGGAGTTAGAGATGGAGTTGGATTTGAATTATGTTGAGTTTGCACTTGTACCACTGGATCACATCATTGATTACTCATCCGCACCATCCTATTAGGTAAGTATAAGTAATGTTTTCTTTGTTCCTTTTCCTCTCTCTTTGTTGATTTTGTGTGGCATCTAGGTACTGCACATCACTCATTATTTAGACATCACCTACTTGTACCTCAGGGGCATATGGAATCATACTTCCCATGACCCTATTCCTCCTAATGTTATACATCAGCTCAGGTGTAGAGTACTAACCTTATCAATCCAATTTGAATCTATCCACTTGTCTAGATACATGCCTATCCCATTATGCACCCCTCTGATCCTTTTTATCACCATTTTGAACCTTCCACTCACTCTCGGTCTCACTAGATGCACCCTGAAGACCATTTAGGGGCCTGGGTGGCTTAAGCCATGGGGTTTGGCCCAAAAATCATGGCCTAGGTCACACATTTTGGCTAAAAGGTTGTGGCTTAGGCTACAAATTTGGTGGAAAGCCTTTTTGTCATGTTTGTCTTCACCTAAATGGTCAAAAATGACTCTTTTTTGTTCATTTGTACCCTTGCTTTCCCTATATGAGTCCAAATCATTCATTTTTCCTCCTCCTCCTTCACTCTTTTAGGCATCTTATTGAATCTCTCTTGATTCATTCTTGGTAATATGAGATTCCATTGTGATAAAGGATTACCTACATATTTGTAGATAGGTTTGGTGATTCCATTGCTACCCTTAGTTGTTATTGCTTCATTATGGCTTGCTTTTAGCTTCTACAATTGGAATTGCACTTGATTTGTGCACTTTGCTTGGGATTTTACACTCCTACATGCTCCTATTTCACCTCCTCCTTACTCATGGACATTAGATTGGAGAAGGCTCTCCATTGTAGCCTAATCTTCCTCCATAACTAAATCAAACTTGGACTCCTGGTTGGTAGAACATCTACGTTATTATTTTGAGCTTGATTTGAGGGCACCTTGATTGCAAGGTGAAACTCATTAGTTGGTAGAGTAGTGGATATGCTAAGGTTTAGTGTTTTTATGCTATTTTAGCTTCATTTGAACATGTATTATATTATATTTTTGAAGTTTATACATCCTCTTCCTTTGGAAAAATCTTTTGCTTCAAAATCATTCTTCATTTACTAGATTTGTGTGCTTAATTTATTTGTTGCATGGTAGTGATTATTTGTTTAAATATCATAATTTTCTTGATTAAATTTAATTTTTTTACCCCCTTTACTACTTAAAATTATGTGGCTATACTCGTTAGAGATATTTGTGTCCTTTATGCACTTAATCATGTTAACCCTAATCTGCTTTAGAAGTCTATTTATAGCTTAGTGCAAGTCAACAAACTAGATAGCCTCTATAGATCTATAGTTGCCCATAGTACCCTTGAGCCTAGTAGGTGTTTGCTTAGTACCTATACACCTCCTTTCTAAAACCTAATAGATATATTTAGAATCTTGAAGCTATAGGAGAGAGCCAAGGAAAAAACATGCATCGCTTTACATCTTTTTGAACGACCCTTTTAGTTGTATTGGCTAAAGTAGGGGTGAAAAAAGTGGGAAGGAGTTGGGCAAGTAAATGTCCCATGTAGAAAGAAGGAGAGAAGAACCAACAACATTAGAAAATAAAACTTTTGATATTGTGGATTTAATTCTTCTAATAATACTTGTTATTGGGCTCAATTCGTCCCTAAACAACCTCTTGTTACACTCCTATCAAATAGTCTAAATGATTATTAAGGGACTACATATTCATATTGAAGAGAAAAGAGTTACAATTTGGAAAATTAGCCAAGATTGAAACACCACTTTTAAAGAGGTTGAAATTTACCAACACATTTGAAATTTTAAAAATATCCAATTCCAAGATTGGTAGGCAAAGGAATAATGCAAAATAAGATGGCTGATAATTTCCTCATGCTTGTGTCACAACATGGAAATGGATGGACCATTAAATTCTATGCACATCCTAAGGTCATTGGTGAGGATTTTACTAGATCAAGCTAACTATCTAAGAAAGCCAACCTTAGAAAGACATTCTTCAGCCCAATAGAGCTTCTAAAAATCATCTTGCACATCCCTTGTGTGCAAGAGGATGTTGTAACTCAATCATACTAGTTAATACCTTATGTTCAATGACATCCACCTAGGTTCATTCGATTCAAGAGATTAGTGCAAGGTTTGATGTATCAATAGATCATCTAACAAAGTAATTTGATTGCATGATATAGAAAATAAATTGAAGTCTCTCTACGCTTCAGTCAAACATCTTGCTTCTTCACTCAAAACTCAATAGTTGTTGACTGACACATCAAAATCTCTATTACAAACCTCACTATTATCCATTAAGTTAGGATATGATTTTAGAGGTGGAAAAGTGCTCCATGAGTCTCTCCAAAAGTCTACTTTGGAGCCATCACAAATTTCCCAACACATATGATTGGAGATGAGGTATTTGCATAAGAGTACGAAGTTCCATAGTATTATATTAAATTATTATTATATATATCTTTACATTATATATACTATTATACAAATTTTAACATTATATAACATATAAATATTAATATAAAATAATAATTAATAATTTAAATATATTAATATTATGTTATATATAATATCATATTGTATTATTATATATAATTTACAATAATATATAGTATATATAATTTCAATAGATATAATATATATATAGATAATAATTATGTATAATATATTAATAGTACCATATAATACTAACAGTATAATATATTAATATATAATATAAATATAATAGTATTAAATATAATTATGTATAATATATTATATATTAATATATTTTTTTTAGGTAACAGTTTTTAATCATATTGTGGACTGATCTAGGATATAACAGGGAGTTCAAATCTCCATTTGATTTATTAATTATCTGAATACTTCTTGTATACTAAATATTACTAGAGGTATACCAACTATTACCAACAATGATCACCATCGACGTTAAGAGTAATCAATAGCCATTAATGACACCAAGAATACAACCAACGACCACAACCTACCTCATATGTCTTTCTTGAGAGTTAAACTTGGATAAGGTTTGAAACAACCAAGCCACTTAACCAACTCACCCACATCTCATTGACCTTTTTACATATATTATTAACTATATATAGAGATATTAATTTATATATTTCAATAATATTTATAGCTATATAATATAATTATCTATATAATACATTATATACTATTATAATATATTATATTTATAATTATTATATATAAATATAGATTTTAAAAGTTTTGTCTTAGTTCTATGTCAATTAAATTATAATATTAATTGAGTAGTATATTGGATGTGGAACCCTACGGCCATCAAATCAACACTCATAACATCCTCACCTATCCTTGATAATAGAAAATGACTAGTCAAAAATGTTGCCATGCCACAAGTTATGGACCCTTTTGTAATGGGTGTAGGGCATGTATATCCACTACCTACATTGAATTTAGGTTAGGTGTCTGATATCAAAAATACCTTGTCATTGCACCTCACCATCATTATCTAACTCACTTTAAAATATTTCACTATTTGCATGTTTTATATAGCCTTGCCCTTCTTGACCATTTTTTTATTGTTCAAGTTCACCGTGAAACGAAATGTATCCTCTTCACACAATTCATTTCCATGTTGTATAAAGAAACATATAACCTCATTTTCCACTGTCATATTTATTAGAAATATAATTTTTTTGTTGATTAACACTTGGTACATAAAAGATAAGATGTGGTCAACAATTATAAGTTTTGAGTGTGTTAGTGCCCAAAATTGCACTAAAGCAATTGGGCCCTTGTCAATTGAGAATACCTAAGTCTGACCTGAGTTGAGTATCAATGTCTAAGTCATTAACCTAACTTTTGTTTCAAAATATTCTTTTGAAAGGTCAAGTTCATGTAAAAATTGGCTAAAGTCCTTTGTCTCATCTTTGCTTGGCCAAGTGTGTATTTCCCTTAGACTTCTTTGGGCTTTTGCATGAACACAATGTCTAATAGAAATATGTCTTTAGACATTTTTTCTCAGATGAAAAAATTGAAGACTTATATCTATCGAACATTTTGTCTGCTAAAATTTTTTGAAGGAATTCAATGTCTTATCTATTTAGGGCTAAGTGTTTTACAAAAGATCGAAAGTGTTATTTGATTTATTTTGGGTCATTTATTTTAGACTTTTTGTCCACAACAATTTTTTTGAAGGGGATTTGCCCTACAGGCATTTTGCCTGCACAAAAATCCCAAAAGAAATCCTTTATTTCGAGAAAAATGCTAAGTCTTATTTGTTTTAGACTTTTTGTCCATGGCAAAACTCTGAAGGGCACTTGCCCTTTGGGCATTTTGCCCTCATAAAAAGCTTGAAAGAATTAAAGGGCTTATTTACTTTGGCCAAAGGTACTTCTAGAAATCTTGAAGGGTCATTTTGCCTCTATAAAAAATTTGAAGAATCATTTCCTTCGGGTTTTTTGCCCTCACAAAATTCTCGAAGTGCACTTTTGAAGGATCATTTTGCCTTTGCAAAATTTCTAAAGGGATATTTCCTTTGAGCATTTTTCCCTTGAAAAATTCTTGAAGGGCATCTACAAAAAGTTTGAAGGATAAGTTTGGATGGCAAAGGACACTTTCAAATAATCTTAAAGGGTACTTTTAGAAAATGGACACTTTTAGAGTGTCTGTAAGGTACTTTCAAAACTTCTAAGGGTCGTTCCAAAAGGTTGAAGGACAATTATGTAGGGAAGGTTCCCTTTGACAAAAAATTTGAAGGGTATGTTTCAAAGGGCCCAAAAGGTACTTTTGCCAAAGTTGTTATGGAGCAGAGCCCCATTTCCTTTGGACATTTTGCTCAAGTGAAAAAATTGAAAGAATTGCATTCTTTGGGAGACTAAGTTCAATTTTTGTGAGGAAATTATTTCGAATAAAATGTCTGAAACAATTGTCTCGATGAAGCAAAAGAGCTAAGTTTCATTTCTTTCGATGAAAGTACAAGAGATTATTTCCTTCAATGGAATTATTTTAAACAACATGTCTCAATTTGTTCTAACAAAGGTGAAAGGTTGAAGACTCAATTCTTGTGGGATAATTGGGCCAAAGAAAAGCCCAAAGCAGAAGTGCTAAAGTAAACAAGAATGTTGAAGATAAAGACTTAGATCAAATTATTGTAGAAAAAAGTCCCCAAAGAAATATTTTCAATTTGTAGGTATTGTTGGGTGAATATTTTGTCATCAACTAACAAAAGACAAAATGGGTATATCAACCACAGCATAGGGAGATTTACACCACGAAAAGTATGGGTTTACCAGATCTAGACGAAGTAAATCTCTCATCTCATCAAGGGGAGGTTCCCTATAAATATTTATGTGCTAGATATATATATATATATATATATATATATATATATATATATATATATATATATATATATATATATATATATATATATATATATATAAAATTAAGCAGAAAATAACACATGGGGTGGTATAACAGCATCTACCTCTCTTTTTTCAAAAGTAATGTATAAAAAATAGAAAGAAGTATATCATGATCCTTAGCTAACAACACTCCTCTTCTTTCAGGAATGGTATTAAACGGGAAGCAGAAGATCACCTAAAGTAATAAAGTCCATAAGAACAATTACGCAAGCACAAAGTCTTCTGTAGTCTTCTTCACCTATCTAGAACAGACGTAGCCGTAGAGTAAAACGAAGCACAAAGTCTTCGCATGAAACTACAAAAAATAAATGAATCTTAAAGATAAAAGTAGCTCAAAGTCTATCCTCTACCTTTTAGAAGTGTTCTCAAAAAATATAAACACACCCACTTTGATTATTAAATTAGATAAACAAGAGATTATCAGAAAAGAGAACATAAGAAACTGTTTCCTAGACAACACAGATAACTTTAACACAAAGTCTGAAATAAACCTGCTTCTCATTCATTTAACAAAATATGATTTACAAGTTTGAGCACAAAGTCTCAAAAATTGCTTCAATTTCGGCAGAGTGTTTGCTCTCAATTTTTCTAAGATCATTTACAAATGAGGTCTCCACTATATATAGGGAGAAAATCCTCAAAAACTAAAAAATAATAAAATACAAAAATATCTCAGTCATAGATGACTCATCTTTGACTTTGAGATATTTTTCTGACATATTTACATGTAATTACATCTTACAAAATTACATGCACTTTTCACAAAACAAAAGTGCATAAGGAAAGAAGAAGAAAAAAGGAGAAAAATTCAGTTCTTGCTGCCAGATTTCTTCATATGGGCATCATACATAGTGATGGATGCATGAATTTCTACGCTGTCTGGCACAACCATGTTTTTAGAGATGATTCTAGCTCTGATTAATGCATCCTTCAATGCTGTGATGGCCTTAGTATGACCAGTCAACCTAGATTTTAGATTTTCCAAAGTTAACTGAGCGTCTACAATATTGTCCACAAAAGACATTGAGAAGGATTTTTCTTCAAAATCTCTCTGAATCATCTCTTTGAAACTCTAAATCATTTCTTCCACCGGGAGGAACTAATGGTCCTTAGAGGTTAGGTCGCAAGGTAGCTCTTCTAGTTTATTTAGCAGGCTTAGGTCACTCTTCTCACTAACCTCCTTGAAAGCTTTGAGATCATCAATTAAATCTTTGAGTACCTGGATCCTAAAAATTAGTGACTCCTTGATCTCAACATAAGAGTCCTTGCTGGAGATGACACCGATAGATATCAAGGTGCTTCTCTTCAGATCCTTCATCTCTTTCCATTTGCTAAGATTCTTTTCTAAATTATCAATCTCTTGAGAGATAAGAGAGACAAAGTCATCTAACTCTGCTCTTACCTTCCTCATCTTACCCGTCTTTTCTGCAACCTCTGATAGCAAAGAAACTCCCTGAGTATGCATTATTTCAATATAATTCTCTAAGACTTTTTCTTTCAAATAAGTCTTCTCTACTTTTTGAATGACTGGGTCATCTATGGAGAAGGCCTCTGGAGTTGCCGCTTTAGGGGGAAGAGTGAACCTTCTTATTACTGTTGTTAGTTGCTCTGTCTTAGCCTTGTAATAATCTTTCATCTCCTTCTCTCGGTCAAATTTCTAGACCATGATGTCCATAGCAGACTGAAGGTTGCTTTTCACACCTTCGTGAGTGACTTTGCCAAGTTCGACATGAGAGATGGAATAGCTGCTCATTTCAAAACCCTCAAGGGTTACATCCTGTGGAGGCTTGGCAATTTCCAAAAAAAAATTCCCTTTTTCCTCGACCAATTTCGAGAGGATCCTTGGCCTCTTAGGAGCTTTAGCTTTCACTGGCACTATTTTGCCAAAGTCGAAGTCATCTGGAAAGATGGCCAACTTCTTTCTTTTAGGGGTGAAAGTTGTCATCCAAAGCGAGAGAGAAGTATCTGATGTGGCAATGGTTCCCTCAGTTGATGTTACTGTGGCAACTTCCACACTGCTAGTGGTGATAGTGGTCGTAGTTGGAGTAACTGGCAAAACTGTACTAACTACTGATTATGGCTCTTATGTAGGGCTTTCTGCCAAGTTGAAAGAAGGAGATGATAAACTTGGAATGGACCCAAAAGAGTGAGAAAAACCTCTAGAAGTGCCCTGAGAATTGCCAAATATGACTCTAGATGGAAAGGCAGCTCCAGAAGAGAGAACACTGATCGGAGAGATAGGAGAAGAGGGTACCATAAGAGACTGAGAGGGAGAAGGAGAGACGCTCTTGAGCGGCTGTGCTTCTTCTTGTGAGAGTGAATGTTGATCATCTGTCTCCATTGGCTGGGCTGCCTATGTCTAAGGGCTATGTTCTTTGGTTCTTTTTGCTACCGCTTCAAGCTCTTTAGTAGTCTTTGGTTTCTTAGACACAAAAATGATTCTAGGCTTGTGAGGCCTAGAAGGGAAAGGTACATCACCTTTGTTTTTGGTTTTGTTCTCTACCTTATTCTTTATCTCTGCTTGATATTCAGCCTCTGATCCTGTGGCAAATTCTTTCAAGACGATCTCTTTGGCTGCTAACCAATCATTGGTGTTAGCCAATATTGGTTTGAATCTTTTTCTCAGAGAAGTTAGCTCTTTTTGAGACCACTAAGTTGGAGGAAGAGGGGAACTAGAAACCTTTTCGGCCAGGTATCTGCTATTGATAATATTTTCATCATCGATCAGACCAGAGGGGATCTCTGCAAGCCCCAGATATTCGATCTACTCTAGGGTCAGCCTGTAAAAGTCTATTTTTTTAATTTCTTCGACTATCCTCAGGTCGATCCAGATATCTTCAATCATGGGCTCATGGAACTGAGTTCTCCATCTAATTTTGTCCTTGACTCCCCTGTAGTCAAATTTTTCTCTTCTCTTGAATGGTTTTAGAGTGACCATCTGCATTTCTGTTTCCATGACTTTGGCTTTGGCTGCTGTTGCAATGGAATACCTACTAATTTTGATTAGAAACTTGAAACCTGGTTTTTTCAGCTCCATTTGTCTGGTATGCATGATGATCAGTTGTCGGCAAAGTTCCATTAGTACCAACCTATCTGAAGGGAACTTGGGGAGCATATAGGGGTAGCCTTGAAAAAAGCCAACCCAAAGATAGCAGAAAGTGAGAAATTGAAGGAACATGTAGTCGTAATCATTGACCACTATCAAAGCCTCATCTGATACTCTCTTCTGCTCAAGCTGAGGGTCGAAGAGACATAGAAATATGACAAAAAAGGCATCATTTATTCTTTTAAAATGATGGGTCAATCCTTGCAGAGTCAGCTGAGGGTAATATGAGTACATTGGGGTCGTCTTTCTATCTCCCTCTATGGTTAAGCCCAGAAAAATTTGCATTATGGCAGTTATGTATACAAGGTACGAAGTCATATAAAACTTGTAAGAAGTATGTACCTTAGTTAGCTATTCATGAAGGGCGTTATTGATCTGTTATCCTCAAAAGATGACCTGTTTGCCTTGGAGGATGATTTTAATGAATGGGTACATCCATTCATGGAACAGTGAAGAAGACGGCAGGCCTCGTACCCTACTGAGAAGAGTGATCAAGTCGCCAACTTCCTCAATGAAGTCACTCCTCAAAAAGTTTTGCAGCCATCTTGATAAGTTGGTTCTGGGGGTCTTCAACTATTTATAGTTCATTACTTTCTTTGCCCTCTCAAGGTCTTTGTTGTATTCTTTCTGCACATTCACGAAGTCAATCTTGGTTACTTCAATGGTTGGAGGGCACATGAAAAATTTATCGATGAATTCAGGATCCAGCCGAATCACCACATTGCTATTAGCATCTGAGACCGACCTGGTCTCTTTGTTGTAGAAGCAGGCACCTTGGAGAATGAACTCTATATGATGAGTTGCCACTGAAAAAGTGGCCACCAAGTGGATGTTACTCTCGATGATCCTCTTTATCCCAGTGCTTGGGTTCATCGCCTTTGTTTGAGCTATGAATTCGGCCATGTCAATGTGGCCAATTTCAGTGTCTTAGATGTCGTCGACATTTGAAGAGACCGACGTGAGCGAGAAGACACCTTGATATTTGTATTTCATGGTCTTCACCTTTTTCAAAGATGTTTCAGACATGGAAACTAGTTTTAGTCAGACAGGTGTCGATGAGCAAGAGTTCTCTAAAGGTACTGCAGACATGATTATGAGATTAAAAGAAAGTGGACGAATAGAAAAAATGCAATTTAAGTGATCATGGTCAATGGAGGTCACTTAAAAAGGCCAGGTTGAAAAAAGAACCAAAAAATGAGAAAGAAAGGGGAAGAAAAAGACAACACAAAAAATCCTACGGAGTTAGGAAAATCCAGAGGAAGGATGCATGGGTGACAAAATTTGCCACCCCTACAAGTTGGAGTAAAAAAAGATGCAAGGGCGGTGAAATTCGCTGCCCATGCATGATTGGCCTACACAGGCGGTAAATTTTGCCGCCCTTGCAGGCTAGAGGAGAAAGAGGTAGGAGTAGCAAAATTTGTCGCCCCTACAACAACAGAATGCACGAGCGGCAAAATTTGTCACCCTTGTAGGAAAAGAAAGAAACATGGAGGGGCGGTGAAATTCGCTGCCCCTACAGGTAAGGACTGCATGATAAGGGATGTGAGGGCAGCAACTTTCATCACCCTTGTGTACAAGGATTGCTTGGGCGGTCAAATTCACTGCCCTTGTAGCTAAAAAGGCTTGGGAGCTGAGGCACGGGTGGCAAAATTCACTGCCCAAGATGGCTTTGAGAGGAAACCCGTGGGTAAAGGAGAGAGACAGCATTTTAAGCCATCCCTGCAGGTAGGTAGGCATGGAAGGTCGATCAGGGGGGAAGGGACTGAAGAAGAGCACAACAAAAACTCAAAATAAAATGAAAAGAAGAAAAAGACGCTAAAATAGAAAGAGTAAAGACGATAAAAACTAAAAATAAGACCTACCTAGAAATCTACACATGCCACAAGGTCAAATCTGCCAAGTTGCACTTCGAGTCGTTCGCTAGATCATCCAGACGCGAAGGGCAAGAGGAGAGGAGGAAGCAATGAGAAGAATGGGGTTCAAATCAGTTTATATGGAGTGAAAAACAACCCCAGCAACCCACCGCGTAAGGCAATAAATGTTGCACATGAAAATTGAGGCATGTTTGGGCGACAAAATTTGCCGCCCTTGCATGTTTTGGTGAGTTCGAACGTAAGGGCAACATATTTTGCCACCCTTGTAGGTCAAGATGCAAGGGTGGCAAAATTTTCCACCATTGCAAGAAAAATGCAGAGGCGGAAAAAATTGTCGCCCTTTCTTTACAAAGGTCAAAATGCACTGGCGGCAAAATTTGTCGCTCGTGCACAGAAAGAAAGAAAAGACCAACTCTAAAAGAGGCAGTCTGAGGGAGGGGTTCCTTGGTCACAACGAGATCGTAACCACTCTCACGTTCCTAAGCCAAGATGAGAATGAATTCAAAACTCGTCTCAAAAACAAACTTAAAGAGACAAAAAATAAAATGGACAAGTTTCGTAGGGGGTTGTTCTCAAAAATGAGCTAATCTGATTTTGAAAATAATAGATGGTTCTTGTTGGAGAACTTTCATTAATCAAATTGATTAGCGGGAGTAGAAACTAGTCTCTAAGTGCCTTCATCTAAGCCATTGGGCTACGGAGTCAGGCTAAAAACTAAAAAAATAGACAAAACATAAAAACTGTACATATATACAAATGGACTTCTCCAAGCCTCAAGGATTGAATAGCTTCAGATGTTGTCCACTATGAGGTAGTGCAAATGGTGTTTCATCTTGGTATTCCAGTAAGAAGCTAGCCTTACCACATAGCTGTCGAATGGTGAATGGGCCTCTCCACAGGGAGTCAAATTTGCCATGCATCCCTTTTGGTTCTCGCTTCTTATCCCACAACAAGACTCGATCTCTGACTCAAAATTTGTGAACTTTAGCTTTCTTATCAAAGAGTGCCTTCACCCGGTTCTGATGTTCCTTTATCTGATCCACTACCATAGCTTGATTCTCATTCAGCTCGTTTAGACACATGATTCTTTTGTCGACTGAGCTTTCAAAGGTTGAGTCTTCAATTGCTTTAGTTAATTTGAGCACTGGCAGCTCAAGGGTGATAGAGATTTTTGCATTTAAACTATAAAGAAGCTGGAAAGGGGACATACCTATAGCCCTTTTGGGTGTTATTCTATCCCCCCATAAAGCATCATACAATGCTTTGTGTCAAGTTTTCTGATTATCATCCACCAACTTTCCTGATAATAGTGACCAGGTTCTTGTTACTCGATTTTGCTTGGCCATTTTTTTGAGAAAAATAATCTGAAGTATGCGATAAGATAATCCCATAATAAAAATAGAATTGAGTAATTTCCTGAGATAAAAAATAGGTCGCATTATCTGTTATGATCTTTAGTGGAACCCCAAACCTGAAAATGATATTTTCTTTGAGAAAGCTGCATACCACTTCAGACATAGCATGCTTGGTTGGGATGGCCTCCACCCACTTAGCAAAATAATCTATTGCCGTGAGGACATAATCATGTCTGGCACTTGAAGATGGGTTGACTACCCCAATGAAGTCAATACCCCATTGCTAAATCGGTTCCTCGATCACTACCGGCTTGAGAGGCAATGCAAGAAGCTTAGGCTTCCCAATGAATTGTTGGCATAATTCACACCTATGCACCCATTTGTAGGCATCCTGGAAAAGTGTGGGCCAATAATACCTTGCTCATAGAATTTTGTGCATTGTCACCGGTGCAGAAAAATATTCCCCACAGGCCAGATTGTGGAAAGATTATAAGAGTCTTTCTTGTTGCACCTTGTCCACACAATGAAGAAATGCCCTGTCTAGGTTTCTCTTGTAAAGACCATTGTCCCATAGAACGTAACCAACTGATTTCAATTTAACATTCTATTTTTCTTTAAAAGAAAGATGAGTGAGACACTCACCATATGTCAGAAAATGAGCAATGTCAGAACACCACTCGTCAGTAGTGGCAACAAAGAGGACCGTAGACATGCCTTCGATCTCTACTTCTTCACTTTCTGCTTCACCTAGAATGTTGTTGGCAATCAACTAGCAAAGACCCTTTTCCCATACGAGTTTGGTTGGTTTTATGTCTAGATCAAACTCTTGAGTTTTGGTAATCTAGTTACCTCTCTTCGTACTGAACTCCTGCTGAGTCAAAATAGATTTTACTATTGTGTCTAGTACGAGAACTTCAGTGTGAGAGTTCAAGATATAAAACCTAAAATGCTTGACCGCTTTGACCACAACATATGCATGCTTCTCCATAAGGGAATATTTTAGCTCATGATCCTTGAGTGGACAACTCATGAATGAGATAGGAGATTCTACACCTTCTGGATTTTATTGGACCAAAATGGCTGATAGTGTATGTTCGGAGGCATAACTATATATTTTTAAAAATTTAGTATAATTTGGACAGACCAAGACTGGTGCACGGGTGATTACTTCTTTAATCTCTTTGAACCTTGATTTACCCTCAACAGTCCACCTAAATGTAGCATTGCCCTTTATCATGTTGACAATGTGACAGGTTTTCTCAGCAAACTCAGGAATAAACCTGTAGAGAAAATTTACCTTTCCAAAGAAAGAGTGAACTGCGGTCTTGCTAGTAGGTAGAGTAAGTTCTTGGATGAATTTGACTCTTTTTGAATCAATTTTAATACCTTTTCAAGACACGATGTGTCCGAGAAGTTTCCCTTCAGTTACTCTGAAGACAGATTTCTTTGGGTTTAAAGAGATCTCGTTCTGACGACAGCGTTCCAGTATTTTTTGCAAATGGTAAACATGCTTAGAACGATATTTTGAAAATACTGTCAGATCATCTAGGTATACTACAATGAATTTTCCCATATCATTTTTGAAAGCGAGATCCATCGCCCTTTGAAATGTGGCACCTGCATTTATCAGACCAAAAGGTATTCTTCGATAAGCGAATGTGCCTCATGGTGTGGTGAACGTTGTCTTGTGCTTATTTGCTTTTCTGACTTTGGCCTAATTGTACCTCAAAAAACCATCTAGCATTGATAACATTTATGAACATGTTATCATTTGTAGGACTTGATCCATAATAGGAAAGGGGTAGTTATCTTTTAAAGATAACTAGTTTAAGTTTCTAAAATCCACACAGATTTGAATTTTGCCATTCTTTTTCTTGACAGGCACTATGTTGGCAATCCATGTTGAGTGATGGATTGAAAAAATTATTCGAGCGTCAAGCATCTTTTGTATCTCAACTAAAATAGTACTTGAGATTTTTAGATTATATTGCCTAAATTTTTGCTTGTAAGGTACAGAGTTGGCTTTCAAGGGAATGTCGTGAGGGATGCCATTTGGCCTGAGTGATTTCAAATCATCATAGGAATAGGCTAGTACATCCATATATTGGTGGAGTAGACTAGCAAGCTCAAATCTTTCTTTGGGAGTGCAGCATTTCCCAATGTTTACCATCTTAAGATCGCGCTTGGTTCCTAAGTTGCCCTGATCAAAATCTTGGGAAGAATTTGAATCTATTTGTTGTTGTTTAATAAACATGTCATGGTTATCAAACAACTTCTCTAGAGAAACCAGACCTTTGGGAATTCTATTCCCCCTAAACTGTAAGAAATCCTCACCTGTGTTCGTATTGGTCTCAGGAGTTGCTCCACATTCTTGGAGTTCACTACCTTCAAAACACAGTTGTTCGAAACTATCATTTTGCTCCAAGAAGGTGATGATTTAATTGTCATTGTTAAATACTTGCCAGTGGCTGACATTATCTAGTACACTTGGTTGAAAGACTAGTTCAATAGTGTACCTATCTCCCTTAAAGTTTGGGTGAGGGACTAGAAGGGTGGCAGAGACAGCCAATGCATCTACCCGATCATTGAATTCTCTTGGAACGGTAGAGATGTTGAAAGCATCAAAATTTTCAATCTGGTCCCAGACCAGGTTGCGATAGTGATGCAACTTTTCATTTTTCGTCTGATAGAGGTTCCTCACCTGGCAAACTCTCAACTCAGCATCTCTTTTAGCATGGAGTAGCCTAATGCCCCTTTCTCTGGCAGCCTGTAGTCCAAGTAATAGGGACTCGTACTCAACCGTGTTATTGGTATTGTTGAACTACAATTTGTAGGACAAAGGAATAATGTCTCCTTGAGGAGATACCAGCACAACCCTAGCTCTTGAACTAGTAGAAGAGCAGCTGTCGTCAAATTCTAAGGTCTATACCTTGTTAGATGCTACCTTTTCTTTGAAAACTCCTTTGTTTGGGGAAAGAAGCTCTTCCATGTGTTCATTTTGATTTATCGATTTTCTCGCTGCACCAACTGAACACAATCTCAAGTAATTACCTGTAAGAGTTTCATCAGATGTCTCATGGGTTCCGTCTATAGATAGAAAGTAGTTGCCCATGCCCGAGGACTCAAATAAAATTTGAGCTTCTAGTGCTAACGATCGGATAACTACATACCTTGCTTCTTTTTCAAGAAGTAACTTCTTCACAACACCTTGAACTAGAATCCTTGCTTCCGACAAGTCCATATTTAGCTCGCCTCCAACATCTTTGCAGAAATTTTGTCAAAGCAGGATGCCATAAGATGCTAGAACATCGGCCACTAAAATCGTCATTTTTATCTGCTTTTTTGGAAAAGTCGAGAAGACATATTGAGCATCTTTTATTTGATCAAGGAGAGGGACTTGCTTATTTTCCATGGAAAAACACCTCCCAAAAGTTTTGGTCAAAGTCAGGCCAAAAGAATCCACCACTTTCGCGGGCATGACATTATCTGAAGCTCAAGAGTCTATAATACAATTACTCAATTTATAACTATTTATAAATAGGGAAACATAGAAATATTCTATTTTTTTGGGAGCGACAGGAGGAGTCACAACAAGATTGTTTTGGGCTAGTTTATCTTTAGGGGGATTATGAACGGCCTTCAAAAAATCTTGTCCTATGGGGACGGCGTTGTTTTTCACATATTTTGCTAACCTATCAAACTATTTTGGGTTAGCTCTCAAATATTCAACCTCTATCATTTGAATTTTAGTCTTTTTAGCATGATCAATTATATCAAATATTTGAAAAGAACTTGCAACAAAGGAAGAGAGTCCATCATCAGGGACTCTAGTAGGCACGGCACTGGTCTGAGTAACAGAAGTGGAAGATATCGAGTGATTGGGAGTACTTACTTTTTTATGAGTTACCTGATCTTTTAATTGCGAAGGCAATAGAGTCCCTCGTTGGGTAATAAAAACCGATTGTCGGGTTTCCTCCCCTACCTTTCCTTTGTCAGTCTTTGAAGCTAATTGATTTTGAGATTTGGTGAAAATAGCGTAAGATCCATTCAAACCCTCTCTTTTACTTCCAGCTTCATCTTGATAATCCAAAAAACTGATATTAGAGTCACCAGCTAATTCTTCTTCCTACTCATCAAAGATATCAGCATCTTCTTGTCGGTCCAACTGAGGTTAAAATGAATTATCGTGCTCAGCCTCTAGGTAACTGACTGCTGAATTGGCAGATGTTGCTTCAATGGCCAATCTCCCTGGAGGGGGAGGTAGGCGACTGGATTGCCCTTGGTTTTGGGTAGCATTACCCTAGTATTACTAATTTTGGAACGTTCTCTTAGGCACATCTCAATAGGTAGCAGCAGACATACCTTAAGCTACTTGCTTCTTCAAAGCTATCATTTCATTTGTCAATTTCTATACCATAAGATCTGTAGTACCTAAAGAACTTTCAGCAGATGAAGAAAATTTATTTTTACTAGGGTCTTTTTTATCTTACCTACCAAGATAAGATCATCCTCAATCTTAGTAGCTAAACTTTGAGCCAAAGCTAGATCCATAGGGCCAGCTCGCTTCAACAGGAAACTTACTTCGAGAAGTTGCGAATTGATAAAAAAGCACTTGAGATTTTTTGGCGTGGGTTGAGCCATAGTCAGAATCTAGTTTCTCAACTTGTTGAATTTAGCTATGAAATCCCTCATGGGTTCTTGAGATTCTTTTTTCAACTGTGTTAGCTGAGCCAATAAAGCGTGTGCATCTTCAGCAAGTTTAAACTTAGCTTCGAATTTGGACTTGAGCGTATCCCAGTCTGTTACTGACCCGACCTGCAGGTGATAAAACCAATTCGTGGTGGCTCCTTGCAAAGTTTCCACAAAAAGCGTAACTGCTACATCCTTGAATTCCACGCTGATCACGCCACATGCTATGGAGAAAGCGGCAATATGCTCATCGAAATAAACATTTCCATCACCAAAAAACTTAGGAATTTTTTTCTAAAACTATGAGGTAGTTCATGTAGAGGTGCAGTCAAATTGAGAGAACCAAAAGAATTACCCCACGGGCCTTGAGCCATTATGTTAAGATGATTAAATGGTGGGATAACAAACTTTGGTGAGGTATTTATAGGTAGGACGCGATTAACAACAAGAAAAAAAGCTCTATCTTATGTCGGTGACCTGATAAGGTTAGGAGGAAAACTCCTAGAATGTTGGAGGAAAGATGATGGAGGAAAGAGATCAAAGTTGCTTTGTTATGCCAACTCAAACACAGGGTCAAAAACACCCTTGGATCTCTGGCTTTTGGTGTAGCGTGGAGTTGCCAGATT
Organism: Torreya grandis; assembly: GCA_037957365.1. Taxonomy (NCBI): domain Eukaryota; kingdom Viridiplantae; phylum Streptophyta; class Pinopsida; order Cupressales; family Taxaceae; genus Torreya; species Torreya grandis. The sequence goes on along the minus strand of JARHVA010005668.1, from coordinate 682,507 downwards.
TTATATAGAAAAGGGACTGAAACTACTTCAAATTGGAGCTTGAGGCTTCAAAATGCACATTCGTAGTCCCTAGCGGAGTCGCCAAAAAATTGTTGGGTGAATATTTTATCGTCAACTAACTGAAGACAAAATGGGTATATCAACCACAGCATAGGGAGATTTACACCACAAAAAATATGGGTTTATCAGATTTGGATGAAGTAAATCTCTCCTCTCATCAAGGGGAGGTTCCCTATAAATATTTACGTGCTGGATATATATATATATATATATATATAATGAAGTAGAAAATAACACATGGGGTGGTATAACAGCATCTACCTCTCTTTTTTCAGAAGTAATGTATAAAGAACAGAAAGAAGGATATCATGATCCTTAGCTAACAACACTCCTCTTCTTTCAAAAATGGTATTAAACGGGAAGCAGAAGATCACTTGAAGTAATAAAGTCCACAAGAACAATTACGCAAGCACAAATTCTTCCGTAGTCTTCTTTATTGATCTGGAACAGACGTAGTCGTAGAGTAAAACGAAGCACAAAGTCTTCGCATGAAACTACAAAAGATAAATGAATCTTAAAGATAAAAGTAGCTCAAAGTCTATCATCTACCTTTTAGAAACATTCTCAGATAATATAAACACACCCACTTTGCTTATTAAATTAGATAAACAAGAGATTATCAGGAAAGAGAACATAAGAAACTGTTTCCTAGACAACACAGATAACTTCAACACAAAGTCTGAAATAAATCTGCTTCTCATTTATTTAACAAAATATGATTTACAAGTTTGAGCACAAAGTCTCAAAAATTGTTTCAATTTCGGCAGAGTGTTTGCTCTCAATTTTTCTAAGATCATTTACAAATGAGGTCTCCACTATATATAGGGAGAAAATCCTCAAAAACTAAAAAATAATAAAATACAAAAATATCTTAGTCAAAGATGACTCATCTTTGACTTTGAGATATTTTTTTGAAATATTTACATATAATTACATCTTACAAAATTGCATGCACTTTTCACAAAACAAAAGTGCATAAAGAAAGAAGAAGAAAGAAGGGAAAAAATTTAGTTCTTGCTGCCAGATTTCTTCATATGAGCATCGTACATAGTGATGGATGCTTGAATTTCTACGTTGTTTAGCGCAATCGTGTTTTTGGAGACGATTATGGCTCTGATTAATGCGTCTTTCAATGTTGTGATGGCCTTAGCATGACCAGTTAACCTGGATTTTAGATTTTCTAAAGTTAACTGAGCGTCGAGAATATTGTCCATAAAAGATATTGAGAAGGATTTTTCTTCAAAATCTCTCTGAATCATCTCTTTGAAACTCTAAATCATTTCTTCCATCGAGAGAAACTGATGGTCTTTAGAGGTTAGGTCGCAAGGCAGCTCTTCTAGTTTATTTAGCAGGCTTAGGTCGCTCTTCTCACTAGCCTCCTTGAAAGTTTTGAGATCATCAATTAAATCTTTGAGTACCTGGATTCTAAAAATCAGTGACTCTTTGATCTCAACATAAGAGTCCTTGCTGAAGATGACACCGATAGATATCAAGGTGCTTCTCTTTAGATCCTTCATCTCCTTCCATTTGCTAAGATCCTTTTTTGAATTATCAATCTCCTAAGAGATAAGAGAGACAAAGTCATCTAACTTTGCTCTTACCTTTTTTCATCTTACCCATCTTTTCTCCAACATCTGATAGCAAAGAAACTCTCTGAGTATGCATTCTTTCAATATACTCCTCCAAGACTTTTCCCTTCAAGTAAGTCTTCTCTACTTTTTGAATGACTGGGTCATCTACGAAGAAGGCCTCTAGAGTTGTCGCTTCAGGGGGAAGAGTGAACCTTCTTATTACTGTCGTTAGCTACTCTGTCTTGACCTTGTAATAATCTTTCATCTCTTTTTCTTGGTCAAATTTCTGGACCATGATGTCCATAGCAGACTGAAGGTCGCTTTTCACACCTTCGTGAGTGACTTTGCCAAGTTCAACACGAGAGATGGAATAGTTGCTCATTTCAAAACCCTCAAGGGTTGCATCCTGTGGAGGCTTGGCAATTTCTAAAAAATTTTGCTTTTTTTTCTCGATCAATTTCGAGAAGATCCTTGCCTCTTAGGAGCTTTAGCTTTCACCGACACTATTTTGCCAAAGTCGAAGTCATCTGGAGAGATGGCCAACTTCTTTCTTTTGGGGGTGAAAGTTTTCATCCAAGGCGGGAGAGAAGTATCTGCTGTGGCAATGGTTCCCTCAGTTAATGTTACTGTGACAACTTCCACACTGCTAGTGGTGACAGTGATCGTAGTTGGAGTAATCGATGAAACTGTACCAACTACTGATTCTAGCTCTTGTGTAGGGCTTTTTGCCAAGTTGAAAGAAGGAGATGATAAACTTGGAATAGACCCAAAAGAGCAAGGACAACCTCCAAAAGCACGCTGAGGATTGTCAAATATGACTCTAGAAGGAGAGGCAGCTCTAGAAGAGGGAACACTAATCGGAGAGATAGGAGAAGAGGGTACCACAAGAGACTGAGAGGGAGAAGGAGAGACACTCTTGAGTGGCTGCGCTTCTTCTTGTGAGAGCGGAGGTCTAGTGCTTGGTTGCTCTAACTGTTGATCATCTGTCTCTATTGGCTGGGTTGCCTGTGTCTGAGGGCTCTATTCTTCGATTCCTTTTGCTGCCGCTTTAGGCTCTTCAGTAGTCTTTGGTTTCTTAGACACAAAGATGATTCTAGGCTTGTTAGGCCTAGAAGGAGAAGGTACATCACCTTTGTTTTTAGTTCCGTTCTCTACCTTCTTCTTTATCTCTGCTTGATATTCAGCCTCTGATCTTGTAACAATTCTTTCAAGATGATCCTTTTGGCTGCTAACCAATCATTGGTGTTAGCCAATATTAGTTCGAATCTTTTTCTCAGAGAAGTCAGCGCTTTCTGAGACCATTGAGTTAGAAGAAGAGGGAAACCATCAACTTTTTCGGCTAGGTATCTGCTATTGATAATATTTTTGTCATCGATCAGACTAGAGGGGATCTCTGCAAGCCCCAAATATTTAATCTACTCTAAGGTCAGCGTGTAAAAGTCTATTTTTTTTATTTCTTCAACTGTCCTCAGGTCAATCTAGATATCTTCAATCATGGGCTCATGAAACTGAGTTTTCTATCTGATTTTGTCCTTGACTCCCCTGTAGTCAAATTTTTCTCTTCTCTTGAATGGTTTTAGAGTGACCATCTGCATTTTTATTTCCATGACTTTGGCTTTAGCTGCTGTTGCAATGAAATACCTACCAATTTTTATTAGAAACCTGAAGCCTGATTTCTTCAGCTCCATTTGTCTGCTATGCACGATGATCAGTTGTCGGTAAAGTTCCATTAGTACCAACCTATCTGAAAGAAACCTGGGGAGCATATAGGGGTAGCCTTGAAAAAAGCCAACCCAAAGATAGTAGAAGGTGGGAAATTGAAGGAACATGCAGCCCTAATCGTTGACCACTGTCTAAGCCTCGTTTGATACTCTCTTCTGCTCAAGCTGAGGGTCGAAGAGACATAGAAATATGGCAAAGAAGGAGTCATTTATCCTTTTGAAATGACGAGTCGATCCTTGCAGAGTCAGCTGAGGGTAATATGAGTACACTGGGGTCGTCTTTCTATCCCCCTCTATGATTAAGCTCAAAAAAGTTTGCATTGTGACAGCTATGTATACAAAGTATGAAGTCATATAAAACTTGTAAGAAGTATGTACCTTAGTTAGCTGCTCATGGAAGGCATTGCTGATCTACTCTCCCCAAAAGATGACATGTTTGCCTTGGAGGATAATTTTAATGAATGGGTACATCTATTTATAGAACAGTGAAGAAGATGGGAGGCCTCGTACCCTACTGAGAAGGGTGATCAAGTCACCAACCTCCTTAATGAAGTCACTCCTCAGAAAGTTCCACAGCCATCTTGATAAGTTGGTCTTAAGGGTCTTCAACCATTTGTAGTTCATTACTTTTTTTGCCCTCTCAGGGTCTTTATCATATTCCTTCTGGGCATTCACGAAGTCAATCTTGGTTACTTCGGTGGTTAGAGGGCACATGAAAACTTTATTGATGAATTTAGGATCTAGTCGAATCACCACATTGTCATTGGCATCTGAGACTGACTTGGTCTCTTTGATGTAGAAGCGAGCACCTTAGAGAATGAACTCTATATGATGAGCTGCCACTGGAAAAGCGGTCACCAGGTAGATGTTACTCTAGATGATCCTCTTTATTCTAGTGCTTGGATTCGTCGCCTTTGTTTGAGCTATGAATTCGGCCATGTCCACGTGGCCAATTTCAGTGTCCTGAATGTCATCGACATTTGAGGAGACCGACGTGAGAGAGAAGACACCTTGATATTTGTATTTCATGGTCTTCGCCTTTTTCAGAGACGCTTCAGACATGGGAACTAGTTTTGGTCAGACAGGTGTCGATGAGCAAGAGTTCTCTGAAGGTACTATAGACATAATTAAGAGATTAGAGGAAAATAGATGAATGGGAAAAATGCAATTTAAGTGATCATGGTCAATGAAGGTCACTTAAAAAGGTCGGGTTGAAAAAAAGACCAAAAAATGAGGAAAAAAGGGAAAGAAAAAGATAACACAGAAAATTCTCCAGAGTTAGGAAAATCTGGAGGAAGGATGCATAGACGGCAAAATTTATCGCCTCTACAGGTTGGAGTAAAAAAATATGCAAGGGCAGAAAAATTCACCACCCATGCATGATCAGCCTACACAGGCAGTGAATTTCGCCGCCCTTGCAGGCTAGAGGAGAAAGAGGTAGGGGCGGCAAAATTTGCCGCCCCTACAGGAACAGAATGCACGAGTGGCAAAATTTGCCGCCCTTATAGGAAAATAAAGAAATATGGAGGGGCAATGAAATTTGCCATCCCTGCAGGGAAAGACCGCACGACAGGGGATGCGAGGGCGGCAACTTTCACTGCCCCTGCGCACAAGGATGACTTGGGTGGTGAAATTCACCACCCTTGTAGCTAAAAAGGATTGGGGGCCGAGGCATGGGTGGCAAAATTTGCCGCCCAAAATGGCTTTGAGAGGAAACTCGCGAGTAAATGAGAGGGACGGCATTTTAAGCCATCCCTGCAGATAGGTAGGCATAGAAGGTCGACCCGGGGGGAAGGGACTCAAGAAGAGCACAACAAAAACTCAAAATAAAATGAAAAGAAGAAAAAGATGCTAAGATAGAAAGAAGAAAGATGATAAAAATTAAAAATAAGACCTACTTAGAAATTCGTGCATGCCACAAGGTCAAATTTGCCAAGTCGCACTTTTAGTCATTCGCTAGATCATCCAGACGCGAAGGGTAGGAGGAGAGGAGGAAGCAATGAGAAGAATGGGGTTCAAATAGGTTTATATGGGGTGAAAAACAAGCCCAACAACCCGTCGTGCGTGGTAATAAATGCCATACACAAAAATTGAGGCATACTTGGGCGACAAAATTTGCTGCCTTTGCATGTTTTGGTGAGTTTGAATGCAAGAGCAGCAAGTTTTTAAGCCCTTGCAGGTCAAGATGCAAGGGTGGAAAAATTTGCCGCCATTGCCATAAAAATGTAGGGGTGGCAAAAATTGCCGCCCTTGCTTTACAAAGGTCAAAATGCACTGGCGGCAAAATTTACCGCTCGTGCACGGAAAGGAAGAAAAGACCAACTCTAGAAGAGGCAGTCTAGGGGAGGGGTTCCTTGGTCACAATGAGATCGTAACCACTCTCACGTTCCTAGGCCAAGATGAGAACAAATTCAAAACTCATCTCAAAAACAAACTTAGAGAGACAAAAAATGAAATGGACAAGTTTCGTAGAGGGTTGTTCCCAAAAATGAGCTAATCTAATTTTGGAAACAACAGTTGGCTCTTGTTGGGGAACTTTCGTTAATCAAATTGATTAGCGAGAGTAGAAACCAGTCTCTAAGTGCCTTCATCCAAGCCATTGGGCTACGGAGTCAGGCTAAAAACCAAAGAAAAATAGACAAAACATAAAAACTGTACATATATACAAATGGACTTCTCCAAGCCTCAAAAATTGAATAGCTTCAGATGTTGTCCGCTATGAGGTAGTGCAAATGGTGTTTCATCTTGGTATTCTAGCAAGAAGCTAGCCTTACCACAGAGCTATCGAATGGTGAACGGGCCTCTCCATAGGGAGTCGAATTTGCCATGCATCCCTTTTGGTTCTCGCCTCTTATCCCACAACAAGACTCGATCTCCAACTTGAAATTTATGAACTTTAACTTTATTATCAAAGAGTGCCTTCACCCAGTTTTGATGTTCCTTAATCTGATCCACTACCATAGCTCGACGCTCATTCAGCTCGTTTAGACACATGATTCTTTTATCGATCGAGCTTTCGAAGGTTGAGTCTTCGATTGCTTTAGTTAACCTGAGCGTTGGCAGCTCAAAGGTGATGGGGATTTCTGCATTTAAACCATAAATAAGCTAGAAAGGGGACATACATATAGCCCTTTTGGGTGTTATTCTATCCGCCCATAAAGCATCATGCAATGCTGTGTGCCAAGTTCTCTGATTATCATCCACCAACTTTTTGATAATAGTGACCAGGTTCTTGTTACTCAATTTTGCTTGGCCATTTCTTTGAGAAAAATAATCTAAAGTATGGGATAAGGTAATCCCATAATAAAAATAGAATTGAGTAATTTCATGTGATGAAAAATAGGTTGCATTATCTGTTACGATCTTTAGTGGAACCCCAAACTTAAAAATGATATTTTTTTTGAGAAAGTTGCATACCACTTCAGACGTAGCATGCTTGGTTGGGATGGCCTCCACCCACTTAGTAAAATAATCTATTGCCGTGAAGACATAATCATGTCCAACACTTGAAGATGGGTTGACTACCCTAATGATGTCAATACCCCACTACTGAAACAGTTCCTCGATCACTACCAGCTTGAGAGGTAATGCAGGAAGCTTAGACTTTCCAACGAATTATTGGCACAATTCACACCTATGTACCTATTTGTAGGCATCCTGGAAAAGCGTGGGCCAATAATACTTTGCTCCTAAAATTTTGTGCGTTGTCATTGGTGCAAAAAAATATCTCCCATAGGCCAGATTGTGGAAAGATTCTAAGAGTCTTTCTTGTTGCGCATTGTCCACACAATGAAGAAATGCCCCATCCAGATTTCTCTTGTAAAGACCATTATCCCACAGAACGTAACCAACTGATTTCACTTTAACATTTTGTTTCTCTTTAAAAGAAAGATGAGCGCGACACTCACCATATGTCAGAAAATGAGCAATGTCAGAATACCACTCGTTAGTAGTGGCAACAAAGAGGATCGTAGGCATGCCTTCGATCTCTACTTCTTCACTTTCTGCTTCACCTAGAATGTTGTTGGCAATCAACTGGCAAAGACCCTTTCCCCATACGAGTTTGGTTGGTTTGATGTCTAGATCAAACTCCTGAATTTTAGCAATCCAGTTACCTCTCTTCGTACTGAACTCTTGCTGAGTCAAAATAGATTTTACTGTTGTGTCTGGTACAAAAACTTTAGTGTGAGAGTTCAGGATATAAAACCTGAAATGCTTGACCGCTTTGACCATAGCGTATGCATGGTTCTCCATAAGAGAATATTTTAGCTCATGATCATTAAGTGTACAACTCATGAATGAGATAGGAGATTCTGCACCTTCTGAATTTTGTTGGACCAAAATGGTCGATAGTGTATGTTCGCAGGCATAACTATATATTTTAAAACTTTTAGTATAATCTGGACAGACCAAGACTGGTGCACGGGTGATTGCTTCCTTAATCTCTTTGAACGCTAATTTACCCTCAACAGTCCACCTAAATGTAGCATTGCCCTTCATCATGTTGACAATGTGACGATTTTTCTCAGCAAACTCAGGAATAAACCTTTAGAGAAAATTTACCTTTCTAAAGAAAGAGTGAACTGCAGTCTTGCTGGTAGGCAGAGTAAGTTTTTGGATGGATTTGACTCTTTTTGAATCAATTTTAATACCTTCTCAAGACATGATGTGTCCGAGAAGTTTCCCTTCAGTTACTCTAAAGATAGATTTCTTTGGGTTTAAAGAGATATCGTTCTGACGACATCGTTCCAGTATTTTTTACAAATGGTAAACATGTTTTAAAAATATTGTCAAATCATTCAGGTATACTACAATGAATTTTCTCATCTCATCTTTGAAAGAGAGATCCATCGCCTTGTGAAATGTGGCACATGCGTTTATCAGACCAAAAGGTATTCTTTGATAAGCGAATTTGCCTCATGGTGTGGTGAACGCTGTCTTATGCTGATCTTCTTTTCTGGCTTTGACCTGATTGTACCCCAAAAAACTATCTAGCATTAATAACATTTCTGAACCTGTTACCATTTGTAGAACTTGATCCATAATAGGACGGGAGTAGTTATCTTTTAAAGATAACTAGTTTAAGTTTCTAAAATCCACACAGATTCAAATTTCGCCATTCTTTTTTTTGACAAGCACTATGTTAGTAATCCATGTTGAGTGATGGATTGGAAAAATTATTCGGGCATCAAGCATCTTTTGTATCTCAGCTAAAATAGTACCTGAGATTTTTGAATTATATTGCCTGGATTTTTGCTTGTAAGGTACAGAGTTGGCTTTCAGGGGAATGTCATGACGGATGTCATTTGACCTGAGTGATTTTAGGTCATTGTAGGAATAGGCCAGTACATCCATATATTGGTGGAGTAGAATAGCAAGCTCAAATCTTTCTTCGGGAGTGCAACATTTTTCAATGTTTACCATCTTAGGATCGCGCTTGGTTCCCAAGTTGACCTGATCAAAATTTTGGAAAGAATTTGAATCTATTTGTTGTTTAATAAACCTGTCATGGTTATCAAATAACTTTTCTAGGGAAACCAGACCTTTGAGAATCATATTCTCCTTAAGCTGTAGGAAATCTTCACCTGTGTTCATATTGGTCTCAAGAGTTGCTCCACATTCTCGGAGTTCACTACCTTCAAAACACAATTGTTCAAAACTGTCCTTTTGCTCCAAGAAGGCGATGATTTGATCGTCGTTGTTAAATACTTGCCAGTGGTCAGCATTATCTGGTACACTTAGCCAAGAGACCAATTCAATAGTGTACCTATCTCCCTTAAAGTTTGGGTGAGGGACTAGAAAGGTGGCAGAGACAGCCAATGCATTTACCCGGTCATTGAATTCCCTTGAAATGGCAGAGATGTTGAAAGCGTCAAAATTTTCAATCTGGTCCTAGACCAGGTTGCAATAGTGACGCAACCTTTCATTTTTCATCTGATAGAGGTTCCTCACCTAGCAGACTATCAACTCAGCATCCCCTTTAGCATGGAGTAGCCTAATGCCCCTTTATCTGGCAGCCTATAGTCTGAGCAATAGGGACTCATACTCAACCGTGTTGTTGGTATTGTTGAACTGTAATTTGTAAGATGAAAGAATAATGTCTCCCTGAAGAGATACCAACACAACTCCAGCTCCTGAACCAGTAGAGGAGCAGCTGCCATCAAATTCTAAGGTCCATACCTCATTAGACGCTACTTTTTCTTTGAAAACTCTTTTGTTTGGGGAAAGAGGTTCTTCCATGTGTTCATTTTGATTTGTTGATTTTCTCGCTGCACCAGCTGAACACAATCTCAAGTTATTACCCGTAAGAGTTTCATCAAATGTCTCATGGATTTCGTCTGTAGATAAGAAGTAGTTGCCCATGCCCGAGGACTCAAATAAAATTTGAGCTTCTGGTGCTAACGATCGGGTAACTACATACCTTGCTTTTTTTTCAAGAAGCAACTTCTTCATGACACTTTGAACTGAAATCCTTTCTTCTGACAAGTCCATATTTAGCTCACCTCCAATCTTTGCAAAAAATTTGCCCAAGCAGGATGCCGTAAGATGTTAGAACATCGGCCACTAAAACTGTCATTTTTATCTATTTTTCTGTAAAAGTCGCGAAGACATATTGAGCATCTTTTATTTGACCAAGGAGAGGGACTTGCTTATTTTCTATGGAAAAACACCTCCCAAAAAATTTGGTCAAAGTCAGGCCAAGAGAATCCGCCACTTTCGCGGACATGACATTATCTAAAGCTCAAGAGTCTATAATACAATTACTCAATTTATAACTATTTATAAATAGGGAAACATAGAAAGGTTTTATTTTTTTGAGAGCGACAGGAGGAGTCACAACAAGATTGTTTTGGGCCAGTTTATCTTTAGGGGGATCATGAACGACCTTCAAAGAATCTTGTCCTACGGGGACGGCGTTGTTTTTCACATATTCTGCTAACCTATCAAACTGTTCTGGATTAGCCTTCAAATATTCAACCTCTGTCATTTAAATTTTAGTTTTTCTAACATGATCAATTATATCAAATATTTGAATAGAACTTGCAACAGAGAAAGAGAGTCCATCATCAGGGACTCTAGTAGGCACGACACTTGTCTGAGTAACAGAAGTGGAAGATATCGGGTGATTGGGAGTACTTACTTTTTTATGGGTTACCTAATCTTTTAATTGTGAAGGCAATGGGGTCCCTCATTGGGCAATGAAAACCGATTGTTGGAGTTCTTCCCCTACCTTTCCTTTGTTGGTTTGTGAAGCTGATTGATTTTGAGATCTGGTGAAAATATCGTAAGATCCATTCAAACCCTCTCCTTTACTTCCAACTTCGTCTTGATAATCTAAGAAACTGATATTGGAGTCACCAGCTAATTCTTCTTCTTGCTCATCGAAGAGATCAGCGTCTTCTTGTCGATCCAACTGAGGTTGAAACGAATTATCGTGCTCAGCCTCTAGGTAACCGACCGTTGAATTGGCAGGTGCTGCTTCAATGGCCAATCTCCTTGGAGGGGGAGGTAGGCAATTGGATTGCCCTTGGTTTCGGGTAGCATTACCCTGATATTATTGATTCTGGAATGTTCTCCTAGGTGCATCTCGATAGGAAGGAACAAACATACTTTAAGCTATTTGCCTCTTCAAAGCTATCAGTTCATTCGTCAATTTCTGCACCATAGGATCTGTAGTACCTAAAAAACTTTCAGCAGATGAAGAGAATTTATTTTTACTAGGGTCTTTTCTGATCTTACCTGCTAGGATAAGATCATCCTCAATCTCAGTAGCTAAACTTTGAGCCAAGGCTAGATCCATAGGGCCAACTCGCCTCAACAGAAAACTTACTTTGAAAAGCTGTGAATTGATAAAAAACACTTGAGATTTTTTGGCATGCGCTGAGCCACAGTTGAAATCTGATTTCTCAACTTGTTGAATTTAGCTATGAAATCCCTCATGGGTTCTTGGGATTCTTTTTTCAACTATGTTAGCTGAGCCAACAAAGCGTGTGCATCTTTAGTAGGTTTAAACCTAGCTTCGAATTTGGACTTAAGCGTATCCCAGTTTGTTACTGACCCAGCCTGTAGGTGATAAAACCAATCCGCCGCGGCTCCTTGCAAGGTTTTCACAAAAAGCCTAACTGCTACATCCTCGAATTCTATGCCGATCATGCCACATGCTATGGAGAAAGTGGCAATATGCTCGTTGGGATGAACCTTTCCATCACCAAAAAACTTAAGAATTTTTTTCTAAAACTACGAGGTAGTTCATGCAGAGGTGCAGTCAAATTGAGAGGACCAAAAGAATTACCCCACGGGCCTTGAACCATTATGTTAGGATGATTAAATGGTGGGATAACAAACCTTGGTGGGGTATTTATACGTAGGACGTGATTAACAGCAGGAAAAGAAGCTCTATCTTGTGTCGGTGACCTGATAAAGTTAAGAGAAAAACTCCTAGAACATTGAAGGAAAGGTGACAGAGGAAAGAGATGAAAGTTGCTTTGTTGCGCCAACTCAAACACAGGGTCAAAAACACCCTTAGATCTCTGGCTTCTGGTGTAGCGTGGAGTTGCCAAATTTTATATGGAAAAGGGACTGAAACTGCTTCAAATTGGAGCTTGAGGCTTTAAAATGCACATTCGTAGTCCCCAGTGGAGTCGCCAAAAAATTGTTGGGTGAATATTTTTTCGTCAACTAACTGAAGACAAAATGGGTATATCAATCATAGCATAGGGAGATTTACACCATGAAAAGTATGGGTTTACCAGATCTGGACGAAATAAATCTCTCCTCTCATCAAGGGGAGGTTCCTTATAAATATTTACGTGCTGGATATATATATATATATATATATATATATATATATATATAATTAAGCAGAAAATAACACATGGGGTGGTATAACAACATCTACCTCTCTTTTTTTAGAAGGAATGTATAAAAAATAGAAAGATGGATATCATGATCCTTAGCTAACAACACTCTTCTTCTTTCAAGAATGGTATTAAATGGGAAGTAGAAGATCCCCTGAAGTAATAAAGTCCACAAGAATAATTATGCAAGCACAAAGTCTTTCGTAGTCTTCTTCACCAATCTGGAATAGACGTAGCCATAGAGTAAAATGAAGCACAAAGTCTTCGCATGAAACTACAAAAGATAAATGAATCTTAAAGATAACAGTAGCTCAAAGTCTATCCTCTACCTTTTAGAAGCGTTCTCAGATAATATAAACACACCCACTTTGCTTATTAAATTAGATAAACAAGAGATTATCAAGAAAGAGAACATAAGAAATTATTTCCTAGACAACACAGATAACTTCAACACAAAGTCTGAAATAAACATGCTTCTCATTCATTTAACAAAATATGATTTACAAGTTTGAGCACAAAGTCTCAAAAATTGCTTCAATTAGGGCAGAGTGTTTGCTCTCAATTTTTTCAAGATCATTTACAAATGAGGTCTCCACAATATATAGGGAGAAAATCCTCAAAAACTAAAAAATAATAATATATAGGGAGAAAATCCTCAAATACTAAAAAATAATAATATATAAAAATATCTCAGTCAAAGATGACTCATCTTTGAATTTGAGATATTTTTTCGAAATATTTACATGTAATTACATCTTACAAAATTGCATGCACTTTTCACAAAACAAAAATGCATAAGGAAAGAAGAAGAAATGGAAAAATTCAGTTCTTGTTGCCAGATTTCTTCATATGGGCATCGTACATAGTGATAGATGCCTGAATTTCTATGCTATCTAGCACAACCGTGTTTTTGGAGACGATTTTGGCTCTGATTAATGCGTCCTTCAATGCTGTGATGGCCTTAGCATGACCAATTAACCTGAATTTTAGATTTTCTAAAGTTAACTGAGCGTCTAGAATATTGTCCACAGAAGACATTAAGAAAGATTTTTCTTCAAAATCTCTTTGAATCATCTCTTTGAAACTCTGAATCATTTCTTCCACTGGGAGGAACTGATGGTCTTTAGAGGTTAGGTCGCAAGGCAACTCTTCTAGTTTATTTAGCAGGCTTAGGTCGCTCTTCTCACTAGCCTCCTTGAAAGCTTTGAGATCATCAATTAAATTTTTAAAGTACCTGGATCCTGAAAATCAGTGACTCCTTGATCTCAACATAAGAGTCTTTGTTGGAGATGACACCGATAGATATCAAGGTGCTTTTCTTCAGATCTTTCATCTCCTTCCATTTGCTAAGATCTTTTTCTGAATTATTAATCTCCTGAGAGATAAGAGAGACAAAGTCATATAACTCTGCTCTTACCTTCCTCATCTTACCCATCTTTTTTGCAACCTCTGATAGCAAAGAAACTCCATGAGTGTGCATTTTTTTAATATAATTCTCTAGGACTTTCCCCTTCAAGTAAGTCTTCTCTGCTTTTTGAATGACTGGGTCATCTACGGAGAAGGCCTCTGGAGTTGTCGCATCAGGGGGAAGAGTGAACCTTCTTATTACTGCAGTTAGCTGCTCTGTTTTGGCCTTGTAATAATCTTTTATCTCCTTCTCTCAGTCAAATTTTTGGACCATGATGTCCATAGCAGACTGAAAGTCACTTTTCGCACCTTCACGAGTGACTTTGCCAAGTTCAACATGAGAGATGGAATAGTTGCTCATTTCAAAACTCTCAAAGGTTACGTCCTGTAGAGGCTTGGCAATTTCTAGAAATTTTTGCCCTTTTTTCTCAACCAATTTCGAGAAGATCCTTGGCCTCTTAGGGGCTTTAGCTTTCATCAGCACTATTTTGCCAAAGTCGAAGTCATCTGGAGAGATGGCCAACTTCTTTCTTTTGGAGGTGAATGCTGTCATCCAAGGCGAGAGAGAAGTATCTCCTGTGGTAATGGTTCCCTCAGTTAGTATTACTGCGACAGCTTCCATACTACTAATGGTGACAGTGGTCGTAGTTAGAGTAATCGATGAAACTGTATCAACTACTGATTATGGCTCTTGTGTAGGGCTTTCTGCCAAGTTGAAAAAAGGAGATGATAAACTTGGAATGGACCCAGAAGAGCGAAGAGAACCTCTAGAAGCACCCTGAGGATCACCAAATATGACTCTTGAAGGAGAGGCGGCTCTAGAAGAGGGAACACTGATCGGAGAGATAGGAGAAGAGGGTACCACAAGAGACTGAAAGGGAGAAGGAGAGATGCTCTTGAGTGGCTGTGCTTCTTCTTGTGAGAGCGAAAGTCCAGTGCTTGGTTGCCCTGATGGTTGATCGTCTGTCTCTATTGGCTAGGCTGCCTGTGTCTGAGGGCTCTGTTCTTCAGTTCCTTTTACTGTCGCTTCAGGCTCTTCAATAGTCTTTCGTTTCTTAGACACAAAGATGATTCTAGGCTTGTGAGGCCTAGAAGGGGAAGGTACATCACCTTTATTTTTGGTTTTGTTCTCTGCCTTTTTCTTCATCTCTACTTGATATTCAGCCTCTGATCCTGTGACAAATTCTTTCAGGTTGATCCCTTTGGCTGCTAACCAATCATTGGTGTTAGCCAATATTAGTTCAAATCTTTTTCTCAGAGAAGTCAGCTCTTTCTAAGACCACTGAGTTGGAGGAAGAGGGGAACCAGCAACCTTTTTAGCCAGGTATCTACTATTGATAATATTTTCGTCATCGATCAGACCAGAGGGGATCTCTGCAAGCCCCAAATATTTGATCTGCTCTAGGGTCAGCTTGCAAAAGTCCGTCCTTCTAATTTTTTCAGCCGTCCTTAGGTCGATCCAAATATCTTCAATCATGGGCTCATGGAACTGAGTTTTCCATCTGATTTTGTCCTTGACTCCCTTGTAGTCAAATTTTTCTCTTCTCTTGAATGGTTTTAGAGTGACCATCTGCATTTCTATTTCCATGACTTTGGCTTTGGCTACTGTTGCAATAGAATACCTGCCAATTTTGATTGAAAATCTAAAGCCTGGTTTCTTCAGCTCCATTTGTCTGGTATGCACGATGATCAGTTGTCGGTAGAGTTCCATTAGTACCAACCTATCTGAAGAGAACCTGGGGAGCATATAGGGGTAGCCTTGGAAAAAGCCAACTCAAAGATAGCAAAAAGTGAGAAATTGAAGAAACATGCAACCGTAATCGTTGACCACTGTCCAAGCCTCGTTTGATACTCTCTTTTGCTCAAGCTGAGGGTCGAAGAGACATAAAAATATGGTGAAGGCATCATTTATCTTTTTGAAATGACGGGTCGATCCTTACAGAGTCAGTTGAGGGTAATATGAGTACACTGGGGTCGTCTTTCTATCCCCCTCTGTGGTTAAGCCCAAAAAAATTTGCATTACGACAACTATGTATACAAGGTACGAAGTCATATAAAACTTATAAGAAGTCTATACCTTAGTTGCTCATGGAGGGCATTGTTGATCTGCTCTCCCTAAAAAATGACCTGTTTGCCTTGGAAGATTATTTTAATGAATGGGTACATCCATTCATGGAACAGTGAAGAAGACGGGAGGCCTCGTACCCTATTGAGAAGGGTGATCAAGTCGCCAACCTCCTCAATGAAGTCACTCCTCAGAGAGTTTCACAGCCATCTTGATAAGTTGGTCCTGGGGGTCTTCAACCATTTGTAGTTCATTACTTTCTTTGCCCTCTCAGGGTCTTTATCGTATTCCTTTTGGGCATTCACGAAGTCAATCTTGGTTACTTCGGTGGCTGGAGGGCACATGAAAACTTTATCGATGAATTCGAGATCCAGTCGAATCACTACATTGCCATTGGCATCTGAGACTGACCTGGTCTCTTTATTGTAGAAGCGGGCACAATAAAAAACAAACTCTGTATGATGAGCTGCCATCGAAAAAGCGGCCACCAGGTGGATGTTACTCTCGATGATCCTCTTTATCTCGGTACTTGGGTTCGTCGCCTTTGTTCGAGCTATGAATTCGGCCATGTCTACGTGGCCAATTTCGGTGTCCTGAATGTCATTGACATTTGAGGAGACCGACGTGAGCGGGAAGACGCCTTGAAATTTGTATTTCATGGTCTTCACCTTTTTCAAAGACGCTTCAGACATGGGAATTGGTTTTGGTCAGATAGGTGTCGATGAGCAAGAGTTCTCTGAAGGTACTGCAGACATGATTATGAGATTAGAGAAAAGTGGACGAATAGGGAAAATGCATTTTTAAGTGATCATGGTCAACGGAGGTCACTTAAAAAGGCCAGTTTGGAAAAAGGACCAAAAAATGAGGAAGAAAGGGAAAGAAAAAGACAACACAAAAAATCCTCTGGAGTTAGAAAAATCTAGAGGAAGGATGCATGAGCGGCAAAATTTGCCACCCTTGCAGGTTGAAGTAAAAAAAGATGCAAAGGCAGTGAAATTCGCCGCCCATGCATGATCGACTTGCACAGGCGGTAAATTTTGCCACCCTTGCAGGGTAGAGGAGAAAGAGGTGGGGGCGGTGAAATTCACTGCCCCTGCAAGAATGTAATATCCCCTCCAAAACAGGAAATATAGCAACACAAAAAAACTCTGAACAAGATATAACTTCTGTTGAATAAATTCAGAATGATCACAATAATATAGTCTCTTAATAACAAATTACAGATTGTATCACTTGTCCTTCTAAACTATTACAATTGCAGTCCTTTCTCATGCATATAAATATGAAATACAGTCTTAAAAACCCTGGCTTATCAAAACTGAAAGTGAAAATTGAATTCTGGAAGGTCTCGGCCCTTCTGTGTCGACACACAGTCGTCGTCGTCGGTCGATATCTCACCGACGTCGGTCTCTGTCGGTCGTTTCTACCGACGTCGGTCTTCAGTCGACCGATGTCGGTCACTGAAAACCCTCTGTCTGCCGAGGTCAGTTCCTGAGCTGATCTGTACAGACCTGTACGAACTTTGTACGGCCGCCAATTAAGCACAACTTCCCTGTTTCAACCCCTGATCTGGAAATATACTTTTCTAGCACAGAAGATCTCTAGCTATATAATTTATTGAATCAAAACAAGAATAAATAAATACCCAAATTATCTGTAATAACTTCTGTGTGAAGTTATCTCTCAAACCTGAAATTCTGTGATAACTTCTTGATGAAGCTATCTCACACTTTGGCAATAGATCAGCTGATATTCCACAGCCTCTTAATTGCACACACTGAAGAGGGAACGTTCTCCAATGCAAATGGAATCCTTGAACCCTAGGCTCAGTCTTCACAGAAGAAATTCTCAAAATCAATATCAATAATCAATAGCATAATGAACAATGGCCTCCATGAGAAACCCTTATACCCTCAAAAAGATATGCTTGCCCTAATTAGGGTTTCTTAAATTAGAATTAGGGTTTCTAATTAAAAATAGGCTAAATAATTAATATTTGATTAAATCAATCAAATATTAATATCTCCCTCAATACATGTCAGATCGATGAACCGATCGAAGTTAGTGAATCAGGGAGTGATTCCGCACATAACCATACCATAATAAAGGCGCTCCGCTACATATCAAATATCCCTAAGAAGTAGGAGCCCTGGCCAAATATGTCTGAAATAACCTGAATGAAAATCAAATGTAGAAATCCTGTGAATCAAAGTCAAGCCAAGCTCCATTATGACCCTCTATCCATCCTATTAGCCTACGAAGGTCGCATAATAGGCTAACCATGAACTCAGAACATGTCAATTAAAAAGGGGACATGACAATCCGCCCCTCCTGAAATTGCTTGCCCTCAAGCAATCACTGAATGACAAATCAATCAATCCACCTGGATCCCAAATATAGTTTTGATCTCCACCACTATCAATTAACATGACCCCCATGCCATGTCCATCCCAACTCTCATGTAATGGTGTCACATCATCTCTAGTACTAAGATAAGCACTCCAACATCCAATCCATAAATGAAAATTAGCAAGCAAACTCCTTACCTGAATAATATCTGAAACTGGATAGTGAAGACTAGAAATAGTCATATCGTCATCAACCTGTGACCCGGCTGTAACAGAAAGTTGAGTCCTCACCACATGTGACAACTCCTGAACTGAAGTCACCTCAAGACCAAGCTCATCCTCATACCTCTCCTGTGTTGGTGCCAATGTGCACTCGTCATCGCTCTCTATCATGTCATGTGGTATAAGTACCTCCATCCGATGAAAAAACATATATCTGAAGCTGCTGCCCCGTATTGCCTTAAGAATGTGTGTCTTCCCATCAACATCAAAGAGAACCTCCATGTCCTTGAGACGAAGAGTAACTTCTTCAAATGAATGAAGCCACTTCATACCCAAGACTAAGTCAATATCCCCCATGTTTACCACATAATAATCAGCCTTGAACTCATAATTGTTCAAGCGCAATGGGAGGTCTCTAATCATACGCTCACACTTAAGAGTGTGACCATCGACTACCTTAACACTGATGCCCTCAAAGTCTACGGTAGTGAGCCCACGCTTCTCCACAAATCTAGCATCTATGAAATTATGTGTGGCTCCTGTATCAAGAAGGGTGATAACCTTCTGCCCTGCCAAAACTCCACGGAGTCTGAATGACTCATCTGACTGAATACTGGATATGCGTGCCTCCTGAATGTGAAGCTCTAACTCTGCTTCTGCATTAGGCCCTGAAGCCTCTGCCTCTGCCCCCTTAGAACTGTTCTGCTGCTCAGAATCCTCAGAATCTGAATCCTCATAGTATACCCACATCATACGATTCGCCTTGCCCTTAGGCCTCAAAGGACAATCGTGATGGATATCATATGGTCCTTTGCAGTAGAAGCAAAGCTTCTTCCTGCGTAAATCATTAAGCGCCTCACGATCCAAAGGTGGTGCTGCCGGATCGGCCTTTGAATCATTTTTTACCCCGGATTTATCTATGTTAAAATCTGATCTCTCCGTATCCCCGTGGGAGTGCTTATGGTCTCTAGACGAAGAAGCACCTCTGGAGTTAAATTTATTGGATGGGGCTGCCATCTCCATACTTCGTGCCTTCTTCATAGCTACTTGTAAAGAAGGAGGATCAAAGGCTTTGATCCAACCTCTCAACGGCTCTGTCAATCCCTCTATGAAGAGAACTACCAATCTACGCTCTGAAATATTGGGTACCATGACTGCCAATCTCTGAAACTCACCAATGAAGGACTCCAAGCTACCTGTTTGTCTCAACTGTGCCAGATCTCAGAAGTAAACCTCGAGATCTCTCCTGTCAAACCGCTCAACCAATCTATCCACAAAGTCCTGGTACTCTGTTACCTGATTATGCTGAAGTGTTACCATACCATGGTACCACCAATCATGTGCTACTCCATCCAAGTGCAAAGTGGCGTATTTGATGGCATCTATCTCTGACATTGGTCTCAATGCCAAAAAGGTGTCAAGCTTATGAACCCAAGCTTGAGCTGTCATCTTACCGCTACCGTCAAAAATAGTCAAAGAAAGCTTACCAGTAGCCTTCTGCAGCTCACTGAATTGAACTCTAGGCTTCCTGTCCTATCTAACCAATCTGTAGTGCTCTCTCCTAAGATTGACAAAACGATCAAAGGTCATCCTCTCTTGGACATGAAGGGGTAATAAGTCCCACTCATCATTTGCAGCCATGTAAACATCTACAAATGGGTTGTTCCCTGCTTCCTCTGCTGGTGCCTCTGGTTCTTCTTGAACAAAAGTAGGACGTGTAGGTCTATCAGCTGTTCTAGAGTGAGTCCGCTGTGGCCTCTGATTAACCGTAGCATTCCTGTCATCTCTTTGGTCCCCGTTCTGTCCATCAGGTGTGTTCATTCTCTCTATCATAGTCATAAGTGCCTGTAGTGTCTGAGCCATCTGTTGTTGGCTTGTCATCATAGCACGCTGAAATTCTCTGGTGCCCTGATCAGCATCATACCTGTGGCCCCTGGGTGGGCTGCCCTCACGTCTGTCACTCATGATGGTCGGTGGCTGATCTAACACCTGAGTACCTTCAAGCAAGGCTTGACTGCGTGTATTATACTTGTGTGGTCCCAACTCTTGTGGCTGCATAAGATCTATACACCCTCAGGCTGGCAGGATTTAGCTCTGATACCACTGTAATATCCCCTCCAAAATAGGAAATATAGCAACACAAAAAAACTCTGAACAAGATATAACTTCTGTTGAATAAATTCAGAATGATCACAATAATATAGTCTCTTAATAACAAATTACAAATTGTATCACTTGTCCTTCTAAACTATTACAATTGCAGTCCTTTCTCATGCATATAAATATGAAATACAGTCTTAAAAACCCTGGCTTATCAAAACTGGAAGTGAAAATTGAATTTTGGAAGGTCTCGGCCCTTCTGTGTCGACACACAGTCGCCGTCGTCGGTCGATATCTCGCCGACATCGGTCTCTGTCGGTCATTTCTGTCGACGTCGGTCTTCAGTCGACCGATGTCGGTCACTGAAAACCCTCTGTCTGTCGAGGTCGGTTCCTGAGCTGATCTGTACGGACCTGTACGGACTTTGTACGGTCGCCAATTAAGCACAACTTCCCTGTTTCAACCCCTGATCTGGAAATATACTTTTCTAGCATAGAAGATCTCTAGCTGTATAATTTATTGAATCAAAACAAGAATAAATAAATACCTGGATTATCTGTAATAACTTCTGTGTGAAGTTATCTCTCAAACCTGAAATTCTGTGATAACTTCTGGATGAAGCTATCTCACACTTTGATAATAGATCAGCTGATATTCCACAGCGTCTTAATTGCACACACTAAAGAGGGAATGTTCTCCAATGCAAATGGAATCCTTGAACCCTAGGCTCAGTCTTCACAGAAGAAATTCTCAAAATCAATATCAATAATCAATAGCATAATGAACAATGGCCTCCATGAGAAACCCTTATACCCTCAAAAAGATATGCTTGCCCTAATTAGGGTTTCTTAAATTAGAATTAGGGTTTCTAATTAAAAATAGGCCAAATAATTAATATTTGATTAAATCAATCAAATATTAATATCTCCCTCAATACATGTCGGATCGACGAACCGATCGAAGCTAGTGAATCAGGGAGTGATTCCGCACATAACCATACCATAATAAAGGCGCTCCGCTGCATATCAAATATCCTTAAGAAGTAGGAGCCCTGGCCAAATATGTCTGAAATAACCTGAATGAAAATCAAATGTAGAAATCCTGTGAATCAAAGTCAAGCCAAGCTCCATTATGACCCTCTATCCATCCTATTAGCCTATGAAGGTCGCATAATAGGCTAACCATGAACTCAGAACATGTCAATTAAAAAGGGGACATGACAAAGAATGAAATGCACGGGCAATGAAATTCACTGCCTTTGCAAGAAAAGAAAGAAACATGGAGGGGCGGTGAAATTCGCCACCCCTGCAGGTAAGGACTGCACGGCAGGGGACGCGAGGGCAGCAACTTTCGCCACCTCTGCGCACAAAGATTGATTGGGCAGTGAAATTCGCCACCCTTGTAGCTAAAAAGGCTTGGGGGTCGAGGCACGGGTGATGAAATTCACCGCCCAAGATGGCTTTGAGAGGAAACCCGCAGGTAAAGGAGAGGGACGGCATTTTAAGCCGTCCCTGCAAGTAGGTAGGCATGGAAGGTCAACCGGGGGGGAGGGACTCAAGAAGAGCACAACAAAAACTCAAAATAAAATAAAAAGAAGAAAAAGACGCTAAGATAGAAGGAGGAAAGATGATAAAAACTAAAAATAAGACCTACCTGGAAATTTGTGCATGCCACAAGGTCAAATCCAACAAGTCACACTTCGAGTCATTCGTTAGATCATCCAGACGTGAAGGGCAGGAGGAGAGGAGGAAGCAATGAGAAGAATGGGGTTCAATTCAGTTTATATGGGGTGAAAAACAACCCCAACAACCCGCCGCACATGGCAATAAATGCCACGCGCAAAAACTGAGGCATGCTTGGGTGGTAAAATTTATCGCCCTTGCATGTTTTGGTGAGTTCGAACGCAAGGGCGGCAAAAATTTGCCGCCATTGCAAGAAAATGTAAGGGCGGCAAAAATTGTCGCCATTGCTTTACAAAGGTCAAAATGCACAAGAAAAATGCAGGGGCGGCAAAAATTGCCGCCATTGCTTTACAAAGGTTAAAATGCACTGGCGGCAAAAATTGTCGCTCGTGCACGGAAAGGAAGAAAAGACCAACTCTAGAAGAGGCAGTCTGGGGGAGGGGTTCCTTGGTCGCAATGAGATCGTAACCACTCTCACGTTCTTAGGCCAAGATGAGAATGAATTCAAAACTCGTCTCAAAAACAAACTTAGAGAGACAAAAGACGAAACGGATAAGTTTCGTAGGGGGTTGTTCCCAAAAATGAGCTAATTTGATTTTGGAAACAACATGTATGACGGTCTCGTGGACATATTTTGATAGGCATGCAAACGTCAATTTTAAGCTACAGGGGCTAGCCATTAGAATATAAATGCTTTTGACAGGTGTATAGATGTCAACTTTAAGCCACAACAAGTAGCTATTGGGATTCAAATGTCTAGGATGGTCATATGAGAGTTAACTTTAGACCTTGTGAAGTAGGTGTTTATTTTCAAATGGGGTAAATCCAATGGCATGCATTTGCTCAGAGTAGGATGATTCGACGGTGTACAATCAAAGCTGAATAGTCAAAAGAAATTAGGACAAGCATGGGCATAATAAGTGTCGAGCTCATGGGACATGAGCATGTCCCAAAGATTTGATGGTGTGAGCTAACAATTGATAATTCAGTGGGACCTAAGATCAAATGAACAATTTTCACATGGCGTGAAGGCACTTAAAGTAGTAGCAACTATCTACAAGGTGCACAGGAAGCTCATAGGGTTGCCAAGTGGCATATCCTCAGGGCCAAGTAAAAAGCACTATCTAATCACACCTCACTCCTCAAATCATGATCCGACAGAATGCATTTGCTCACCTCAGTTAGATCTGACGGTGCATAACCAAGGTTGAAAAGTCAGAGATCTTATGGGCAAACACAAAAATGATAAGTGGCACAACTGCATGCCACTAATTATAGCTTGAGCATCTCATTGCAAGATCTACGACTTGCATTTGCTTGGGCAAGAAAGATCCAATGATGCAAGCCAAGACATACTTTTCAAAGGGGCTAGATTGCACGAGGAAATGATAAGTGTAAGGTTAAACTTTATGTCTCTTCCATGGATGTGGTAATAGGTTGAAGCATAAAAAAAGATCAAAAAGCCATTCCAAAGTGAATATTTCCAATCATGATCGTGGATCATTTTATGCTTCATGCCACAATCAGATCAACTCCCAAGCCATCATTGTAGGTAATGAGTTTTCCTTTACATGCACAAAAAAGAGATTTCTTATCCAAAAGTTTCCATAATTTGCAATTGAGTTACAAAAAAGCATTTCCAAATAAGTTGCACATAAGGACAAAATCTATTTGGCTTTTCAAATGATTTTCTCCCTTTAGCTGTGCAAGTAAGTGATTAAGGGGATCTTCAGGTAGTTCCACATCAAGACAAAATCTATTTGGCTCCTCAAGTGAATATTCTCCTTTCAAGCTTGTGTGAAAGGCATTTTTTAGCCAAAAGATCAAATGATATGCTCCAAACAGTTGCAAGTCATCATCATTTCTTGCAGAGGCAGTTGCAACAATGATTTGTCTTGAAAATTGATGAAGATCTCAGGCATAGCAAAAAGGCATTTACTGGTTGGAAGCATCTTGACGGGACTAGAAAAATTTGTTATGAATCTTTGCAAGTTGTGACCCATGGTTCCAAATTAAAAAATGTATAAATAGGGACTTTGTCTTCCACTTCAAGGTTGTTGTTTGCTATTGGTTGTTATAGGTCATTTTAGGCGTCCATCTTCTCCAAGTCTAAGTTCTACAATTTTTTTTTGGGATCAATTGTTATGTGTAGATCTTGTCTCCCTTGCTAAGGTGGTTGTATCTATATAGCCATTAACAAGCTTTGAGAGCATGTTTATATCTCCCTTGTCAAAAGAGCAGTCTCACCATGCTTGTCCCCATGACAACATTATGAAGTGTTAATGTTTGTGGTATTTCTGTTCCAATCATTGGAAAACATTTGTGGTTCTCTATTGTATTCTACTGATAAAATGCAATAATATGTTTTACAATTTTTGTTGATTGGATATTTGGGTATGTGTTCATTACTGGTTGTAATTCTGAGCATGTACTTAGGTTATAAATCCCTTTCGTAGTTACATTCAGAAATTTGTTGTTGAATACCTTTTAAGGGCATCCTAGGTTCATGAATTTAGTAGAAGAGAATATTTGAAGTTCTAGTTTCAGTGTATGTCCTAGCCTCTCAGGGATCATTTGGTGTTTATCATTGTATTGCGTTTGAAGTCTTTTTTGCATCTTTACCAAGGAACATTGTCATGAAATACTGCTAGATACTTTGTTGTTTGGAAGCCACCAACATGCCACCCTCCATTTTATAATCAATTATAAACTTATCCTACCCTATCCTACCCTGCAAATAACACACTCTGTTGCATACTATAAGTATTACTTGCCTTGCAAATGCATAAGATCTTGCATATTTGAAATGTGTTTGCAGTCTGTGTTTTAAATCCTAGCATTACAGTCTTTATTTAATCTCTTTGCTTTTGAAGATTCTTCCAAAATGAAGATTGCAGTCACAATTTCAACTGTCTTTAATAGCTTATGTATGACATAGAGCATTTGTGCCTTTTGTATGACAACCCTTCAAGGGTGAAGTGTGCAAACTTGGTTATGCTCCAGTCATATTTGTCCCTTATGCCAAGAATCCCCATGGAGATTGAATTGTAAAATCCCTCCATGAGAGCAAGCTACCCCACAGGTTCTCTTACATTGGTTCAGGCAGAGCCAAAAGTAACAGGGAGCTAACCATACCCTCTGTAGGTGCCTCTTAGTCATTTTCTGCATTCGGTCTAATCATGATGTTAAACCCTTCCCCAAATACAATGACATATTAGCGGGTTTTCTATCATTGCTTGCTATTTATTTCAAGTGAGTAAGGTCAAGGTTAGAGAGGTATAAAACAGGGATCCCACAGAGTGAATTACCAAGGAGTCCCATGCTAGGAGTTACTGCCTCTATAATTTTGAGTAGAGTGGTCCCATGTATCATCAAAAGAAAAAAACTATGTACAAAATATCTACACCTTAAAATAAGGAGCATCTACTATTTAAGAAGAAACTTTTATACGCTAGGAAGCAACACGACATTGAAGATTTGTGTGACTATTTTTATTTTTTTAATTGTCAACTATAGTTTTATATTTAATCATATTTATTTCAAACAATTTTTTTGAGCAGTAAATATTGTGTAAATTTTTTAAAAACATGGGATTACAAATTATGAAAAACATTCCAATTTTTCAGCACACTCTCAAAAATAATGAATGATCCTCCAACATGAAACCCCTAACCCCTACCCTCAACGTCACCCTCTCAAAAATAATTAACTCCCAACATAGAACACCTGCCTTAAAACTGTTAATTTACACTCTTTTACTTTACAAAATCTCATATTATAAAAACAGAATTTTATATCATTTCCCATACAACTTGTACCTTTAAAACCACTGCTAACATACACCCTCAACCGTTTTACTTTACAAAAAGAATGACTCTTCGCTGCACGAACTCGGTGCTTAAGTCCCCAATAATATACCCTAATACAAGAAACCGGCTTTTGCAAAACCGCTATTATGCCAAGACTAGTAGGGAAACCCTCATCCTTACCCTTGGCAGGTGCGTGTTGTCTCTCCGTTGGCTCTGGTTACGGTGCTGTCCCCAATACCTGCCAAATCAACAATCGTTATCTTTCTTTCCAATCGGATTTTAAACCCTCGCATTATCAGATCCGAGCGGCGGTTCAACTCTCAGCAGTTTGGATTCAATTCCTTCAGTTTTCGAAGCTCCCAGGGTTTGTTTGTCTAACTTCGGTGATAACCAAAATTATAAATGAAAATAAAGACTGAAACTAAGGAAGGTTCGCTGTTGCTAGAAGTGAATCATTTAAATTGAGTTTTGTTGTTTAGTTGTCAGATTAAATTAACTCTTCTTTCTTATATTGGTGGATCGAACAGGGAATTTTGGGGCTTATCTCTCTCTCTTTCTTTTCGCTGCAGGAAGTGAAGG
Organism: Torreya grandis; assembly: GCA_037957365.1. Classification (NCBI taxonomy): domain Eukaryota; kingdom Viridiplantae; phylum Streptophyta; class Pinopsida; order Cupressales; family Taxaceae; genus Torreya; species Torreya grandis. The sequence goes on along the minus strand of JARHVA010005668.1, from coordinate 656,085 downwards.
CTAGGTTTTCGGCTTTTTGCAAAATCATCGTTTAGCAGGTTTTTTCCAGGCAAATCTGTCTTCGCTACTATATATATTGTAAATTGTTTGTAATTATAGACGAATCCATACTTTTTTTTTTTCGGTTGTTTTATTTTGGTTTAGTTTGGAATTTTTTCATAGGGTTTTACTTCGATTCCCTTTGCGGTTGACGGTTCACGAATTTCTGTCGTTCGTTTTCTACGGCAGTTGTTTGCTTGCTTTAACCGCATTCGAGGATCTTCTGGCTTATTTCTTAAAGTATTTGTTTGTCTTTTAAGGTCGGGTTTGATTTCATCTGTTTTCTCTGGCAGTTATTTGCCTGTTTTAACTGCTTTTCAAAATGTTTAGCCCGTAATCTTTTTGTATATGTCCTCGGGTTTATTTTTTACTCTGTTTGGTCAAGACCGCACGGTTAAGAAGGACTAGTTATTACTTTCCTTCCCTGCATAGGCTTCCTCCCTGATGACTCGAAACGTAGGAAAAAAATAAAATTCATACACAGTTGTATCCAGAAGTTTTCTCAAATATGTCACTTAAAAAACAACTTCAGAACTCCATATCTGGATCACATTGGAAGATTTTCATGTCCAGATCTTTTGTATGGAACCCTAAATTCTTTTTAGATCTGTGTGGGCCATTTAACTAAAAATTTGAACCCTGGATTTTGTGGCCTTTCAGGATTTTTACGAGTGTAATCATGCCGGAAGACCGAAAAAAGATGTTGGAAGCGTTGGTAGCCAAGAGAAAGGCCGAAGCAGAGAGTGGGGAGAAGAACAAGAGGTTTAAAGCTCCTTCTCTTCCTGCTGGAAAGCCTGCTAGCAAGCCTGGCAGTAAGCATGCAGAAAATCTTGGCATCAAGGCTAAGCCAAGCCCTGCTTCTGCCAAGAGTAAGCACAAGGAAGTTGAAAAGCCAAAGCGTTCAAGTAAGCTTGATAGGTATGAGACGGATGATGATGACGATGACGAAGATGAACAGGAAGAAGACGATTTCACTTCTGAATCTGATGAAGAAGAAGATGAACTCTCCCATGAGGATTCTGAAGATGATCGAAAGGTCAAGTCTGTGAAAAGCCCTTATTTTGAGTCCAAGGGAAAGGCTCCTGTGAAAGGCACGGGTAGCTCAAATGGCAGAAGCAACGATGACAAGGGGAAGGGTATAATGAAAGATAAAGGGAAGAGCAAAGCAAAAGTGGGTAGCAGTAGCAGCGAAGATGAAGGTAGTGATGATGATGATGGGGGGGATTTGTCTGATGATCCTTTGACTGAGGTTGATCCTTCAAATATTCTTCCCAGTAGAACACGAAGGCGGACTTCCCAGCCGGGGGCTTATCATTTTACCAATGTGAATGGTGATGCCGAAGATGACGACGATGATGATAGTGACTAAAATGCTAACATGTTATAGGATCTTTTTGTAGTTTCAGTGGTATGTAGCTTATTTTTAAGATGGTTGCAAATGGAAACGAGGACTTTGGCTTTCAGAATGTCAACTATTATAACATATGTTTTGTAGCAAACTAGAAATCGATACTTGATTTTGCAGTTGGTTGGGGTATGCTTGTTTATGCCCTACAGTGAGAACTGTTTTGGTCTTTGACATGGGTGATTGAAGTATCATTTCTGTCCAAAACAGATCAAAATATAATTGAAGTTCTTCTATCTGCTTTTAAGAGATTATATATTATTACTGCAATGCTATTTCAATGCATAATGCATAGTACTTTCTGGGTGAGGGCGTAGTGCAACCATAGAGCTTGAGCGGATTTTCACAAGGTTATATAGGTGGGTTGTCATTTTGGGTGCAGATTGAATACACCTCCATTCAGATGCTAGTGTGAACAGTCTGAGTTGTTCTTTGAAAGTCGCAATGTTCTTGCAAAATATATTATCTTGACAGTAGTAATAAATAGTGTGTGTGCATGCGAGCATTTTGTTTATGTTGATGCACTCGAAATTGGAAGCTTGCAGCTTCTGTTTTTGGTGTCACTAGCTCTGTAGTAATTTTAATGCCATACTGTTTGGAATTATGTGGAACTTGTTTGACATTGAAAGTCATACTATCTGTCTAGAATTTATGTTTACAAATTGAATTTGTGAGGTTATGCAAGAGGAGACGAGAGTTATTATTTTTAACAAGCAAGCACACTCGTTTTCTGAAGTTCCTATGCAGGAGTGCAACAGTAAGGAAAAAAGGTTTGGATGGTGACTTCGAGCAAAACAATCTCCTGGGAATTGCCTTTTTAGCTGTATGCCATAACAGCTTTGGATCTTTGTTAGTGTTTGGCAATTGACAAAGTAAATATCTTCTTATTTCTCAAATGTTTTAAGTAAATGATTAATGAACCTATGCAAGATTTATAGAAATCCTTTACAATGTTAAAATACAGATTTAGTAGGCCTGCTTGAAATAGAAATTGCAATTTTTGAGTTAACAAAGGAGGCTAACATTGTTGGATGGGAAATTCACTGCGTTTGTTAGACCTTGTATGGTTTGCACGACGAGCTTTTCTGATTCGAAGATTTTTTTTTTAAATTTTAATTTTCCTGCTGTACCTAAACCTAAATGTATTTCTAGGGAAGTGGGAGGAGATGCTTTTTTTGTTTGATAGCGGTGCTTGATACACAAGGCTGCCAATTTCTGTGCATCCTTCTTATTTGTGTGGGGTTTTGCTTTCATCAATGAAGGGAATAGGTATTTGTCAGGTTCGGTATTCCAATCTCTCATTTATTTGCTTCTGTAGTCGTTTCTCTTTTAAGATGCATAGCAGAGGCATGGTTTTCACATTTTTAAATACTGCCAAAATTATCAGCCTCAGGATTTCGTCCCTTATTTTGCTTCTGCTAGTTATTTCTTCAATTAGATGCCAGTATAGGAAAGATTTACATTCTTAAATATTGGAAATAATTTGACAAGTTCAGTATTCCACGTTTTTTTATGTTTGCTTATATTAGTTATTTACTTTTCAAATGCAGGGTATATGAAAGGTTTTTAAATTTGTAAATACTGCTAAAAATGTGAGTTTTGTGAAAGAACTTGCATTTTCTGTACTTGGATGGATTGAAAACAGTTTTCTAGGCGGCTGTTGAGCTTAGGCACTGATGCTAGTTTTTTTGGGTTATCAGGGCAGCTTAAAAAGTGCTTTTGGCCCTATTCATTTCTCTGTAGATTTGTGTTGGCTAAATTTTGCATTCTATATAAATGACTTCATATACCTGAAGGATTAAAAATTCTGGACTTTATTGTTATATCAAATTTGTGTTATTGCGTCTGAATTGTTTGGCGACGGAAAAAATATCACAAGCGCTACGCTGAATTTGTTTGCTACAAAAGTATCATAATGGCCGAATGTACATTACAAAATCCATTTAAGAAATGTGTTAATTGTATTTCACATGTGGTCATAACCGTGCAGCGAGAGATTGATTGTCATGTTCTTTTGAGTTGAATGTAATCATGTTGGTCGATTAGAGTTCATGGTGGAGGTCTATTCAATGTTTTGCCTACATATGCTTTTTCTAGCATCATGTGGGCCAATAATGTACCACACTATAAAATGTTCATTGCAATGGTTTTATCAGATGTATGTCCAAAATGCTTGTGATGATGCTTAATTTTTTTCAAAGATCACTAGTATTTTTTTCGTACTTGTAGTTCAAATTTTGAACCTTACGAATGATGATTGAACGTCAACTCCGTCCTGATATGGCAGAAGTGGAATTTATCTGCTTAGGCAAACGATGCCTACGTATTTCTCGTCTCTCCTACACAAGGAGAAATTAAATTTCACAATTCACCTAATAGGGAGGTTGTACACTAGAATAACTAAGTACGGTTCTAGTGGAAGGCATTGGATAATATGTTTGAACAAATAATGCTTTTGGATAAAATTGTGTTTTCTAAGATCGCACTTTTATCTGAAAAATTGTGATAGAATTTTTTTAATGTATTAAGCATTATTTGGTCAAACTGCCATTGATCATGCAAAGCTTGAAGTCTCTCTTTAAAGAAAGTCATGGCTAGAACAAATAATGTTTTTGGATAAGATTGTGTTACAATTTTATGCATAAGCAATATTTGGTTAAATCCCCATGGATCATGGAAAGCTTGAAGTCTTTCTATAAAGAAAGACATGGCCCAATCAGTGCACATTGGCACCATTATATTTGGTATGAATTCTCCGTTGTTTTGCATTAATGTGAGGAAGTCACCATCTTAGAAGTCAAGGGCTGGATGTATGAAGTTTTGAACTACAATGGTGAATGACTCAATTCTAGTATCAATTACTATTATATCTTAATTTTGATTAATATCAACTATTTAATTTAAATAAGGTAAAAATTACTGTATGAATTTAGCTTACTAAATATATTATTTAAGTATGAATTTGAATGTAAAAGTTTGATAGAGGCTGTAAATGATTTGAAAGTGGTATATCTTAAATATAATAAGTACAAATATAAAAGTATTTAGATTTTTGTGTTCTTGTCTATGTAGGGTTGGTTATGTTAGTGTTGGGTCAGTGTTTGGTTAGTATCAATTGTGTATATTGATCTCTAGTGGTCAATAGTGTCTTTTGTAAAAAAGGGGTTTGTGAATGCACAATTACCGTTGCCTATCTTTTAAAGCTTTGTATGTGTGATGTCGAAACATGAAGTGCGCAAGTTTGAAAATTAGCATCCTTCACCTGGAAACATTATGTGTGTTTATAAAGTTTAGAAACCTACAAAAGTTAGAGAAGTGTAATGTGTTAAGTTGACTCCAATCACTCCTATTGATGATTGATTGTTGTCAATGTAGTCCATACTCTATAGAGGAAAATCAAGTTACATGTAGTTCTTTCGCAATGTGATTATGTAATTGTGCACTTTTGTTATATGGATGCGATTAACGAATTGATAATGCTTGTTTTGACTTGGCTTTGGTATGTTTTTGACGTGGCTTGTCACTGTTTATAATGATTGATATGTAATTTGAGAAGAATATCGTAAGTTTATTCAATGCGTAGTAGTGTATAGATGTTCGAAGTCCTTTTATCAAGTGAGGTTATATATATATATACTTGTTTTGACTTGGCTTTGGTATGTTTCAGACGTTGCTTGTCACTGTTTATAATGATTGATATGTAATTTGAGAAGAATATCGTAAGTTTATTCAATGCGTAGTAGTGTATAGATGTTCGAAGTTCTTTTATCAAGTGAGGTTTGATATATATATATATATATATATATATGAGTGGTCCAATTATATAATTTTTCACGTCACCGACACATTAGTTAGATGCATCGATTTAAGGAAATATTTGATTTTAAAAAGTAATTGCTAGGAGAGGGTTGGTAATGTTAGGGTTAGGTCATTATTGACTAGGGATATTGACCCAGTTTGAGGTTACTAACTTGTGCATAAGAGGATTTAATTAAAGGTTTGGGGATATCTATATGAGATAAGCTGGTTTTGCACATATTGTAAGGTTTGTGTAGGTGTTTAGTAGCAAATAGAGAGGGTCAAACTCATAAGGTAACACGTAGGGGTAAAAGAATGATGAGTTACGATCATATTTGTGAGCGCAAATTATGCATGGTTAATGTATGTCAAACTTGTCATTGTTAAATTTTAGTATCTATGAATGCCCCATTTTATTCTAGTAATGAAATTGCTAGAGTAAAAAGATGTATCCTTGAATGTGTACAACACATTGCCATTGATAGGAAGTTTCAATTTTGTAGGGCACTCAAAAACAAAATTTGTAACAAACATATGGTAGCCAATGTCCATAAATTGAAATTTGAAATATGAACTTAAAATTTGAAAATTAAAGAGTAAGAGGTATCTCTGTATATTGATGAAAATCATAGGAAGGGGTATTTCTGTATATTGATGAAAATCATGTTGCTCTTGCAACTTTGTTTGGGATGATGCTTCCTTGTTGAAGCATTAGAGAAAGGTGTTTTGTTGCTAAGTACTTGGAAATTGGTTCCTCGTTGAACCATAAAAAAATTGATGATGATCAAACCCTAATTTTGTATAACTATGCAAGCCTTTGGGTTGGGAAGACATGTCCTAACCCTCATAAATGTGGGGAGAAGTATGCGCTGTACTAACCCAAATAACTACTCAGAGCTGATAAAGATGTGAACCACATGGCGGGTTCACTAGAAGTAAAACCATGGCCATTGAACGTCATCGAGCCTCAACATACATTACACATAAAAACATGAATCAAACTATTGGAGATGAATTTTAGATTGAAGGTTGTAGATTGAAAAAGTGTTTTGCAAATGAACTATAATAATACTCATTTCAAAATCAGGGTGGAGAACACTAAGGGTAGAATTTTGAATTCTAACAATGGGCAGGGAGAGGGTGAGTTGCAGATCGATGATGATCCCGTGAAGGAGGCACTGACTTGGTCTTTTGATTTAGGGTAGGGACCAACTGTCACATCTGCAGGCAAAGATTCTGATTAACCAGGGGGGAAGAACTCGATATCGTGGGTAGACATGGTGACTGGAGAGTGACCAAAAAGCAAAATAGTTGAAGACTCCCCATTGGTCCCTCACTTGCAAAAGTGACGAGATATGTCTAGATGTCCCTAATACAATCATCAAGATAGTTGACTCCTCACTGTCAAACTCTCTTTTGGCCAAATTTAGCAATTTCAGACCTAACGTCGATTCCTTCTGGGAATGGGCAATTTTTAAATGGTGCCCTAAGGGAAAGATAGATATCATCACGATGCCTAAAAAATTCTTGATTAATTTGTATAATTCAGAGGATTATATCAGGTTTCTAATGGGTGGCCCATGGTTTATGGGCAAATCTAATATCTGCGTTTGCAAGTGGAAAATGGGTTTCAATCTAAATAGTGTGATAATGGAAGACATCCATGTTTGGGTTAACTTGCCAGAATTGCCTTTGGAATTTTAAACTCTAGAGGTTATCCTAGGAATCACAAAAGCTCTTGGCCAACTTGTTTCCATAGATCCCATTACTAGGTCTAGATGTAGACTTCTTGTCGCGAGGTTCTGTGCTTTCATCTCGACAGATAAACCTCTGATCCACTCTATTAAGATAAGATTCGAATATGGGGTTTGGAACCAAAAAATTATATTTGAAAGCGACTCAGAGATTTGTAAAATCTGTAATGTTTTGAATCACTCTTCAAAACACTGTCCTCTCTCCAAGAAGCCTTCCCAACTCCCCCACTCCCCGTTGGGTGAAGAAACCTCCTCCTTAGAACCCTTCCCCTCGTCCCCTCCATGCATCCCATCTTTTCGCTTGCTCCACTCACCTTGGGTGAGAGGTTGTCAACAGTTGCTTCAGTTAAGGTTTCTAATCCCCCATCTGTTCCCAATCCAACCCGATTTTTTCCCAAATAAGAATCCCACTTTGAAGATCCACTTTGGTCCCATATCTTCAGATAAATCTAAAGTGGTTATTCCGCTAGAACTGTAATTGGTCAAGGTCCCTTTAGAGCCTCCCTCTTTGGTAGAAAATTTGGCAGAGGTAGCTTTTGCTTCTCTATTTCAACTCTAGTAAAATCTCAAGAATATGAGATTCACTTTGAGGGTCAAGAGACTTTGAAATCACCTCTCTTTTGAATCTTTACTTTCAGGAGGAGCCCTGGTTTTCCAAGAATGCTCACTTGCAAAGGCACTGTTAACCCCAACCCACAAGGAAAGGTTATAACAATGTTTTCTCTGGATCTAGGCCAATGCTCCTCAATAAGGAAGAAAGCGAACAACAAAAAAAATAAGGAAAAGGAAGAGGATCAATGGACGAAGGGGCAACCTAAAAAGCGCAGAAAAAAGCAGTAGGAGAAGATCAAAAATCTAGTGGCAGACTGACTAATATGAATACCAGAAGACAAGAAACAAATAAACAAGTTGCAAAGGGTACTCAAATGACTCTCAGACAATTTTCAAGCACCAAAAAATGAAGATTATATCATGGAACATAAGGGGTTTAAATAATTCTGAAAAACAAAGACTGGTCAGAAATATTGTTTATAAACACAAACTCAATATTTTGATTCTTCAAGAAACTAAGATACCTAAGGACAAAATTTTGAAAAATAATGATAATATCTGGGATAAAGCAAAATGCTTTAGCAGTAGTTCTAGAAGTGCTTCAGGTGGTATGGCTATTTTTTGGAATCCCCTAGCTTTAGAGGGATTGATTCTATTAACTGCTGACTCACATATAACTGTTCATTTCAAGGAAATTCATAATAAAATGGAGTGGATTCTTACAAATATCTATGCCCCCAATTCTAGAAACAATAGAAAAAAGCTTTGGGTGGACCTGGTTGATATTAGGAAGATTATAAAAGATATGAATTGGATGGTGGTGGGTGATTTCAATTCCCCTCCAATGGAAAAAGGGGGAATCTGTTCGCTTAATTATAGTATGATTGATTTCAAAGACTTCATAGTTGAGGCAGGGCTCATGGATGTGGAATTAAAAGGCAATCCCTACATTTGGTCAAATAGGAGACTGGGAGAAAACCTTATCTAAGTTTGATTGGATAGGTTCTTGGTTTCTATGAACTGAGATATTTAATTCAACAATTCTCTTTTCTCTCTTCCCAGGATTGGTTTTGACCACAATCCCTTGATCTTCACGGTAGAAAAGATGACCAAACCTAAGTATATTCTGTTCAGATTTGAAAAAAGTGTGGTTAACACCTCTGTCTATTACTGATTCTTTAAAGGAGCAGTGGCAGTTTTTAGTTCAGGGCTCAAATATGTTCGTCCTAGCCATGAAACTAAAACATGCTAAGAACAAGTGTAAGATATGGAATAAGGAAGTATTCAAGAATATTTTAACCCAAAATAATAAAATTGAGGAAGATTGATGCAAAATTGAGGAGATCAATGTTTCTGGCTCCAACCCCACTTCTCAAGCTAAAGAAATGAAGCTTCTGAGTTTGTTTCAAAACTTGGAAGCCAAAGAAGAAATCTATTGACGTCAAAAATCAAGGAAAACCTGACTCAAGGAAGGAGATAGGAATACTAAGTATTTCCATCACTTGACTTCTAAGAATCGCCAGCACACAAAAATTTCTAAAGTCATGGGAGAAGATGGGGTTCTTTATAAAGCGAAAAAAGAAATTGAGTTGCAAATTGTTAACTTCTATAGGAATCTTCTCGCATTCATCCCCTCCCAAGATTTTCATTTAGAGGAACAAGTTCTAAATCTAATTTAGGGGGTCATATCTCAAGAAGATAACTCTTCTATTATATCTCCGCCTTCTAATGATGACATTAAATCTATTATTTTCTCTTTGGAAGGAGACAAAGCCCTAGGTCCAGATGGATTTCCCCCTTTCTTCTTCCAAGTTTTTAGGGACATTATACATAATGAAGTTTGTTTAGTGGTGTTTGAATTTTTTAAATTGGGACAACACTTTAGAAATTTAATAACACTTTTTTGGTTTTGATTCCCAAGAAACATGGAGCGATTCAACTGAAGGACTTTAGACCTATTAGCCTTTGTTCTATCTTCTATACGATCTGCATCAAAGGCCTAACCTTAAAAATTCAAATGCTTCTTGATAAGTTGATAGCAAAACAACAAGGGGCATTTATGTTTGGTAGACAAATATCAAATGGCATCATCTTTGTACACGAAACAATCCACTCCATTGTCAATTCTTTCAGATAGGGAATGTTCCTCAAGTTTGATGTAAACAAAACCTATGATAGGGTCTCATGGCTCTTTCTAGACAAAGTTCTCTAAAATTTTGTGTTCAACCAGGGGGTACAAAATCTAATATCATCTTGCATTTCTCCCCCCATGTATTTGATCATCATAAATGGGGTTCCTAAAGGCTTCTTTCCAATTGGCATAGGTCTTTGTCAAGGAGAACCTTTATCACCCTATCTTTTTATCTTGATGGTTGAAACTTGAGAAAAATTATCAAAACTACCAGATCTTTCAAAACTATCAAGGTATTAAGGTGGCTCTTAATACTAGTCCAATAACCCATGAATAATTTGCTGACGATACCTTGATGATGAGAGAAGCTTCAGTGTTAGAAGCTAAATGCTATAGGTAAATTCTCAACATCTATGAGGAAGTGTTAGGACAATGTGTTAACTTTATAAAAAGTTATTTATTTTTTATCAATACTTTGGCTAGCTTGCATGTGAAGATTTCAAAGATTTTCAGGTGCTTAATAAAAAATTTCCCTTCTTCCTATTTGAGTATTCCTCTTTTCAAAGGTAAAATGAAATCTAAATTCTGGAATCCACTAATTGACAGGGTCTAGAAAAATTGGTAGGTTGGAAACAAACTCTATTATCTCAAGCTAGTAAATTATAGTTAGTCAAAAGTTCCATGTAGAGTATCCCTATCTATTTTATGTCCTTGTTTGCAATTCCAGGTAAAGTGGTGGACCAATTAGAGCAATTGCAAAAGAAGTTTCTCTGGAGGGCGCAGAAGATAGTTTCATATTTCCCCTCATCTCTTGGAAAAAAGCATACCTGCCCAAACGGAAAGGGGGCTTGGGCCTCAGGAGGGTGAAATCAATGAACCAAATCTTGTTGGCCAAACAAGGTTGGAGGGTGTTGAAGGAAAATAATCAATGGATGAGAATAATTAAAGTATATGAATTCTAGAGAGGGTTCTTGTTTCCTTTCAGAAGAAGGGCCTAACAATGGGTCCGCTTTTTGAAAATCTGTTTGTAAAGAAAAGGATCTCCTTAAAAGAGACTTAAAATGGAAAATAGGAAGAGGAGATAGAGTTGATTTTTGGGATGATCTTTGGATTAATTAGGATCCGCTAGGCTCCTCTCAAGCTTCTGATATTGAAAAGTGTTGTCATTGATGTCAAGGTTGATATCATTTGATGTCATTGATGTCAAAATGCATCTGGTGAAGATGCAAGCTGAGTGATCTGTGATCTGTGAGGTATGAGTTTGTGTACTTGATGTGACAAGGAAGTCATGTGAGAAGAGAGAATTTGAAGAAAATCTATTCTCTTTGTTGAGAGAGAATTTGAAATCAACTTAATGGTTATTCTGAGGTTGATGTCAAGGTTCAGGGCAAGGTAAACATGTTTGAGTACTAGTCATTGAGTAAATGGTGTCTTGAGAAACCTAGTCATATCATTAGCATGTGCATGATTAACATGAAGAGGTATATACATAGGCATGATACTGTCTAAGGAGCATGAAAGGCATGTGAGCAATGTGTAGAAACATCAAGGAGTGTTTCAAGGTCAGTTGTCAAGCTTCAAGTGCTTGAAAAACTTCGTCATGACACTAGCCATAATATGAAGAGACCTTGTGAGAAGGTATGAGCTTGGTGTCTTGGTAAGATGGATGCACATAGGAAGAAGAGGTTGTATAAGGTTGTTTTATCATGTTTATGAGGCTTTGGAGCACTCAATTGAGTCTCAGAGTAAGCCTACAGGGGTAAGACCTACAAACCTAGTATGCAACTAGACCACCTCTAGACTCTACTTGGTCTAATGAGACAACATGAGATATTTAAAAGACATATGAAAAATGTTTAACATTGTTTGAGTATGTGAGATGTTGTATGAACATGTATATGAGGTCGAGAATACATGGAAATAAACTTGAAGGTTAGTTTCAAGGTCTAATGTGACTTGCATGTCAATGTTTAGAGAGCAAAAAGAGAGAGCATGGCCTAATAGGGCATGAGGTTTTGTTTCCAAGGCAAGTATGACTACTTGTGTGTTTTTAGAGGTATTTCATGTTATTTCAAGTATTTTTACCAAGTTTCAGGTCAAAATTTGAAGGTTAAGGCAAGAAAAAGTGTTTTAAGGTTTCTCAAGTGCACATAATGAAGGTTTCTGAACTCGATAAGAAAATTAAAGTATTCATTGGCATGTGTAACCTCTACATGGGAACCTAAGCTATTCATGGTAGATTGAAAAGGGTCCTAGATCATAGTTTCAAGCATTGATTTTTGAAATGAGGGGCTAAGCTTTATGAATGATCATTAAGACTAGAGGATGGTTTAAAGCCTCAAAGAATCCTAATAGTGACATGATGAGAATGATCTAGTTCTAAAGTGATCAAAATGGTTTGGTATGACTATTTAAGTAATTGGAGGTTGTATCCAACTCTCCCAGGCACCTTCATGTGTGATTAGTTTGTCATGTAAGTAGACCCTATAAGAAAGGCCTTGTTTCTCAGAGATTTGTTGTAGTTTTCAAAATTGACCGAATAAAAGTTGATAAATGAAAAGAGGACAAAGATTGAGACTTTTATTTCATGTTTATGGTGGTTTCTGATCATATTTTATCTCTTAGGGGTGCTAAACCAGTCTTATGAGTTGACTAGTCATTAACAAGCTTAATGGTGCAAATAGTGAGAAAATCAGGCAGAAGTGAGAAGTTGATTAGGGATGTGCTATCATGAATTAGGGATGAATCCATGTACATGGAGAGTTTTTAAAAGATTTTTAAGACATGTTAATGTTGAATAGATGTTTTGGAGGTCAGTGGATATGATGAAAATGTTGCTCATAAGTTGACCTGTCTAGTGAAGATGAAACAATGAAGGTGCAAGTTCATGAGATTGGTTTGCAAGACCAATATTGTCAATTGACCATGGTATAATTTTATCTGATAGTTTTTTGATGATCTCATAAGATCATTTGAATGCATTGGAAGTCTCTGAAAGTGTTTACACAGGTGTTGAAGGTCATTATCACCATGACTATGTTTGAAGATAAATTGACATGTGTAAGCAAGTTGAAGTGATGAGTTGGAGGCTCTTTGCCCTAAGTTTAAGTATGTAATTCACATGGTGTAATTTTTTGGGACTTGAATAACCTATCCATATTTTTTATAAGCTTGAAATTCAATGTAAAATGTTGGAACATTGAATTCAAAATGGCTTGTCTCACTGAGTAAGGACTGTGTGAGAGAAGATTAACAAATTAGTTTGCAAGACCAATAATTTTCATTAGAGATTATGATATATTTGTTAAATATTTTTATGATGATGTTTCAAGATCATGTTCATGCATTATAAGTCCTTTAATGTCTTCTTTCAGGTGTCAGAAGTTTAAGTTTCCATGACTGTGTTTTGAGGCTAGTTGTCAATTTTGAATGGACTACTTGTAGAGGAGGGTTCTAGTCCTTTTGCCCTAAGTTGTGAAGTATAAAGCACATGTTGATGAATATAAGGTCATGTAGATTATGTATGTGTGATTTATTTTCATAGTTTTTTTTTAAAAATTTTTATTTATGCTTCAGTTGTTTAAGACATATTTTATGGGTATGCACATGCTTAATATAAACAATACTAATGGTGTGCTCCAAGTAGTGATTTGAGATAAAAAGTGTTATGAATATAATATGAGATTATTAGGGGTATATTTAGGTAGAATATGATATGTTCTTTCTATATGAAGTGTTTGAAGTGATCCATGGAAGTCAAAGTGTAATGTGTCCTAAATAGACCTAATAGAATTAGGTCTCCACAAGACTTAAATATAAGATAAGGCCTAATTGAGTTAGGTCAAAACTAAAGGGAATAAAATAAAATTATATATATATATATATATGAAATTTACTAATATACATTTAATGGCCAACCTAAGAATGGTAAAAGTGTTTGGCTGATTAAAAAAACATATGGACAAGTGACTTGTATAAATACTAGGTAGTTTTAGGCCTATCTGTGTGTGAAGTGAGGAAAAAATAGAAAAATATATTGTAGAGTATAAGGTTTTGTAAATCATAAAAGGAGTGTAGAGTATCTATGACTAAGGTTTACACAGAGGTTTTGTGCATGAGGATTAAGTTCACATGACCTAATCAAGTCAATAAGAAGGCTAGTTGAGAGAAGAAGGCTTGAGATCATGAGAGGGATAGAAGAGAGAGGAGCTGAATAATGAGATCATCATCTATTATATGAAAAAAATTTATGAATGTGATCAAAAGTTTTAGGTGGTTGAGTTGGTGTTGGTGCTGAGTCATCTAGTGGGTTAGTGCCTCCTTGCAAGTGGGTGCTTGCTAAAGCCTAGTTGAGTTGGTATTTAACTAGTTGGGGTTGGTGCTCCATGTGAAGTTGATGCTTCATTAAAGTTAATGTTTGTCTTATATAACTATAGTTCATTTGAAATTATCAATGGGTTTTCATACCCTTAAGGGTTTCCCCCATATAAGGTGTGTTGAATTGTACAATCTTGTTTCATGCTTGTATAGTTGATTGTTCATGCATTACTTGATCTATATGTTGATGATTGCTTAACTGTAATTGTTAAGAAAGTTTTGAAGACTGATTCACCACCCTCCCTCTCATTTATTTTTCTTCCAACATTTGGTATCAGATCTTGGTCCTTTGAAGTAGGTCTAAAAGCCTAAAGGAGATCCTAAAAGCAAAGATGGCTAGTCAACAAGCTCAAAGTGATTTCTCTACCAGTAAGGCTCCATTATTCAATGGATTTAATTATGCATTTTGGAATGTCAATATGAATATATATTTGATATCTCAAGGTCATGATATTTTGCAGTTAGTTGTGGATCACTATAGTGCTCCTCCTAATCCACCAACTGATGAAACAAGTAAGAAGGCTAGTGAAAACAACTCCAAAGCAATGAATGCCATTCTTTGTTGCCTATTAGAGGTAGAGCTTGTGAAGGTGATGAAATGAATATCTGCCAAAAGATATGAGATAAATTGAAGACCATCTATGAAGGAGACACCAAGGTAAAGATGTCCAAATTGCAGACCCATCAGAGACAATTTGAAAGTTTGAAGATAAATAAAGATGAAATAATTGCATCTTATCTATTGAAGGTTGATGAAGTGGTTAAGGTCATTAAAGGATTTGGAGAAGAGGTAAAATAATATACAGTTTAAAAAGTGTTGAGATCACTAACTCCTAAGTTTGACTCTAAGGTGTCTATAGTAGAAGAGATGAAATATTTGGACAAGTTAGAGATGGATGAGCTTCATGGCATTTCGACTACCTATGAGATGAAAACAAATGAAGGAAGACCTCTCAAGAAGGAAACATATTTCAAAGTTAAAAAAAAGTCTAAAGTTATGAAGGTCAAAGATGAAGAATGTTCAGATGATGATCAACTCATAGCCATGTTTGCAAGGAAGTTGAGATTTGCATCTGGTAAGTACAAGGGTAAGTTGCCCTTCAAATGTTTCAACTGTGGTAAGATTGATCACTTTGCATCTAAGTGTCCTAACAAGGATAAGATTGAGCATGAAAAACATGATGAACATCATGGAAATGACAAGAAGGCCTATAAGCCTAACAAAAATAAGGAGTTCAAGATATATGAAGGTAGGAAAGGAATATTCAAGAACAAAGAAAAGCTTCTATACAAAAAAAGATAAATCTTTTAATGTAAGTGATTCAAGTGCATTTGATAGTGATGATGACAGTAATGACCCTGAACATGACAATAATGAAATATTATTCATGTCTATAGAATTAGACAATGAGGGTTGCTCAAATGGGAAATGCCTTATGGTTGATGGAGAATTAGATGAAGAAGAAGTTGAAGTGATTCTTGAGGCAGAGTTGGTAAGTGCCCTAGAAGAGTTAAAATTTCAAAGGAGAAAGAATCACAAACTAAGATCACTAGTTAAAGACTATGAGGAGCATATTGGTTTGTTTCAGGAAAGATTGAGTAACACTTCCAAGGAGTATGATGAGATCATCATTCAAGTTGAGGCATAAATGGAGGTAGTCACTAAAAGCCTAAATGCTAAAGAAGAATAATGCATCAGGTATAAAACTAAAGTATAATCCATGAAAGATGAGTTGGATCAAACATCTAACAAAGTGAAGAGATTTGTTAAGTTTGAAAAGAGCACTGAGGCTTTAGATGGATATCTTGAGTAGTCAAAAGTCTACAAGTGACAAAATAGGTCTTGGTTTCAAAGAAGACCAAAAGGTGGAAACTCAAATCAAATAAAAAGCTATTGAAGAGAAGAAGATCAACATGAAAAAACCTATCAAACAACCTAATGTTATAAGGTATGCTAGTTCATTCAATGGTTACTATTTTGTATGCAATCAATTTGGTCATAGAGAAAAAGAGTGTAGAAGACCCTCCAAGAATAAGTACTCAAGGGACTGTGGAAGGAGTCATAGTTCACATTAGTCAAGAGGTATGTATGAGGTCATTTGATAAAGTTGTCATAAAGTAGGACACATTGCAAGATTTTGTCTTAACAGAGTTAGAAGGTCATCAAGTCAAAACATGAAGTTTGAAGCCCCTAGAGTGCAAGAAGAAGGCAAATGAATGTATGGAAACCAAAGATAGTGAAGATGAGTCATGGCTAGTCCACAAGCTCAAGCAGACTAATTTTTGTGATAGAGCATGCTTCAGATGTGAAATCAAGTCAAGAATTCTTGTTGTTAACCCACATTGATGATCAAATGGTTGATGAAGAGATCAAGCTTATATTGAAAATCAAGCATAAAAGGATACTAAATGATATTCAATCTTATGAGAGCATAAAAATCTAGGACTTTCCTAAAATTGTGATGTTTTAGTGCTCTATGGAAAGAGGTGAATCCAATAGGCTTTGTGGAGAAACTATTTAGTTAGTAGAAGCATGATGGTTGCTTGGTTTGAGGGGGAGCTATTCAGGTTTGTGATTGAGTTTGATCTACGTTGAGAAGTAGTCTTGTAATCTGAGTTCTTTTTTTGAATGTGGTATGCATGGAGTAAGGGGGATCATGTTGCATTAAATTCTTCATAACTTGTATTGCAAGAAGATGTGGTTCTAGATAGCAGTTTGTTGAAGATATTTTATCATTAATGTTAGAGGGGGAGAAGGTTAAAGAAGGGAGATGCAAGTGATTAGTTTGAAGAATGTTTTTCCATTAATGACAAAGGGGGAATTTGTTGAGAAATATTATCATTGATGTCAAGGTTGATATCATTGATATCAACATGCATCTGGTGAAGATACATGGTGAGTGATCTGTGAGGTATGAGCTTTTGTACTTGATGTGATAATGAAGCCATGTGACAAGAGATAATTTGAAGGAAACCTATTGTATATTTTTTGAGAGAGAATTTTAAGGCAACCTAATGATTCTTTTGAGGTTGATGTCAAGGTTTAGGCCAAGGTAAACATGTTTGAGTACAAGGTGTCTTGAGAAGCCTAGTCATATCATGAGCGTGTGAATGATTAGCATGAAGAGGTATGTACAAAGGCATGATACTATCTAAGGATCAAGAAATACATGTGATCAAGGTGTATAAACATTAAGAATTGTTTCAAGGTTAGTTTTCAATCTTCAAGTGCTTGAAAAACCTAGTCATGACACTAGTCATAGCATGAAGAGACCCTATGAGAAGGTATAAGCTTGGTGTCCTAATAAGATGGATGCACAAATGAATAAGATGTTGTATAAGGTTGTTTGAGAATTATTATGAGGCTTTGGAGCAATCATGTGAGTCTCAAGTTAAGCCTATAGGGGTAAGACCTATAGACCTAGTATGTAACTAGACCATCTCTAGACCCTACTTGGCCTAATGAGGCAACATGAGATATTAACAAGACATATGAAGAATGTTTGAAATTGTTTTATTATGTGAGATATTTTATGACCATGTATATGAGGTGGAGATCACATGGAAATAAACTTGAAGGTTAGTTTCAAGGCCTAATGTGACTTGCAGGTTAATACCTAGAGAGTAAAAAGAGAGAACATGGCTTGATAGGGTATGAGGTTCTATTTCCAAGGAAAGTATGAACAAGTGAGTGTTTTCAGAGGTATGTAATGTTTTTTCAAGTATGTTGACCAAGTTTTAGGTCAAGATTTGAAGATTAAGGCAATAAAAAGTGTTTTGAGGTTTCTCAAGTGCACAGAATGAAGGGTTCTCAACCTGATATGGAATTTCAAGTGTTCATTGGAATATGTAACCTATGCATGAGAACCTAATATATTCATGGTAGATGTGGAAGGGTCCTAGCTCAAAGTTAAAATCATTAGTTTCTAGAATGAGGCATTGAGATTTATGAATGATCGTTAAGATTGGAAGATGGTTTAAACCCTTAATGTTCTAAAGTGCTTAGAATGGTCTAGTATGACTAATTAAGTGATTTGAGGTTGTATTCAATTCTCCCAATCACCTCCAAGTGTGATTAGTTTATCAGGTGAGTAAGTTGACCCTATAGGAAAGGCCTTGTTTTTCAAAGATTTATTGTAGTTCTTAGAGTTGACCAAGTCAAAGTTGATAAATGGATGGAGGATAAATATTGAGACTTTTATTTGATGTTCATGGTGGTTTATAAGTATATTCTATTCCGTAAGGGTGATAAACCGGTCTTACAAGTTGACTAGTCGCTAACAGGCCTAATGGTGCAAATAGTGAGAAAACTAGGCATAAGTGAGAAGTTGATTAGGGATGTGCTATCATGGATTATGGATGAATCCAAGTGCATGAATATTTTTTTAAATAATTTAAATACTTTTTCATGTTGGATATATGTTTTAGAGGTTAGTGGATATGATGAAAGTGTTGTTCATAAGTTGACCTTTCTAGTGAAGATGAAACAATGAAGGCGCAAGTTCATGAGATTGATCTCCAAGACCAATATTGTAAATTTAACATGATGTCATTTGATATGAGAGTTTTATAATTATCTCATAATATCATTTGAATGCATTGAAATTATCTGAAAATGTATACACAGGTGTTGAAAGTCATTATCACCATGACTATGTTTGAAGGTAAACTGGCAGATCTGTGTAAGCAAGTTAAAGTGATGAGTTGGAGGATATTTGACCTAGGTTTAAGTATGTAATTCACATAGTGTTGTTATTTTTGAATTTAATAACTTATACATGTTTTGTATAATCTTGGAAGTTAGTGTAAAAGGTTGAAACATTGAAGCCACAACGGCTTGTCTGGCTGAGTAACGATTGTGTGAGAGAAGATTAACAAATTAGTTTACAAGTTCAATAATTATCATTAGAGATTATGATATGTTTGTTTAATTTTGTTATGAGGATGTTTTAATATCATTTTCATGCATTATAAGTCCTTTAATGTGTTCTTTCAGGTATCAAAAGATTAAGTTTCATGACTATGTTTTGAGGCTACTTGTCAGTTCTGAGTATACTACTTGCAGAGAAGGGTTTTAGTCACTTTGATCTGAGTTGAGAAGTATAAATCACATTTTGATTACTATAAGGTCATTTATATTCTTTGTGTTATTTTTTTTCATGATTGTTTTGTAAAATTCTATTTATGCTTCAGTTGTTTAAGATAGACTTTTATGATATGCATAGTTCTAATATGTACAATACTAATGGTGTGCTCCAAGTAGTGATTTGAGATAAAAAGTGTTATGAAGATAATATGATATTAGTATAGGTATATTTAGGTAGTATATGATATGTTATTTCTGTATGAAGTGTTTGAAGTGCTCCAAGGAAGGCAAGGTGTAATGTGTCTTAAATAGACCTAATGGAATTAGGTTTCCATGAGACCTAAAGATGAGATAAGGCCTAAATGAGGTAGGTCAGACCTAAAGGCACTCAAATAAATTTTTTTTTATGTCTATGAGATGTCCTAAGATACATTTCATGGCTGAATTAATAAGGGTAAAAGTGTTTGGATAACTAAGAAGGATATGAATAAGTGACTTATACTAGGCAATTCTAGGCCTATTTATGTGTGAAGTGAGGAAGCAAATATAAAAACATATTACAGAGCATAATAAGGTTTTGTAGACCATTATAGGAGTGTAGAGTATCTATGATGAAGGTTTGATAGAGGTTATATACATGAGGATCAAGTTCATATGACCTAATCAAATCAAGAAGAGGGTTAGTTAAATGAAGAAGGCTAGAGATCAGTTTGAGAAATAGAAGAGATAGAAGCGCTGAAGAATAAGATCATCATATATTCTATGAGAAAAAAAGTATTCTGAAGTAAATCAAAAGTTTTGGGTAGCTTAGTTGGTGCTAAGTCATCTAGTGGTTGGTGCCTCATTTCAAATGGGTGCTTACTAAAGCCTAGCTGAGTTAGTGCTTAGCTAGTTGGGGTTGGTGCTTCATGTGAAGTTAGTGATTCACTAAAGTTAATGTTTGTATTATAAGAATATAGTACATTTACATATATCAGTGGGTTTTCATCCCCTTGAGGGTTTTCCATATATATGGTGGGTTGAATTATGCAATCTTGTTTCATACTTGTATAGTTGATTGTTCATGCATTACTTGATCTATATGTTGATGATTGCTTAAGTGGAATTGTTAAGAAAGTTTTGAAGACTAATTTACCCCCCATGTCTATCATTTTTCTTCTAACATATGTGGGGATTATAAGCCATTTCAAGGATGTTATGAGCTATAAAGTGCAATATTACTAGTAGGAAGAAGATTGCAGCAAAAAGTGGAAGATCTTGCATAAAGAAGGAATGAATCAACAAGAAATTATCTTTATCCAAGATTTAAACAACCAGATATAGAGTATTCATATCAATAGATTCATCAAATAAGATGAAATTATCTAGAAGGTGAATCCCAGTGGTCTGTTCTCAGTTAAATCTGGATATCAATTTGTATGGGACCAAGAAGGATTGGAGGAAGATTGAAACATTTGGTGGGTAAAAAATTTAACGCTTAAAATCAATGTTATTTATTGGTTGGCCATCCAAAACAAAATTTTCACCATGGATAACTTAATGAAAATGGGTATTACAATTCCAAACAAGGGTGTTCTATGTAAAAAAGAGGCTAAATCTTCTGATCACCTTTTCCTTTTCTTCCCTTTTACTTCTTCTATTCTTCATTCATTTTTATTTTTCTCTAATTACTCTTTGGTCTTCTTGAATTCTATCTAGGACTTGATTTATAAATGGAAGGCCCCTTGGGACTCCCCCCCTTGAGTTTTTAGTGGGATATAAATCTTCCCCATTTTTTTTAGGGAATCTAGAAGTCCAAGAATTTTGCTATTTTTGATAACTTGAATCCTTGCCTCAATGAATTTAATGATCAATGCTTAAGTTCAAAAATAGAATGTTGATAGATCATTGATAAAGTGGATTCACCCTCTGAATTTATGGTACAAACTTGAATTTTGATGAGTAGTGCAAGGGAACCCTGACCTTGCAGGGGGTGGTGGGGTTTTTTGAGATTCTAACGGTAATCTTTTGACAACATACGTGGGTCCTCTAAGGATTCAAACTAATCACATAGTGAAAGGATTCGTAGCATAGTTGGGGATTGAGTTGGCTATTAATATGGGAGTGGATAACCTTCAAGTGGAAGGGGATTCACTTAATATTATCAAGTGTCTGAAGGGAAATTCCCAACCTTCCTGGTTGATTGCTAGTATTATAGATGATGCCAAATCCATCTAACTTTCATTCAAAGGATTGACTATTTGTCATGTTTACAGGGAAGGCAATAAGGGTGCTAACAGGTTGGATAAAATAAGGGTTAATAATGACTCTCTCAGGTATTGGTATGGTGATGTGGACATTCCTAATGATGTCACACCTATCATTCAATATGAAAAATCCCAATAAAATGTGTGACTTATTGATTATAAATATTGATAAATCTAATCCACATGGGAATATTTGTAAAGTTATGTGTTTTGAAATCATGATCTATTCACATTTTAAGGCTATACATGAGTAGAAAAGTTTGGCTTTAATTATAATCATTAAACAGAAAAAGCCAAATAAGGGATTCTAGTTTTGATAGCTATTTTTTCTTTTTAAAAAATCACAGTAAAGATAATAAGCTTAACATGGGTGGTGACAAAGATAGGGTGGAACCAATTTCTTATGTGGTGGTTAAGGAGGACCCTTATGTTTGGAATAAAATGGTGAAGGGAGGACTGTCAAAATTCATGGAGAGGATAGTAGGGCACGATGTGGCTATCTCTCATGATTTTGCAAGAGGATGGTCAGAGAGAGAAGTCAAAATGCATGGCCTCAAGATCACCATATCTGAATAAATAATTGAAAAACTCATAGGTATGGTTTGTAATTCAGCTGAGGCCTTTAAAGATAAAAAAAGGAAAGAGGAGCTGTTTAATATTTTTTACAATACTGAAAAGAAAAAACCTAAGTCCTCTAATTAGAAAGGCTTTCTTTGTGTCAACTTGCCAAGAAAATGGACAAAAGTGTGTTTACAGGTTATGAAATACATAACCCTAGAGGGTAAGCACACTATCATCTTCTCCCACCATTTCCTTCTGCTCAACCACTTCAGAGGGCACCCTATTAGCATTCCTTTTTTTTGTTGAAGTATTAAGATGTTTCTATTAACAATTTCAAGAATAACCCATTTACTGACCTTATACACCAAGGAATTATTCTTTTGATTATTAAAAAAGGGGAGCCACTTTGGAGTAAATATATTTCAAAGGCAATTCATATCCAAAGTGACTAGAAAGATTCTGCTAGGGACAGTGAGGATTCTTCAAGAAATGGAGAGGGGAAGCCTGAGGGGACAGGGG
Source organism: Torreya grandis (assembly GCA_037957365.1). NCBI lineage: Eukaryota > Viridiplantae > Streptophyta > Pinopsida > Cupressales > Taxaceae > Torreya > Torreya grandis. The sequence goes on along the minus strand of JARHVA010005668.1, from coordinate 633,617 downwards.
GAGAAAATGTTTCAGGGGATTTATCCTCCAGGGGTAGTCAGAAGGGAAACCCTGTAAATGATGACCCTATTTATAACATGGGTTGATTTTCTTTTAAGAACAATCTAACTATTGAAATTGAACATTCCCTACAAAATTTCCAGACAAAGGTTCATATTTAGAGGCTGTTGTGCTCTAAAATCTTAGATGAAGTTGATAAACTAAAATTGTTTATGTCCCTAGGGGATTTTTTCTCAGGAAAGGGAGATAATCATAAAGGGAGTGATGAGAATGTGGAAATATTTGTTTCAACTCCACATTTTAAAAAGAACATCAATAGTCAGAGTGGAGATGGAGAAGTGAAAAGGAATAAAATTGGTCAAGAAAAGGCATAATTTAGAACTGTGGGGATTAAAGGGAAGAAGAAAATTATGGACTATTTGCAGGGCATCAGTAATAGGACCAAGGGCAAGGAAAAACATAAAGAAATCATTGGAACTAGAAAGCTGGTTCTTTATTCAGAGTCGGACTTAGACTCTTAACTTCTTGGGTTTTGGTTTTTTGTTGTCTTTTTTATAGGTTCTTGACGGAGGCTTTTTTGTGGTAATATCTTGTTAATTAGCTGATCATTTTGCTCGATTTTTGGTTCTACTTGTTGTTCTTTTCTATCTTCTGATTAAGCTTTTTTATTGGGTAGGGGTCCCTTAACCCTTTTTTTTACCCCATCTAATAAAGAAACACTCATTTAAAAATGTTTAAATGTACATGAATCAATATCATGTTCCTTTGGAATAGTGTTAATTGTAAATTGCCATAATATGTATGTGCATGAATCAGTATCAAGTCTTATGAATATGGAAGTGTGTATATGTACATAAACTAGTATTGCGTGCCCTGAATATGTACTAACTATTATAGAATGCTATGTATCTATAAGCCAAGTATGGGAACATGTATCTCCAATGTATGTATATGTGAAAACATATAATTTATGTTCCTGTAAAATGAGTACATATATCCATACATATGCACTCAAGTGCATATGGATATGTATTCAAGTATTTGTAAAGTGCATGTGCATGACATATTCCCCCATAATCTTTATTGATGTGAAAATATCTGTCATGTAACTAAATTTCTCTGATATTTAAATTACTTTGATTTCAAAATTTGATTTTTTGTTCATGGAGATTTATGTTTCTATGACAAACTCAATGTAATACCCCCCTTTCGAGATGAATGATGTGTCTTGTAAGTTACTCATCTCAAAAGAAAAATTAACTGCATCATGTAATGTATAAAGATAACATCATCTATAATCTTGTGAACATGTGAATATTATGCTATTATAATAATGTATATGTGAATCAAAGCATATATGTAACATATGCAATACATTATAAGTGTCATGTCTAAATAAATGTATTAATGAAACATGTAATAACTATAACTGAAACACGTCTAAATAAGATGATGTAGTAAAAATATATGATATGGATTATAACACCACTTGATGTCAACAAGCTCAATAAATTAAAGAGTTAGTGTCACACACAAGGCCAAAGGCCACATACAAATAATATGTAGATGTGGCAACAAATAAGATAAATGGCCACACACAAGGGACAAAAAAATGTTACAAATAAAGGACATATAAATGTCATATCAAATAAGGCCAAGGGCCACACAAATTAGACAACTAATGACTATCCTATCATGCAAGAGTAACATCATCAATGAAGCATAGACAAGTAAAATTTAGTATACACCATCCATATGTATCAATGTCACATCCTAGTAAAATAGCATAACCATGTATCATTATATAAGATATGACTAACTAACAAGATGTCTAAGAAATGTAAATAGCTCAACATGGTAAATAGGTCATATAAAGACATTATCTCTAATAGTGAAACATGCAAAAATAAAATGCTATCAATATTGACATGGCTATTGGGTAGAGGAGAACCCAACATCTATATGTCTAGGTGTAACATGTATGTCCTGCATCTCCCATATATATCGTTAAATGTATATGTGTATGAAAAGAACATGCCATCTACCAAATATGTGATAAATAACATATGTAAATAATGTAATCAAGTAATCATATCATGCTCATGACTTAATTTTATTTTTTTTAAATATTTTGAATGTTTCTTTGAATTAATCTTTTTTTTGGTTTTTGTATTTTTGAAATATTTTAAATTTGAAAAATGCTAATCGATTATCCTATCAATGCGAGGACCATGGGGATGATGTATGACATAGTGTAAAGGTCATTAATCGTAATCAAAATACACTAGATGTAGGTGTACCAAAATCTAATAAGAAATCATGTGATGTATAGTAACTGTCATGATCATTGCTCATAAAAACATGTGTATGATTGGTAAATCTAGAAGACCCAACACTCTGTGGGGTCCACTATATAGTAGGAGAATGTCTCACTACCCATGTTCACTATGAAACATGCTGAATTATCTATGGTACTAATTAAATACATGTTATAGGAGATGATAGCCTTTTTGAGCCTTGAATAACGCTTTGATATGATGAGCGTTGAATAGCTAGTTGTCTAGTAGACTTGACTACTCTCCTCTAAATTGGGTATATAGAAATATTTAACATGTGTAACCACTGGTTCTATAAATTGATTGTGTATATCTGTGTCAATCAACTATGATGGTGGTGGGGGTGGAGTAGGGGATACCACTATTTGTAGAGGGTACTCATATTGTACATCTTTAACTTTGACTACATTTTTATACTGTATATACTTGAGACATCGAGGCACTATAGATGGTATTGCATGAAGATTTTGCATCCAAGGACATGTTAACATGTCAAGGATCTGGTTACTGTGTAGAACTAGGAATGGAGTGACTAGTATGATGAAGTCCATATGAAGAGGTAACACTATGTATCTGAGGGTATTTTATTTCTAACCATAAAATCCTTTAACTTTTATTGATATATATATTGTATATCCTATTGTATGTATCCAATGGAGTAAATAAGTGTTATTGTGTACATGTTATCACTCAACCCATTTTCAACCATGACACTATGTATGGGTTGCTCATTGATATAAGCTTGTATAAATAATGCATGAAAATCCAAATCATCATCATCAATCTCATTTTCATCCAATGTGATCATCGGAAACTATGGTGGGTACTGATAAGTGTACCAATAATCACATCTATTTGGTGATCATATGTCATAGGTGAAGGATACATACAATATGCATATTTTAATTTTGAAGTATCCTTAGTCTCTATTAGTTCATGCTAGGGAAATGGGTCATTGAATACTTTCAACTTATGATTTCCATTTGTCTGTGTTCTATATTTTTATGTAGGTGTGCTCAACTCAATAGTGTTGTCATAGATTAAATATTGTGTCTCATGTCTTAATTTGAAGCATTTTTATTCATAGAACATCTTGCAATTTGATGATAGTCATCATGTGCATTGATATCATAGATCTTTGGTGTAGGTTTATTTGGATAAAACTCTTATAGAGGAGGAATAATGATAAAATTATACTCAAGTAGCTTATATAATGGTATGAGGAGATGATGGTAACCTGGAAAATTTACTCTTCAGTGGAGTTGATAATTGAAGTCAATTTTTAGGTTGTGAGAATGCATTAACTATCATCTTTGCCTCATTCTATTTGTCAATTAGTTTGACCTTGTAGCTTGGTTTGATTTGAAACTTCATTGTTGAAGTATCTTTAGGAGTAGGTGTACACTTGAGTTTATTCAAATCTATGAGCTTAACTTCTCTATCTTTTATTGTGTGGCATAGGTCATCGAAGGATTTCAATTTATTGAAGATGATTTGACTCATGGAGAGGTACAATAAAAAATTATTTGAATATATTTTGTAACTTATTTTTAGCCATCACATTAGTAATCTTAGCTAGCATATAAAGGGAAGATTTGTAAATGGTCAAGTCCTAGGATCAGAGGATTGTGTAGTAGAATTTGATGGAGAAGGTATGGAGGAAATTATATTGATTTATCTTTGTTGGAAATGGTATGAAGATGCTCAAAAGGGTGACTAAGCTTAGGTGACTTAGGGGGAGTCCATCTTAATATTTTCAAGGTAAGTTCATGTAGTTTCTGATGTTCATATATGTTTTATCCTCATAAAAGCTATGCATGATCAAAGAAGAGTGTAGTCAATGAGCTCGTTTGAGAAGCTCAAGGTAAGTAGAGGTATGAAAAATGTTAGGGGGAGTTTGTATCATCTCTTAGAGGTGGTATTTTCCTATTATTGGTCTTTGAAGTCTTTTTAGGTCTATAGGATTATGAGTTAAGCCCACTTTGTCATTACGTCAAAGGGAGAGAAAGTGCTTAGACAATGTCTATGCATAAGATTTGTATTGGTGTTAACATCAATGATAAGGGGGGAGATTATTTAAGGTCTGTTAATGATGTCTCTTAAGTGACCAAGGATGTTGATGAGGTGTCATGTGTGTTGGGATGACAATGACAAAGTGTGCTTTAATGAGCTTCAATGTTTCTGAATGGTTCTTCAATATTTAACTTTGTAAGGCAATTGATGAATGATATTGATGGTATGGACATGTTACAGAGACACTATGGGGTTTTATCAGTTCTTTGAGTGCTTATGGAAGTCAATAAAATTCATCAAAATAGTCATATGATGGTCTAGGTTCAAATAGTCATTTTGATAGCTTAAGCTAAGTAAGTAGTTTGATGACACCATATTTTACACATGTGAAGGTTTCAGGAGTAGTTTGATATATGGATGGATTCCCCTATGAAAGGTGATCGTATGGTTCAAATTTTAGGTCATGAGGTTGAGCTTAGAAAAAGTTATCAAGGTTCAAAGTTGGCCTCTCAGATAGAGTTCACTAAGTTTCTATACTTAGCCAAATTTTCAAGAGGAGATCTAATGGTGATCATTTAATCATATCAAGGATCTAATGATGAGAAATTAATTTGATCGAATAAGGATCCAATGATGTAGTTCAAATTCAAATAGTGATGATTACATGTGCAAGTGACATGTCACAATTATAGAGTTTGAGCAACAGATCTAACGACGATCATGAAACCTGTCAAAAATAGATCAATGGTGAGTGCATGATCATGAAGATTATGATCTAACAAAATGTATTGATTAAAATAGTCAAGATTACATGTAGGAATTCAAAGTGGTGGAATTTAATTAGAAGTAAATAGTCAATGTGATCAGAAGGCATATAGGGCTTTCAAGTGGTAGAAGTTCATTGGAAGACTGATTGTAAGGTATGTAGAGGGCATGTGAGGCTACCATGTGGCTTGATTATAGAAGTGTGGATCTAAGATCAATGGTGAACATTGTAGGATAAAGATCAAAATATTCTAAATAGATTGATGGTGCATGTTTTTTCAAAGTTGATAAGGAACACAAGATGAGGTCAAAGTGTCCGATGTTTAGCATTTCCACAATGACCATTGGAATTTGAATATTTAAATTAATGAGGGAAAACTAGTCTTTAGTTTTTGAGCTATATATTTTGATCCAGGACAAATTTATTGATGTAGTAAAAATAAAATTTGTAAAGGACTTCAAAGAACATCCATACAATCTAGTTACAAGGTTTGAATGTTTGTACAATCAAATTTATTAATCTTAAAAGTTGGTTGTTTGTTTGTTCATGGTGTTACTATGTACAAAATATTGTTTGAGTTAATTGTGCTTTAACAGAAGAGTGCTTTGGTGGGAGTAATCACTTGAAAATGTCTTAGAGGTCATATGGATTGGACCCATGTATTTTAAAGTGATCTTGTGTTCTTGATTTGCTTAATGAAGTGCTAAAAGGGTAATAGGTCTTCATCAGACCTATAAGGGCTACTAAGGCCTAATCGAAAGGTGTAACTACTTAAGTATGACCCATGGATGCTGTGGTCAATCTGTGAGGATGGTATTGAGCTATGTATTAGAATGATAGAAGTCTTAAGGTTTAGGTAAAGTATTATGGTCGACGTAGAAATTGATATTCATGAAGACTTTATAAATATTGAAGACCAAGGTAATGGTTTCAAGACTTGAATGTACATATGTTGAGAGAGCAGAAGATAAAGACAAAGGAAAGAGATCAGTGGGAGTGTGCTTAGTGCATGAACTAAAGTATAGAGTAGATTTAGGATGAGTGATGAAGACTAGATAGATCCAAAAGGCGTGTTTGGATGCATTGCTTGTATGAGCAAGTTTGAGTGTGTGCGATGAGTGGAGAAGAGAGTGTGCAGAGTCAAGCGAAGGAGAGAACCTTTGAAAGAGAAGGTATAGGTCATTCAGGACCAATAAAGAGTGAAGAGAATCATTCATGTTTGTCTGATCAAGTTGATATAGGAGGACACATAGGTCATTGGACCTAACAAGCTTAGAAGAGGCAGCTTGAGCGAGTTAGTCCTAGAGGCAGCTTGAGTGAGTTAGTCTTAGAGGCAGCTTGAGAGAGATTGGAGGTGAAGAGTGTAGACAAAGGTGGTCATCATCAGTTGAAGAGTAGAAATAGGTGTTTAAGATGATTTATTCAAGGTAGATGAGTGGGTTCTTAGTTGCCTAGGGTGTTGGTTCCTCCTTGCAAGATAAAGCTTGCCAAAGGTCTAGTTATTGTGGGTGCTTAGCTAGATAGAAGCAATAGCTCCTTATAGGATTGGTGTCTCACTAAACCAAGGGATGGATGTTCCTTGATAAGTTGGTGCTGGTGTAAATGTTGGATCTTGTTTTTATAGGACTGTAACCCGTGTTGTAGGGTTTAGTGGGTTTTATCCCTTAAGAGGGTTTCCCACATATGTCATGTGTTATGTGCTTGATCTTGCTATATCTTCTTCATTCATTGTAATGATTATTTTGTATGCCTCATGATTGTATGTGATGAATGATTAAGAGTTTGGAAATTGAATTGGATTATATAACATCATTGATTCACCCCCCCTCTTAGTGATTGCACCTCTAACATTTATACCTTCAAATCTCAATGTGATCCATGTATTGGATTTAGCTCTTAAATTAGCATTATTATTATAGTTAAATTAAATGTAATAGGTAATTATCTATTTAAAAGATAAATCAAACCAATTAATAATTCTATTTATAATATAAGACTAATGCTACTTGTATTTCAATCCTCTCGCTAAGGTTAATTTCATAGGATAACAATGCAACTATTGGCATTAACTCAAAAAGGTTAACTACATTATAATTTTGAATAGCAATGCAACTATGGATAAATCAATAACCAAATTTTGACCAAAAAGAGAATCTTATTAAACATTATAATTTTCTCACACACAGAGATTGTATAATAATGTTAGCGTTGTCATTATCTAATCATTGATTTATACTAATGCCTTGACTATTTTTTATACATAAAAAAATCAAATCAAGACAATGATATTTACCAAATATCATTTAAACCAATAACTATGTTATACAACTAGATTAGTGTAAACATCGATAACTTGATCATAAAACAACATTTTATGAGTAGATATATGCACTACAATCATACATGAAATCACATAATCATATCATCATAATCATCAATTGAAACATGATCATTATAGAAGCATATTAGCACTCAAAAGAAAACTAACTATCTAAATCAAATAAAGAGTTAAATAAGTTATTCTACTATGGTGTGTGTTGGGTTACTAGTAGTTTCTCTATCATCTCCCAATCATCTCATCTATGTCATGATTTTTGATGATGCTCTCCATCCATCATGATCTGAGGGAAGAATCAATCCTGCATCCACCTCACGACGAGTAAGTAGTTAGTCTGAGTCATCATATATATTAAAAATTAATGATGCATAACTAAAAAATATACATCTATAATGTATAAAAATAGGAAAGTACAAATATCACATAATTAATCTATCTTGTAAACTAATCAACATATAACTATCCCATAACCAATATATGTCATAAAGCTCAATCAAAGTAATAACAATCAAATGATAACCATAATAATCCATAGATTCAAAGGTTATAATACTTAAGGTGAAATCAGGATGTAACAAGTTTGAATAACATCTTAGGTTTGCAAGGAGCTTAATGTCATAAAAGTCATTAAGGTCAAGGAGACCTAGGCAGTGAGTAGAGTAAAATATTAAACAAGGGTTACAAGGTAAATTGAATAACATAGTCTTCATAAAAATTTGCCTACCTAGGCTAATGGAGTTGTTTGCTTGAGAGAGAGTGTAGAATGAGAAATAAAGTGAGTACTAGAACATGATTGAAATAACATTATATGACTCCATCAGCCTCAAACACAATCATAATGAAATAAGCACAGGTAAGGTATAGGTGGGCAGAGTCACATAATGGAACCAAACCAAGAAACCCTGTATAGGGCTAAAGGTACAAATAAGGAAGATGTGAATTGTTCTATTAAGGACTCTTAATCATCTAAGGATTATTTATCCCATTTTATAGGTGGATAATGTTTCATGATGATGAGGACCCCAAGATAGTAAAGAGAAACTTACCATTTACACCTACAGTAGTAAGGGCCCTAGCTACCACCTACATGTTGAAAACATCAAAAAAGAAAGGTGACATTGATCCTTGTATGAAATTAAAGATTGAGAGAATTGAAATTATAGGTGTGATTCCTTTATGAAGGATTCTTAGTCTCTGTAGTGAACTGGTTAACATTAGAGATAGAACAAGGCTTAATGTAGACCTAAACATGCTTGTACCTATAGTTTGGATATGTATGCATACTGTGTGATTATTAAGGGATTGAGAACAACTGAAAAGTGATTGAGAAATTTGTATTAATGTTTTCAAGTCATTAATATCTCAGACTGGGAGCTATGTGATGACCTATAAGGCCTATAGGCCTAAACTTGAGTAGTCATAATTAGACCTATGTGTGGAAATTATGGGTTGGTAGGTTTGGGGATTTGATGAAGGTCTATAGACATATAAAGAAGGATTTTGAGAACATTTAAAAAGTTTCAAAGGTGGTATAAGCCTCAAATAAGGTAGGGAGTTTCTCAACCAGGCCCTTAGGGCTACATGATCATGACTTCTTGGAAACCCTAAACCTGAATGTGTTGTCATATGAGGACTGAGTTATTAAAGGACTTGGGTCCAAAGTGTTTTACAACCTAATATCATGAGTATGAGTTAAAACTCTATCATTATATGGTGAAATGTTTGGGAGAACTTACTCTAAACCCCTTACTACTTCAAAACACTCAAACTTAATAGTCACGACAATGTCACGTACAGGCAACCACTTGAATAAGGAGAATAGAGTTAGAAGTCTAAGCATATGAGAGAGATAAAAAGGATGTAAAAAATGAGTAATGATTATGATATGATGATATTGAACCAAAAATCATCTATAGACCATCTAGACCCCTAACAATCAGTTTAGGCCTATTTGGCCTAAAAGCTAATCTTAAGCCTTGAGACCCATCATCATATTTGAAACACACTCAGACTATCCTAAGAGGATAAAAAATAATGAATAGGTATAATATGTTGTATTAGGTCCTATAGAGAATGAATCAAGAAATTAAATTCAAAGTTTGGTCCTAGAATCCTATCTCAAACTTCATAGTCCAAGCAACTAATTTGATACATCTGTTCAAGTGCTTGTATCTCCCACCAAAAAGAGACTCAGGGAAAATCCTCCTAGGATATTTTGGGCACCCATATGGAATCAATATCCATGGAATAAGGAGTTGATTTGAGGGTCCCACTATATGAATGAATGCTAAGACTACAAACATGTCCAAACAACTTGTAAGGAGTACAATGCCCATCATCTTATGTTCATATCTCTCCACACTAGCTGCATGGGAACTAAAGTTTATTATAGGATTTAGGGGGTATATGGAATAAACATCCATGAACATAAGTTTGGTATTGGAGGTCTTATCTTTATGAATCATCATTAATATGGTAGACCTCAAAAACCTTTCTTAAACCCTAATACAGTCTTGATCTAAGAAAACTAAATATATTGGAAACCAAAAACTCATGAATGACCCTAAAAACACCTAACACACACACACACACACACACACACACACACACACACACACACACACACACACACACACACACACACACACACACACACACACACACACACACACACACACACACGCACACACACATGATTCAAAGGAGATGCTACCCATAGTACTGGTCCGTATGGACATTGTACAGATTTGGTAGAAAACTATACCTTTTCAAGGATTTGGGTAAAGAACAAGGTGTACAAATATTTAGGAAGATGTTAATAATTGAATAAGGAGGTCTAAAACTTTTTTTATCTTAAAAATTCATTATATGATTAAAAATATGATTGGAAATGCCTCTGCAACTCTCTTATGAACAACTAGTCTGTAAGTGCTAAAAACAAGTGGCCAAGTCACCTAGTTTGATAAAATTTCAGGTGTGAGCTACTCAAAAAGGCTCATGTCATGATATGAGACATATTATGAGGCATAAAAATCAATTATACATATGCTATCAAGGTTTTTTTATGGTTTCATGGCCACCCAATTAGCCAATAGTCTAATAATTAGGCTTAGTGGCCTATTTGGCATACTTGGTAAATAAAGAAAGTTAGAAAATGGCATAGAGAGACTTTTGAAGGAGTTATTATATATTTATTGAATCATGTAACTGATCCTTAAATTTAAATCAATACACATTTAATAGTCATCATGAAGGAATAAGTCAGTTTCTTGACTTGGTCATACACTCAAAAGGAGGATAGTCTATTGTATGATTAATGATGGCCTAATAACATCTCATTGATGTTGAAACTAATAGGAAGAGAAGGTAACTAAAAAACAAGGGCATATATATGCTTTGAGAGAGTTGTAAAAAGTCAACCAAAACCTCCACTACCCCACTTCAATGCCTAAGGGCTCATTCAAAGACCATCAAGATTATCAATGCATGGGGAGAGTTGAAAGAGGACTTTGTAACTGCTTGTAATTGAAGTAATGAATGTACAATGGTCATTTATGAAATTTTCCTCTCTCCTCCATGCAATTATCCCCTTATTTATATTCCTTTTTTAATAATATATTCAACACTTAAGGACTTGATTTATAGCCCTCACCTAGGTATGATGAATCTTTGCTTGGTTTGTACTTGATAAACCTCTTGAAATAATGAATAAACTATTGAAGCTTATCTATTATTAGCTTATAGTGTGTTTATGATTATTCAGATGTGCATAAGTGGTATAAATATTCCATTATCATGTCCTTATCACACCTATATGTTTATAAGCTATCTTATGTAGGTTGTATGAAGTGTCAAAGTTTGTTGATCATGTTTGGAGTGTAATCTAGTTGAAAATGCCTCAAGATAGGCCTCTCTCCCTTCAACTCCAAGTTATAATCACTCATAAAGACTTTCATATGAAATAGTTTTGCTTAGTATATTTGGAGATAAATGATTTAGTTCATTTCTAGTTCACTAGTGTTGTTAAGAGTCTAAATTGAGTGGATGAGTGATTACATTGGTGCATCACCACCCTTAGAGTAGATTACTTTTATGAAATTTATATTCTTTTTCACCCCAAAAAAAATAGGTTTGAGTGAATTGAGCCATAAGTGATATACAAGGGAGCTAACCCCATACTCTAGAGGTCTGGTCTAGTTATAAGGTCACCCACAACCTTTGGTCCATTCCCATGTTAGTCCAAGTTTGAAGAAAAATGAAACACTCTCCTTTAAAGGGTGTAACTTGGGTTTATAATAGTTCTATAACACCCAATGGGATGATATTTAACCATTATAACACTCACTTTCAGCCTTGCAGTCATCTTGAGTAGCTTCAAACACTTGGGAAAGGATGTGTAGTTAGATTTCATGTTGAGAAACATCACAAAGTCATCGTTACAAAGGTAAGGAAGGTTATTGGTCAGAATTAATGCTGGTGTACATATGTTCCATGAGAAGTTATGGATACCTATGGGGAAAATTTTGTAATTCACCTCATTATCAATAGTCATATGACACCTATCAACCCCATTATGACCCCTATTAACCTTATGCTAACCCTTATCAATCCTATAATGAGCCTCCTTAATTATAAGTTTATCAACCTCATTGTGAACCTACACCTCCTTGGAAACATTCTTATCCTCCTAATCAATCATGATACCAATCTTCTATTCCTTATAATCAACTTGCACCAAGTATTGATGATTTGAGCTTAGAGATTGAGAATCTAAGGGAGGAAATAAATAGGTTGAAGGAATGTCTTAGGAAATAGAAGGAAGTTAAATACCAAGCCATTATACATTATCAAAACACATTTGAAAACTAAGAGAAGCTAACCAGAGTATCCACTCCATCTCCTTTTCTTACTTCTATCATCATTGGAGACTTCTTGGTCCATAATTGCTTATTTGATGATAAGGCTAGCAATTCAGTTATCCCTAAGTTAGTGACCGATAGTTTGAATTTGGTGTATGAGCCTATTTAAAAATTTTAATTGTAGTGGAATGGTTTAACTAAAATAATATTTGGCATTATCAAAAACCTATAACTTACCTTTCATGCTTACCCAAAGATTTTAATTACACAAGACATCATTGTTGTAGATTCGTCACCTCATCCTGACCTATGTTTGTCTAGTGATTTTATGGCCAAGATTTGGGGATGATTATATTTTTAATTGTATTATATGGTATTCCAGCTTGGGTATGGTGTAGGAGTCAAAATTAGGTTTGAATCACTCTCCATGTTTCATATTCAACCTTACACACCAACCACCTCAATGGTAGATTATGATTCACTTCCTGCTCCTAATCAAAATTTGTGTGTTCAATATTCCCTTCAATATAAACCCATGCCTTATCAATATCCTACAATAAATTCATCTTGGAAGCCTTCATGGCCTAGAACACCAGACTATGTTATGCGTGCCCTTGAAAGAGAGCCTTCTCTTATGCAGATTTAGAGTAAAAAAGTGAATAGATGTATGAAGGTTAGTGTTGTCATCAAATCTTTCACCATAGAAGAGGGTGTTAAAGTCTCTTATAGATTTTTGAAACATGAGAATACTTCTAGGTATGTGGGTGTACCTATGGTGTAAATAAGCCTCTAGATTTAAGGGCTAACTCCCTAAATGTATCTTGCAATGCTTATCACCTAAACTAGTGCTTGTTTGTGGGAAAAGACTTAGAATTTTCATGAAATTAACTATTATAAGGGGGTATACACCAAGATGATGTACACATAACCATCATACTCTCATCATAATGAAATAAGGTATACAAACTAGCTTCTAACTTATATAAGGTTTTAACATCAATGTTTCAATATAGAGGTGAGATGCATGAAGAAACACAAGGTAAATGAACCAGAGGGTAAATTTCACACTCTAAGAACAATTACACACTCAAAATAATATTAACACACTTGAATACACTCTATATGACCTATTAGAATTGGAACTCTTGCATAAACATGAGAGAATAAAGGAATAAAGGATAGAGAATTATCACTAACTCCACCATACATCACTATTTACACTTAGAAGACAATTGTTCATGAACTCAAAACTAGACTTATATTGATTGTTCAAAGGTAAAATATAATGTCATTCTATCAGGGCTTTTTTATACATGGTGTGGTATTATTTTACAAGAGCCAAAATGATTGATACTTATAGAATTGGAGAGAGAGGAAGAGAGAATAAAGTTCAAAGGTCACTAAGACATGTATCATGCTAATAAAAGGAGTTATACATGTAGGATAATAAAGTGTGATACAAAACATGCAAGGTTTGATAGGACAAATATCTCTCCAAGGCATGAAACTCCTAAAATGTGGCATAGGACTCCTCATTATTTGCTCAAAAAATTGCCTCCATCATTTTGCCCTTTTAAAACATCCCACAATTGACTAGGGACAAATCTCATGATTACATTGAGAGGGAGGCATTCATTGTATGCCTGATGAGGTCATTTATATAGACCAATATAAAGATATCCCTATCATTCTAAGATTGATATTCATCATAAACCCTCCATGACTGTGTTGAACCTATTGCATGTGATTTATTGAGACTACAAGGTTTATGAGGTAGTCTTGATTGAGATTTAATGGTGGCATACAAATTTTAAGTACTTTATTTGGTAACCCAAATCATATTTTGATCTCGTGTTTATACATTCATGTGCTTGGGTCAACATAATATTTCAATTTGATCTATCTATCTATATGGCATCTCCTTGCCATGCTATTTATTTAATTTAAAAATACGACCATTGTCACTTAAAACACATGTTTTCATCTTGTGTCCCCTGAAACTTGATCAAATTCACTCTGTCTATCTCTTTGGGAGTCTCTTCGCCTTGACTTTCAACATTGGCCATTGATCTTTGATCCAAGCTTGTAAGATTATGACACTTGGTATCCCTGTGTGATTTCTATGTACTTTGCTATCAATCTCCATTCAATTAATGCTCTTAAACCACATGATGTCCTTGTATTCAATCTAGGATTCTTTTGAGATTTTGACTTTGTGCTTACTTTTAGATCTTGATCTACATGCTTTAATGGACACCATTGATACTGTAGACACTAAAAACTTGCACACCATAATTTTGAATTTCATAATTCCCCTGGACTACCTTAAGACTCCCTTGGGACAAATCTGACCCTTTAACCCATAAATAGGCTTAACCCATAATTAGTTTCTTCAAAATAGCTTAATCAACCTTTTTACCCACTTTGACCCTTTACCCTCGACCACCGACCATCAGGGTGACCACTGCTAGTCACTTTGACCATCGACGGTCAGGGTGTACCTCCTTAACCACCAACATGCAAACCACCCACCTTAATTTTCTAAAAATAGATTATCTTAATCCATGTGCAAGCCATTGCATGAGTGATTTATAATCAGAAGGCCCAATTAGCATCTTGTTGTAACTCTCTTGCCTTGCCTATAAGAAGAGAGGGGCAAGAAGGTGAAATCCATTTACAATTGTTATCAAGAGCTTGTGCATCTAGAGTTCTTTTATTTTACAGGTCAATCACCATTATAAATCCATCAATACAATCATCATGTTAAAGAGCCAACTTGTCATCATCACTCTACCAAAGTGCCAAGTACCATTTACCAAAATCATGTGAGACTTCACTAATGAGTCAATCACCTCAAGGATTCACCCAATTAGCCTTCTATAAGATAAGTATTTATTTTCTAATATTCAATTAATTTATTTGCCTTTCATTCTTAGCCCAACACTAACCCATTTATTAGAAATCCACCTTGTGATCTTGTCAATCTTACCAACCCAAAACTACACATAGTAATCATTGATGATCTCAACCATTGATGGTCTGCCTAACCACCAATGGTCAACCTGACTATCGATGGTCACCTTAACCACCAACAGTCGCACTAACCACCAATGGTCACTATGGCATGACATTATATTAATTTATTTTCACCCTTTTATCCCCAACCAAATTTGGATTCTTGTGTCCTTGCCTATTCACAGACTCTTGCCTAATTTTTTAAAACAGACCTGAGCCATTTAGCACTAGTATTGATTTACTCATTGATATATTAGTTATTTCTAGTCTATTCTCTTTGGCAAGTATTTTTTGTGTTTAATTTTAGTACCCTTTGATTATTGATGCAATTACATTCTATTCTATTTTGTAAACTTAATTGTTTGAAATATGTGGATTGATATCTCTTGAGGAAGCCCTTGCTTCCAAGATCTAGCTAGTGCTAGGCAATCCACTTAGCTATCTATCTAACAAATAAATTTTCTTTAGTGATGTCTTATTTGTAGGTAATCCTCCCAAGCCAAAGAGGATCTCTTCATAATCTTATGATTTAGTATGTGCATAATCAAACTTGTTTTTCAATCATACTTGTATTTAATTTCTTCTTCTTTTCAAAATACAAGCTGAAATTCACTAAAACATTTCTGGCACACATGGTGGGACATTGAGTCTTTACTTTGAGTTTATTTTATTTGCATCCATATGATCTTCTCTCTATTTATGATCATTAATGAAACTAAATTTTTTTTTGGGTTTAAAATCAGTGCATCCATTAATTGCTTTTAATTTTAGCTCACTTAAAATTAAGGCATAATAATTTTATTGTAGCATCACTTTTTGTTGCACACACTAAACCAAACCACTTTCATAAATTAAACATCAAACAAACTTGAGACAAAGCCTAACTAGGATTTCATCACCTAGTGGTAACCTTACCATTTCCCAATGATCCTACTTGAAGGTTATTACCAAGGGGAGAACCAGCTCACTCTCTGGTTGAGTATAAACTTTGGAAATCAATATATTGGCTAAGCACCTGATACCCTTATCACTATAGTCTGTGAAGTGAGGGAGTAGGCCTCAATACCAAGCCATGTATTGATTCCCAATACAAATATTTTTAGCACTTGAAAAAATTGAAACCAACCATATATTGCTTCTATAGTTCCTGATCTATAATCCAACTCCTATCACACATTCTCATAACTTAAGGCATAATCGAAAAGCAAGATTAAAATTAACCATATGATTTTAATGTACTCTAGTGTGTGTTGGATTTCCTTGATCATTTTATTGATTTTTCTCTATTTCAGTTATAATATTCTTTATGTTTTCTTCTCATCCTAATTTTATGGTTCTTACTCGTCAACAACAAAGAGACTTAGCAAGTTAGAACCCATCCATAGATTATCTAGTCTCCTCTACCTCTTCATCTATAAAGTATATCTGAGATACTGAGAGTTCTCCTCATCATTCTAACACTTTTAGTGTGCCTTAGAGACTATTTGACCCAAACATTGATGCCTTTTTAGATAATAACTTGGTAGCCTTACAACATTATCTTAACATAGTAGCTCATCATACAACCATTTTAGTACCACCTATTGATCCACCTTATTGCATGCCATTGGAGTTTCTAGGCAACTCTTATGTTTACACTATCACCACCCAACTATTAGCTACTAAAGCTTCTAACTCAGCTAGCAACCCATCTGACATGACTATGTAGAACCAACCAGCTCAACCTTCTAATACCCAAACACCTCCTATCTCAACTGACAATTCTTTCCATACAGCCATGACCTAACCTCTACCTACCCATACTCCAATTACTATTGGAGTACCCACTGCCATTATCACTATCATTCTTTTAGTTACCTCCACTCTAATTGAAAATTTAATGGCACCCATACCTTCTACCTTAGCACTTGTCACTACTAGGGTTACCACTTATCCCTTACCCCTAACTCAACCACCCATGCCCACTCAATAATACATACCCTCTACCCAACCACCAATGACCACATATTTGTATGTGGATTCAACCCAACCACCTATGACCACTCACCCATATGTGATAACTATTGACACTTGGGTTTGTACCCTTGAGGAGATGCTTAACGCTTCTCATCCAAGTGGCAAAATGGAATCATCTCTCTTGCTATGGGTGAAAATTTCATTGAGATAAATCTCTATATTAGGGGCTATCTACCCTTGATGCACCTTTAAATATCTCTCTAATATATCAATTGTATATGAAAAGAGTTCAAGAAAAAACTAAGAAAACAAGCAATGATGCACTAATATTTGATATCCTTCTAGTTGACTGAAACCACTACTTTAAAGATAAAACATGATGTTTTCTTGCATAGGACTCACAACTCAGGAACCATTGCTACATCAATATTTCATATGCTAGATTAGAGAAGGTATATTATTTTTAAGAAGAAAATTAATGATCCAAATAAAGATACAATCATCAATCACTTCTAAGATATCTCTACACTTAGAAAAGAATACTAGCAAAGACCTGCAATAATCTTCTTTTTGAAAATTAGTAGACCTTTAAGAGTACAAGCTAGAAAATATAATATTTCACTAGACTAGAGCAACAATGATTAAATCATTACTTAATATTACAACATATGATAGGTAATCACACTTGTATATCTCTTCGAGAGTTCTTCGAGTACAAATCTAGCTAGAGTTTTCCCCAATAACTAGTGGAGGATGTGAAATGAACTAAGGGAATGCATATATATATCCTTGAGAGGTAAAGCAATCAAAGGAAGTCCAAGGGTCACTTGGACATGTGTCATCTTGAAAGAATCAGTTACATTTGCATGGGAGAGAAATGGGCGAGCTTTGCCATGTTACCAAATGGATTAGTTACAATGAGTTACAACTAAACTAAAAGCATTAGTTACATTTGTTATAACTAAACGAGAGCCTCAATTATATTTTCCACTTATTACCTTTATCTTCACCTTTTGGTTCCCATCGATCCTTTCTTTTAAACTCCAATGTCTAGTTTCTGCAGTCTAAAATTGACATTTTGTGGGCCGTCACTCCTCAGGCATTTCTTTCAGACAATTTATCTGTGGTCATTTGTATTCAAAATTTTTTATCAAGAAATTTCTTTTAGCCTTTTTTCTCTAAGGAAATCTAATCCTTAGATATATTTTCTCATGGATAATTCTCCCGAACAGTCCCTTCAAACTTTCTGTTTGGCCTTTTTGGTTCTTTAAAGTGACCCTTTGACAAAGTGAAAAAGGCCTTTTTTGAAGTGAACATACCCTTTGGATTCTTGAAAGTGACCCTTCATAAGAGTTGAAACATACCCTATGAGAAAGTTGAAGTGCCTTTCATAAAATTTATCTCAGACAAAATGTCTAAAACAATTCCTTCAAAAAAGTTAAAACATACCCTTCAAAAAGGCAAGTGTCCTTCAGAAAAATTACAAGTGACCCTTGAAAAAAATGAAAGTGACCATTTAAAATATTTTCAAGTGTCTACTTTCCAAACAAAATACTCTTCAGCAAAGTTGTAAATGATACTTCAAAAAAATTGAAGTGGACCTTTTCCTGAAAGGAAAGTACCCTTTGAGAAAGTTGAAATGCCATTCAGAAAAGTTACAAGTGATCCTTTAGCTTGAAAAGGTCCTTCAAAAAAGTTGCTAGTGTCCTTCAAGAAAATGAAACATACCCTTTTGAAAAGTTGCCTTAGATAATTTTTCTAAAATAATTCCACTGACTGAAAAGTCTAAAAAAATAAGACTTTGAGAAAAAGCTTCAGATAAAAAGTTTGAAAGAATTCACCAAAGGCTTAGAACAAAAACTTGAAAGAATTAGGCAAAGGCTTAGCAAATACCAAAATGAAATTTCCAAAAGGAAAAAAACTTGTAAATTTGTTGGGGATTTGACAGAGAACACTTCTTTCAAAGAAAAGCTAAGTATTGGACCTGGTCAGAGATATAGATTTAGATGATATTTTACAAATAGGGGTGCCTAATTTTGGCCTAAAGGGCCAAAATTTGGTCAAAAAAATGGTGACTCATAGGGGTAGTATGCCTCCTATATTGAATAGACCAACAAACTAAATAGTCCATTGGGTACGGAGTCAATTAAGAACTAAAATAAACTAGACACCTTAACCATGATTCAAAACTTGATCAACAAGACAAATATTGACTATCTCCAACACAAAGGAAAGAGACACACAACAAAGACCCAAGAAAACACACATGTGATACTTAGCACTTAGGAAAATACAAGACATATTAAAAAGAAAAATAATTATGTATAGCTAACTAGATATGCTCTTCCCCCTCCTGGATCAAAGGGAAAACTTCTTAGGTCTCTTCCATGGCAAGAAACCTTATGATGCCAGACAAGTGGTTGGTTGGAGTAGGAGCTTGGTGACTCATCATTCTTTCTTTCCACCTTGATTGGAATGTATCCAAGTGGATCATCTTCAAACATGTCTCCAACATACATGTACTCATCTTTGTCTTTGAAGCATGTCTCATGTTGGTCCTTCATGCTAGTGTAGTCCATCAATAGATTAATGGCTGATATCTGATCATCATAGGGTTCATTTGGCTCATGGACCTCTTGGTATGAATCATTGAATAACTAATTATTTTTTATCTCTTTCAGAAGCTTGTCAAACTAATCTCTTGCTTCATCATGGTTTTCTTGAAGAAGGGTGGCTGGTGTGATGTTTGAGCTGAGACAAATTTTCTAGCTCATTCCATAAATCATTATTTTCTCGCTCAAGAATTGCTTCAAAGCCCCCATCAAAATAATCAAACCTCTCTCATTATTGATCAGAAACAAAAGTCTCCAACTACTCAACAACATACTCTTGAACCTCATTCAACTCAAGCCCCATGGATCAGTCATTATCTTTATCAAATCAACAAGAAGGTTAATCAAATAGAGGGAAAGAGAGCTCACCATGCTTACATTCTCCATCCAACATTAAAAAGTGAAGTTTGTCAATATCATCTTCATATTTATAGAATATTTGCATGTATGTGTGACCTATATCTTCTACTTGAATCATGTCACCTTCAAGAGTCACCTCTTCAACCTTATTTTCATGAAAACCTCTTAAAACAACCACCTCTTCAAATATGATTTGACCACGTTCTTCATCTTTGATAATGATTTACAATTCACACTCAAGATGGTAATCACCATGATGATATTCATATGGAGTAATTATGATGATCTAATCTTCATTATCACTCATGATAGTCTCTTGATCAACCAAGAATTGCATTTTCTTTGGCTCACTTGCCTTCCTTAAAATAGATTCCTCTTTAGGATGGAATGAAATGAAGGGTGAATGGATAGGTATATGAGTCTGAAATGTAGGAGTTGGGGTATGGAAGGTAATGGAAGGTGAAGGGAGAGAAAATGGAGTATGGGATGAAGGAGAGGACTTATGAATGGACTTTGAAAAGAGACAAGCACTAGTGAGCTCAAAATCAGATTGGGAATGAGAAGTGGGGTTTTCTTTGAGAAGCTCATGAGGAAGGGGAGGTAAATCTTGGGCTAAAATCAATTGATTCTCTTCCTTCCACTTGATCAACACTTCATCCACATTAGATATAGCTTGATAACTCTCTTTAAGGGGTGTAGATGGGGTGTGTTTAGACATGGGATCTTCTATTGGGTCTAAACCATCCATTACACCTTGACTAAGGAACCTTATTATTGACTCTAATTATTCAATCTATTCAGATAGATTCTCTTGGAAGATTATTTATTGGAGATCATGCACATCATCATGATGAGGAAGAGTAGCTTCATTTTCCACTTCACACTCTTGAATAGTACTCTTCTCTTCTTTCTTACCCCATGATTCCACTATTTCATTCCAACTCATGGTCTTAGGATTGGAAATCTCTTCTTGAGTATAGGAAAAAACTTCATCTTTCTCAAGGTCTTGAGCTAGTTCATGATAGACATTTCTCCAACTTAGGACCTTGACATCATGTTGAAGGACTTGAGGAGTTTGAGGGAGACTAGGAAGATTTTGCACATGCATAGGAAGAGTTGATTGAGGATGGATGTGTTATTTTCCAAAGGAAATAAGGTGAATTATTTCAAAGGAGGGTTCACAATATAAGGAATTGAAATAGTTAGTTTCTATAGAAGGATGTTCTAATGTCCTTTGGTGTTGGATTGCTAGGTGAAAAGGATTAACAATAAGAGTAGTTAATGCATTAGATGGGTTAGAAGGTTGGCTCATTTTATTTTGGTGATCAAGTGCTATATGATAGAAAGGATTTGATGTATAAGAGGAGGGTTTATTTTGAATAGGAGAAGGCTACTTTAGGATGGAAAAAGGTATACAAGGCTGATTTACTTGAATGGATTGACCCCTCCATCTTACTAGTTTCTCCTTCATGGATTGCATGGCTTGAACTTGCCTAAACAAGCACTCTTCCTTGTACATAAGCTCTTGTTGATACCTATTCTACTCATTCAACCTATCTATATCCAACATTTTCTACTCAAACTCCAACATTATCTCCCTAACACTCTTGGATTGACTAGGAGAAGGGCAATTAGGAGAGCTACTTGAGGTGATGCCATGAACAACATGAGCTTGATCAAAATAATATGAACACAAGGTCCATACTAGTCAATGATGGAATTATACATACCAATTATATGATTTTTTGATGTACTAGGCTTGCTTAACCAACTAATTCAACTCAGAGTCACTATTGGTGTTGATCGAAATGCCTCCAAAAGGTTGATTTATTGAAGGACACACCAATAATTCTTCAATTCCTTAGACAAATGGTCCAAATGGGTGTACCAAAAATTATTTATGCTTGGATACCCTTAAGGAGATTCTCAGCTCTTCTCATCCAAATGACAAAATGGAATCATCTCTCTTGCTGTGAGTGACAATTTTGTTGAGATGAATCTCTAGATTAGGGGATAGATCCCCTTGATGTACCTTTAAATCTCTCTCTAATATATCAATTGTGTATGAAAAGAGTTCAGGAAAAAAAATAAGAAAATAAGTGGTGATACACTAATATTTTATATCCTCCCAATTGACTGAAACCACTACTTTAAAGATAAAATAAGGTATTTTCTTGCACATGACTCACAACTCAGGAACCATTGCTACATCAATATTTCATATGCTAGATTCAAGAAGGTATATGATTCTTAAGAAGGAAATGAATGATCCAAAGAAATATATAGTCATCAATCACTTCTAAGATATCTCTATACTTAAAAAAAATACTAGCAAAGACCTGCAACAATCTTCTTTCTGCAAATTGGTAGATCATCAAGAGTACAAGCTAGAAAAGATAATCTTTCATTAGACTAGGCCAATAATGTTTCAATAATTACTCAATATTATAACATATGAGAGGTAATCACACTTGTATATCTCTTCAATATTTCTTTGAGTATAAATATGGCCAGAGTTTCTCCAATAACTAGCGAAGGATGCAAAATGAGCCAAGAGAATGCATATATATAGCTTTGAGAAGTAGAGGAATCAAAAGAAGTCCAAGGGTCACTTGAGCATGTGTCATCTTGAAAGAATTAGTTATATTTGCATGAGAGAGAAATGGGTGAGCTATGCCATGTCACCAAATAGATAAATTACAACAAGTTACAACTAAATCAAAAGCATTGGTTACATTTGTTATAACTGAACCAAAGCCTCAGTTATATTTGTCACTTGTTACTTTTGTCCTCACCTTTTGGTTCCCATCAAACCTTTCTTTTAAACTCTAATGGCTAGTTTCCAAAGTTTAAAATTAATGTTTTGTAGGTTGTCACTCCTTGGGCATTTTTTTAGACAATTTGTTCATGGCCATTTGTCTTCAAAATTTTCTATCAAGCAATTTCTTTCATCCTTTTTTCTTAAAGGAAATCTACTCCTCGGATATCTTTTCTCATGGACAATTCTCTTGAATAACCCTTCAGACTTTCTATTTGGCCCTTTTGGTTCTTTAAAATGACCCTTCGGCAAAGTGAAAAAGGCATTTTCTAAAATGAACATACCCTTCAACTTCTTACAAGTGACCCTTCAGAAGTGTTAAAACATACCCTTCAGAAAAGTTGAAGTGCCTTTCAGAAAAGTTGTCAAGGACAAAATGTCTGAAATAATTCCTTCAAAAAAGTTGAAACATACCCTTCAGAAAGGCAAGTGTTCTTCAGAAAAATTACAAGTGACCCTTCAAAAAAATAAAAGTGACAATTAAAAATATTTTTAAGTGTCCACTTTCCAAAGAAAATACCCTTCGATAAAGTTGCAAATGATCCTTTGGAAAAACTGAAGTGGACCTTTTCCCAAAAGGAAAATACCCTTTAGGAAAGTTGAAATGCCCATCGAAAAAGTTACAGGTGATCCTTTAGCTTGAAAAGGTCCTTCAAAAAAGTTACAAGTGTCCTTCAAGAAAATGAAACATACCATTTAGAAAAGTCGCCTCAGATAATTTTTTTGAAAGAATTCTGTTGAATGAAAAGTTTGAAAAAATAAGACTTCAGGAAAAAGCTTCGGATAAAAAGTTTGAAAGAATTTGGCAAAGGCTTTGAAAAAAATCTTGAAATAATTAGGCAAAGGCTTAGAAGAGACCAAAATGAACTTTTCAAAAGGAAAATACTTGTACATTTATTGGGGCTTTGATAGAGAACACTTCTTCCAAACAAAAGCTAAGTACTGGACTTGGCCAAAGATATAGACTTAGATGATATTTTGCAAATTAAGGGTGCCCAATTTTGGCATGAAGGCTAAAATTTGGTCAACAGTAACGTCTCAACCTTAAACAAACTATTCATATGTCACTCAACCCTAGCCAAAACATGCCCCTTACTACCCTTCAAGTGCACCACCCTAAATAGACCTAATGAAGGCACTCATGGATAAGATGACAACTCTGGAATTATCCATCTCTAGGGACCACAATCTCCTATCCTATGACCATATATATAATGAGCCCATCCACCCATCTATGCCTATTATCCCATATCCTCCTTAATGGGAACTTCCCAAGTTCTCCAACTTTTAGAGTAAGAAAGATCCCCAACAACACCTTAAGGCATTTAGGTATTCATGTTATTTGATTGCCTATGATGATGTCCTCCTTCTCTGCACTTTTACTATGTCTTTGTCAGGACTAACATTAGATTGGTATATTGTCTTAACCAAACATTCTATCTTCTCCTTCATCCAACTAGGTCAAACTTTCTTAGACCACTTTTCGATAAATATCTCCAAGAAGGTTTCCATCACTAACCTCTACTCTATTCAAAAATTTGATGATTAATCTATTGTTGATTTTATAGCTTGTTGGTAGAGCCTAATCAACCAACTCTCATTTTCCCTACCTCAACCCAAACTTATAGATATTTTTGCTTGAACATGTGTGAAGCATATCTCTTCCACATTATGTGTTCAGAGTTTTTGAGCTTTTGATGAAGCTTTCACCATGGTGCATAAATTTGAGAATAGATCCATTGACAAAGGAAAGCTAAAACTAAAAACCAAGAACTCTACCTATAAAAATAATGAGACTTCCTCCTCTAAACCAAATAATCAAACCAATACTAGACCAAAATCAAGGGCACCACAAACATGATTGTCCTTAGAGCCACTTCCCCATCATCTACCAACCAACCAAATTCCTCTAGTTCCTCAAAATAAAACCCAAGAAACCAAAACTGGAACATCTAGAAGCAATTTAATCCACTTAGCGAGTCTTATGCTTCGATCTTGGAGACGCTATTGAAAGCCACTATCATATAGCTTCCTCTTATCAAACCACCTCAATAATTTTATTCTTATCATCCAACACCTAGTTGGTACAACAATAATGATCTATGTGCCTTCCATCGAGTAATAGGGCATGACGTTAGTAGGTGCAACGCTTTCAAGAGTAATGTCCAATCTCTCATTGACTAGGGGGATATTATGTTGGATAACCCCAATGAACCTCAATTTTAGGCCTTTGACATCTTTAGGTAGCCTTTACCCAATCATGCACCTACCAAAAACAAGAGCAACATGGTTGAGTGCTCTCATGATGCCCATACTATTAACATGGTTCTTAGCACACTTGTTATTGAAGAACCTATTGACCAAACTATCTGTTCCTCACCCTCTTCACTTGTTGAGGTAGCAGAGTCACCTTATCCTATTTTAGAAACCCAAACCAAAGAAAACCCCCTTTTTCCTCCTTTATTTATTGAGGTAGTGGAGCTGTCAACCCTTACCTTGATTGACATTTTAGAAAAACATCCATTTTACCGGATTCCTTAACCATCAAGCCACTTACTACCCCTTTAGAAATCATCCTCAAAAAGGAAGCTCCCATGTCTACACCTCCCATAAAGAAGTCACCCATTCAAACCTCACATCATTTGATTGAGGAAGATAATGAGGTTATTGTTGTTCCCAAAATCTGTCACTCATTTTTGGGACAACATATGAACTATTTTGGGCCTGCAGGCCAAAATTCTCTCTTTCCTTCTTAAAAAATTGTTCTAAGCATTCAAATTCTTCATTATTCAACCTTTTTCAATTAAGGGACTAGAAGATTCAATAGGTTCAATGACTTCAATAGGTAAACTCTCTCAAAGAAATAAGTTCCCAACACTTAGGCAATTTCAAGGTTAGTTCAATGCTTCGGTTCAACCAAAGGTTCATTGGCAAGCTTCAAACAATGAAATGAACCATTGAACCATTGAAACTTACTTCTAAAAGGTTCAAAGGTTCAGTAGATTCAAAAGTTCAAGGATGTCGACAAGCTTAAAGAGTCAAGTGCTTCAGCAAAAGTTTAAAGTTCAACCACTTTGGCAAGTTCAACGGCTTCAAAAGACTTAGTAAAAAGAAGGAAGATTGAACCGTTGAATTGTTGAACCTTAAACCAAAAAGGTTCAAAGGTTCAATGCAGTTGGTTCAATGAGATTGGTTCAATGTGGTTGGTTCAAGTAGTTAATTGAATGAGCGGAACACAAGATTGAACCATTGAACCATTGAACCAAAGTTGGTTCAATCGGTCAGTTTAAAGGAGTGCCCCAAAGCCCAAAGGCCAAGTGCCCTTATGGAGGGCAGTGAACCAAAGCCAAAGTACCCTTGTGGAGGGTAGTTAACCAAGGCCAAAGTGCCCTTGTGGAGGGTAGTAAACCAAAGGCAAGTTCCCTTGCGGAGGGCAGTGAGCAAAAGCGGACAAAGAGATACCCTTCAAAAAGAGTTTTTGTGGTAAAATTTTACAAGGCAAATCCTTCGAGCAAAATGTCTAAAACAATTCCTTCAGACATTTTGTTTGAAGGAATGATCAAAATCCTGATAGAAATTAGTTAAGGCAAGGGAAGATTTCCTTTGGACAAAATGTCTGAAGGAATTCCTTTAGACATTTTGTCCGAAGGAAATCTTCCCTTGCCTTAATTGGTCAAACATTTTGTCTGAAGGAATTGTAGAAGAAGACCGCCTGAAGGACCTTGAAGGGCAGGTACCCTTATGGGGGGATCTCAGTGACCAAGAAATGGACCTTTCTTAAGGCCTGAAGGGACACCTTCCCTTTGGGAGGTTCCAAAGATATAAATCCATAGGTTTGTTTCTATGAACTCTATAGGTTGATTTCTACAGACTCTGTAGGTTGGTTTCTATGGACTTGTTTCCACAGACTTTGTAGGTTGATTTCTATAGAATCTATAGGTTGATTTCTATAGAGTATGTAGGCTGGTTTCTATGGACTCATTTCTATAGACTCCATAGGTTGATTTCTATAGACTCTACAAGATAATTTCTATGGACTCCTTTCTATGGACTCTGTAGACATATTTCTATGGACTCTTTCAAAGTTTGAGAGACTTAGAGAAAACAAAAGCTTCTAAGAAAGAAGATGAACCATTTAACCTTGAACCAAAATGGTTCAACAGGTCAAGGAAAGCTTTGAGCAAAGGAAAGTGAATGAACTAGAGAAGTGATGGAATCAAAGAGCTGAGAAGGTGACCCAACTTGTTGAAACAGTGAACCAATGACATCCCTGTAGATGTCAAATTCAAGGTAATAAAATCTTCGTTGATTTTAAAATATGGCATGAAACCTGAAAACAAACTTAGTGACTAGCTGAAGAAGGAGCTGAAAGAGCCAACAAAAAGGGAAAAGATAGCCCAAGATCTCAAATTGCAATAAGAAAGAAGGAAAGACTAGAAATATCTATGTAGGAGTTATTTCTAATAGGTGGAATAGTCCACCAAGTAGATATTTGAGCTTGCAAATATTAAAAGTGCAGCCTATTTTTCTCCCTTGGAGTAAAGGCAAAGTGGATAGCTGTGCAAATATTTGGTGAAAGATCAGACAACTCATGCTGAGGAAAAGACATTTGAGATGAATCGACATGCCACAGTTAAGGTAGACGCCCTGTTCCATCATGGCCCTCTTTGACAAAATTGAAAATGCATTTAAGGCATTGAATGAAGCATGGGCCATTCCATGGAACAAAGTGCCAAGCCTTTCTTAGCTGCTATATATTGTAATCTTTTATTTTATGCAAAGGAGATCTCTTTGTTATAGAAGCAAAACTCTACCAAAATTGAAAGGTGATTACTGAGACTTTGAGCTCAGATTGTTGATCATATTTTATTATTTGAATGAGAAAGCAAGTTACTTTCAGACTTTGTGCTGTTATATCTTGTGTCATTTTAAGAGATAGTTATTATGTCTATTTCTTGAATGCATTCTTGTCCATTTTATTGAAATAAGTAGAACTAATGGAAGTAATCAGGAAAGTGTCCTAAAGCCAATTATGGAGAGACTTTGTGCTGCCACAACTGCCTTTAGTGTGTTTGTCTATTTTTTGTCCTTGCGTGAAGGACCTTGGGATGAATTTGTGCCCTCATTATCCTTCATATTTCACTCTTGGGTAGTCGAGGTGGAGACTTTGTGCTACATCTCAGTCTGTTGGTTACTACACCCTTTATCATCAGTTACTTGTTACCTACCAGAAAGAACTCTGGCTGTTTGCTGTAAGACCACTTCTAAAAGAAGAGAAGTACCTTTAGTGTTTCTAGCTTGGATTTCTCCTTTATTTGTGAACATCATCTCTAAAAAAAGAGAGATAGATGGTGTAATCCTACCCTGAGTATTATTTTCTACATATATATATATATATATATATAGTTAGTATATAGCCCCTCATAGTTATAAGAGAACCTCCACTTGATGAGAGGAGAGATTTATCCCCTTTTGATGTGGTAAACCTACACATATAGCTAACCAATCTCCCTATGATGTGGTTGAAGTAACCTATTTTTTCCATCAGTTAGCTGGTGACAAAATATTCACCCAACAATTGTTGGTGACTCTATTAGGAAAGTTACGTGCGGTCTGAAGCCTCAAGTTTCAGATTGAAGTAGTTCCTATCCTTATCCATTTCCATTATCCATTTATATTATATCCATTTTTGTTATATAATATGGTCTATGAACTAGAGCTGCTAGGGAAGAGCACACAATTTGAAGCCTCAAGCTTCAAGTTAAAGCAGGGCCAGTTCTTTTCCATTTTTATTTTACAATCTAGTAACTCCATGCTATACTAGAAGCTAGAGAGCCTAAGGTGTTGTTGACCCTATTTTTGAGTTAGTACATCAGGGAAATTTCAATTTGTTTCCTCCATAACTTCAAGTTCAATGAGCTAGGAGTCTTCTTCCTACTAATACCAGGTCACCACTACAAGGCATAACTTCTTTTTCTGCTATTAGTAGAGCTTTGCCTATCCATCCTCCATCTAAATTTGTTATCCCCACTTTCCATAATTAAATCATGGTAGTTTAAGGCCCTTGGGGTAACTCTTTTGGCCCACTCAACTTAACTCCACCTCTACATGAGTTACCACGTAGTTCAAGAAAGAATTTCCCCAAATTATTTGGTGATGAGAGAGTTCATCCTGATGAATACATTACAACTTTCAGCATAACCTGCGGTGTGATAGGCGTGAAGTATGAGGACACAACAGTCAAGCTATTTGTGGAAACATTAAAAGGTGCTGCTATAGACTAGTTTTATCATCTATAGGCCCAGACCGTGATTAACTAGAACACTCTCAAAGCTAAGTTTGAAGCAAGGTTCAAGCCTATAGAAGATGTGCATGCCCTGCTGGCCCAACTCACACAGATGAAGAAATAACCTCATGAACCTATGAGGGACTTCATTGCCAAATTTGACAAGCTAAGGAACTAGATTCTTATAATTTCTCAACCTACACTTGAGAACCTTAAATGTTTCTTCATCAACTCACAGTTGCCTGAAGTGAGTTTTCTATTGAGATGTGTTGGCCACATAGACCTTGCTGCTACTCAGGATTTGGCCACTGAGGTGGAAGATGACCTTATCTTGGCAGAAAAGATAATGAGAGATCCTAACAAAGGTAAATCTTCTTCATCTTTTGAATATCCATCTACAAGCACCACTGATCTAATGGTGCATAAGCTAGCCAATGAGTTACTTGCTCTTAAAAAGCAAATGGTGCAAGGGATGTCATCTGCCCCTTTGTACAGAGATATACCAAGGAGGACATTTCCTAATCAGTCATACCAAGGCAATGCTACCAAGAATCAAGGGCAACTAAATTGTCTTCCTCTCACTCAGAGAAAATTGGCCATTGAAACACCTCTAACTAATTCAGCAATTGGATATCTTGAAGCAAAATCAGTTTTCTCCTTTCAACCTGAGTTGAACCCAAAAAATGATGCTGATCTCTTTACAGAAGACCAAGAAGAATCAACTAGCGACTCCAATATTGGTTTCCTGAATTACTAGGATGAACCCAAAAGTGAAGGTAAAGTAGTTGATGGATCATACACTATTTTCACCCAGTCCAAGAACTAGTTAGCCCAACAAGCTAATAAGGACAAAATAGGAGAAAGATCTCAGATTGTAATTTTAATTGCTAAGTGGGGAACCACTCTACTTTTTCAAGAAAAGGACCTAGTGATCGAAAAAAAGGTAAATACATCAAACACTCCATCTTTAACTTCAAATTCATAGATCAGTCTTCCCCCTCCTAAAAACTAGAAGGATGAAATCCCTTCCCTTGTTCATTATTTATTTCAGACATTTGACATAGTCGACCATGTCAAGAAAACTAAAATTCAAATGTCTAAATTTGAATTCTTATAATCCAACCCTGAGCAGTTGCATAAATTGGTTCAATGTGTGAAGAATCAAAACATCTCTGTTGGACAAGATGAAAGAAAGGTAACTCATGATCCCCCAAGGAACATGTCCACCCCCAAAAATCTTGTTATTAATCCTCCTGCTATTCCTGGGAAGACATAAACATTTTATGTCTCCCTGTTGATAAATGGTCACCAGTTGAACAATTACATCATAGATTCAAGTGCATCAGACAATGTCATGCCTGCCAAAGTGGTGAAATCCCTTGGTCTCACATTGACCAAGACAATTAGGAGATGTTTCTCTATGGAGAACAAATAAGTGCCACTGCTGGGACAAATCAATGATGCCCAATTTGCATTTGCAGCATTCCCAAATAAGAAGATTAAGATGACATTCCTAGTGGTCGACATCCCAACCTCATATGGCATCCTTTTTAGGTGAAATTTATGCAAAGACATTGGTGGTGAATTAAGTATGGACCTATCTGAGGCAAGGATCCCAGTCAAAGGTGTTATGCAGAGTTTGCTCCTTGAAAAGGAAGCAAAATATGTGGTCA
Source organism: Torreya grandis (assembly GCA_037957365.1). Classification (NCBI taxonomy): domain Eukaryota; kingdom Viridiplantae; phylum Streptophyta; class Pinopsida; order Cupressales; family Taxaceae; genus Torreya; species Torreya grandis. Next base: position 602,585 of record JARHVA010005668.1, on the reverse strand, counting down.
CTCAAACATTAGTGCCTAAAGCTCAAATTCTATTTGAGTCTTCAGGTATGGGTAATTACTTCTTATCCACAGAGGAAGTTTATGAGGCATCTGATGAAGCTCCTAAAGGTGACAATCTAAAAATTGATTTAGGCAAAATAACATAAGAGTTAACAGGATGCAGTGCAAGTTTAGAAGAATCCTCCCCTCCACACAAATAGGAATCTGAGGTAAGGTCAATTTCTGATGAAGTATGGATACTGCAGTTTGATGGAAGCTATTCCTTTGTCGGTTTAAGAGCTGGGATTATTCTAATATCTCCTCAAGGAGATATTTTTCTTTCTTCATACAAGTAGTTTAGCAACACTAACAACACTACTGAGTACAAATCTTTATTACTTAGATTGAAGGCCACTCAAGACAAGGGCATCAAACTTCTTCATGCTAAAGGAGATGTTGAGCTAGTAGTTTGTCAGGTGAGAAATCTATACCAAACTAAAAATGAAAGATTGCACCATTATTGTAATCTGGTTTGGGATCAAATTGAATGTTTTGATGCTTTGAACATCTATGCAATTCTTAGGAAATTCAATGACTAAGCTGATGCATTGGCTATTTTAACAACTCTTTTGATTCCTCACCTAGATTTTAAAGGAGACAAGTACACTATCAAACTGGTCTTTCGACCAAGTGTGCCTGACAATGTCAATCATTGGAAAGTGTTCAATGGTGACAACCCAATCATTGCCTTCCTGAAACAAAAAGATAGTTTTGAACAACTTCACTTCAAAGGCAGTGACCCTCAAAAGCTTGAACCAACCCTTGAATTAAGTTCAAACCCAGGTGAAAAATTCTTTCAACTTAAAGGGAACAAAATCTAAAAAAGCCTGGTTTCCCTTGAGAAGCTATTTGACAATTATGATAGGCTCATCAAACAACAACAAATGGAATCAAGCTCTTCTCAAGAGTTTGATCAGATAAATTTAGGTACCAAGAAAAATCCCAAGATGGTGAACATTGAGAAATGCTGCACTCAAGAAGAGAAGTTCAAGTTCACTACTCTACTCTGCTAGTACATAGATGTTTTGGCATACTCCTATGATGATCTAAAAAATTCCTGCAACTTAAAGGGAATAAAATCCAAAAAATCTTGGTTTCCCTTGAGAAGCTATTTGACAATTATGATAGGCTCATCAAACAACAACAAATAGAATCAAGCTCTTTTCAAGAGTTTGATCAGATAAACCTAGGTGAAAAATTCCTGCAACTTAAAGAAAATAAAATCTGAAAAACCCTGGTTTCCCTTGAGAAGCTATTTGACAATTATGATAGGCTCATCAAACAACAACAAATGGACTCAAGCTCTTCTCAAGAGTTTGATCAGATAAATTTAGGTACCAAGAAAAATCCCAAGATGGTGAGCATTGAGAAATGCTGCACTCAAGAAGAGAAGTTCAAGTTCACTACTCTACTCTGCCAGTACATAGATGTTTTGGTGTACTCCTATGATGATTTGAAGTCACTCAGGCCTAAAAAAATTTACCATGAAATTCCTATCAAAGATGATTTAGTGGCTTACAAGTAAAAATCTAGGCAGTACAATTTGAAGATATCAGGTACTATTCTATCTAAAATACAAAAAATGCTGAATTCTAAAATAATTTTCTCAATCCATCATTCCACATGGATTGACAACATAGTACCTGTGAGGAAAAAGAATGGAAAAATTTGCCTCTATGTGGACTTCAAGAATTTGAATTAGTCATCCTTAAAGGATAACTACCTCTACCCATCCTGGACCAAGTGCTTCAAATAGTGACCAGTTCAGAGATGTTATCAATGTTAGACAGTTTCTCAGGATACAATCAAGTTGAAGTTGGTGAAGCAGATCAGTATAAGACTGCCTTCACCACACCTTGGGGCACATTTACATATCAAAGAATGCCATTTGGCCTAATAAATGCTGGCACCACTTTTCAAAAAGCAATGGACCTTAATTTTAAAGATGAAATGGGTAAGTTCATTGTGGTATACCTTGATGACTTGACTATCTTTTCCAAGCATTACCTTAATCATGTGTGCCATTTGCAATAAGTGCTGAAATGATGTCGCCAGAATGGCATTTATCTAAATCTTAAGAAGTTTATTTTTGGAGTAACATAAGGGAAACTTTTCAAACATATTATATTCTAAGAAGGCATGAAGATTGATTCAAACAGAGTCAAGTCCATCTAAGAGCTTACCCTGCCTACGAGCAAGACTACAGTTCACTCTTTCTTCGAAAAGGTAAAATTTTTATGAAGTTTCATCCTTGAGTTCACTGAGAAGACTCACCACATTATGAACATGATGAAGGGAAAGGCCACCTTTAGCTAGACTAAAGAAGGCAAATTGGCATTTTGAGACATCAAAATAGCTATTGCCCATGCCCCAATTCTGGTTTGTCCAAATTATACCAAGGATTTCATAGTGTATAGTTATGCTTCTGAGCACACACTTTCAACAATTTTGGTTTAATAGAATGAAGAAGGTGTGGAATCTCCCATATCTTTCATGAGCTATCTTCTTAAAGCTCATGAGCTAATGTATTCTATGATGGAGAATCATGGTTATGCAGTGGTAAAGGCAGTAAAACACTTCTATTTTTACATTCTAAATTCACAAGTTACTACCCTGGTTTTTGATACCACAGTTAAATTCATATTAACTCAATAGGAGTTTGGAACTAAAAGAGGTAATTAGATTTCTAAAATTTAGGAGTTTGATCTAGTTATAAAACCAATGAAGCTTGTACAAAGAAGGGGCCTCTACCAATTGATTGATGATAATAGACCCGAAGAAGTAGGGCATGAAGAAACAAAAGTGGAAGACACGCCAATAGTCCTTTTTGTCTCCACCATGAATGAGTGGTATTCAAATATTGCTCATTTTCTTTCCTATGGTGGGTGTTCTGCTCACTTATCTTGTAAAGAAAGGAGGAATGTTAAATTGAAAGCTTCTAATTTTGTCCTCTAGGACAACAGCCTGTATAAGAGGAGCCTTGATGGAGTGTTCCTTCACTGTGTGGATAAAGAATAGTAAAACTAACTTTTGAAGTCCTTCTATAATCTAGCCTATGGAAGACATTTTTCTACTTCTGTAATTACACATTAGATTCTATGAGCTAGGTATTGCTGGCTTACTCTATTTCAGAATGCATACAAATGAGTACGAAGATGTGAACTGTGCTAATAGTTTATTGGAAGACCCAAGTTAGCTGCTCTGCCTCTGAAGCTAGTGGTAATAAAAGAGCCATTTCAGTAATGAGGAATCAATTTTATTGGTGCTGTAAACCCATCTTCAAGCATTGGACATGATTATGTCCTCACAGCCACATATTACTTTACCAAATGGGTGGAAGCAGTTCCAACCAAGCATGCTACTTCAGAAGTGGTATGCAATTTCCTCAAGGAAAACACTATTTCCAGGTTTGGGGTCTCAACCAAGATTGTCATAGATAATGTAGCCTATTTCTCTTCTCATGAGATCACTCAGTTATACTTTTACTATGGGATTACCCTCTCCCACTCTTTTGATTATTTCCTCCAAGGGAATGGCCAAGCAAAATCAAGCAACAAGAACTTGGTGACCATCATCAGGAAGCTGGTGGATGACAACTAACGAACCTGGCATAAAGCATTGTTTGATGCTTTATGGGTAGACATAATTACACCCAAAAGGGTGATAGGTATGTCACCATTCCAACTTTCGTATGGTCTCAATGTAGAGATTTCCAATCACCTTGGAATTACCAGCATTAACATTGGCAAAGACGATCAAAGATCAAACATATGAAAGCTCCATCGATAAGAGGATCATGTGCTTAACTAAGTTGGATGAGCAACAATCTATGGTGGTGGATTGAATTGTTGCGCATCAAATTATGGTGAAGAAGCTCTTCAACTAGAAATCAAAAACCCATGATTTCTAGATTAGAGATCAAGCCCTGTTATGGGATAAAAGGAGAGAACCAAAGTGAATGCATGGGAAGTTTGATTCCCTATGGAGGGGCCCGTTTACTACCCATTAGCTCAATGGTGAAAATAGTTTCTTGTTGAAGTATCAAGATGGCACGGCCTTTTATCTGCCTCACAATGGGTATCATTTGAAGTACTTCAATTCTTGAAGTATCAGATAAGAACATCTATATATATGTATATTTATATAGTCTTTAGTTTTATTTTGTGCTTTTCATTTTCATTTTCATTTTTGGCACCTTTCTTTTTTGGGTAGCACGAATCTATAGCCCAATGGTATACTTGAAGGCACTAGAGATTTTGGTTTCTACTCCCCTCAGTTATTTTAAAATTTTAGTTGAAGGAAGTTCCCCAACTAGAGCCAACTGTTGTTCCCAAAATTTGTCACTCATTTTTGGGACAACATATGAATTATTTTTGGGCTTGTAGGCCAAAATTCTCTCTTCCCTTCTTAAAAAATTATTTTGAGCATTCAAATTATTCATTATTCAATATTTTTCAGTTAAGGGACTAGCAAGTTCAACAGGTTTAATGACTTCAACAGGTGAGCTCTCTCAAAGAAACAAGTTCCCAACACTTAGGCAATTTCAAGGTTAGTTTAACGCTTTGATTTAACCAAAGGTTCATTAGCAAGCTTCAAACAATGGAATGAACCATTGAACCATTAAACCATTGAACCCCACTTCTAAAAGGTTCAAAGGTTCAACGGGTTTAAAAGTTCAATGACGTCGGCAAGCTTAAAGAGTCAATCGCTTTAGCAAAAGTTCAAAGTTCAACCGCTTCGGTAAGTTCAATGGCTTTAAAAGACTTAGAAAAAATAAGGAAGATTGAACCATTGAACCTTGAACCAAAAAGGTTCAAAGGTTCAAAGGTTCAACGTGGTTGGCTCAACGAGATTGGTTTAAAGTGGTTGGTTCAACACGATTGGTTCAAGCAGTCAATTGAATGAGCGAAACATAAGATTGAACCATTGAACCAAAGTTGGTTCAATCGATTGGTTCAAAGGAGTGCCCCAAAGCCCAAAGGCCAAGTGCCCTTATGGAGGGTAGTGAACCAAAGCTAAAGTGCCCTTGCAGAGGGTAGTGAACTAAAGGCGAGTGCCCTTGCCGAGGGTAGTGAGCAAAAGCAAACAAAGAGATACCCTTTGGAAATATTTTTTGCAACAAAATTTTACAAGGCAAATTCTTCAATCAAAATGTCCAAAGGAATTCCTTCAGACATTTTATTTGAAGGAATGATCAAAAGTCTGATGGAAAGTGGCTAAGGCAAGGGAAGATTTTCTTCAGATAAAATGTCTGAAGAAATTTCTTCAGACATTTTGTCTGAAGGAATTGTAGAAGAAGACCACCTGAAGGACCCCAAAGGGTAGGCACCCTTACAGGGGGCTCTCAGCGACCAAGAAATGGACCTTTCTCAGGGCTTGAAGGGACACCTTCCCTTCAAGAGGTTCCAAAGATATAAAGCCATAGGTTTGTTTCTATGAACTCTGCAGGTTGATTTTTATGAACTCTGTAGGCTGGTTTTTATGGACTTGTTTCTATGGACTCCATAGGTTGATTTATATAGACTCCATAGGTTGATTTCTATAGACTCTGTAGGCTGGTTTCTATGGACTCATTTCTACAGACTTTGTAGGTTGATTTCTATAGACTTTGTAGGCTGGTTTCTATAGACTCTGCAAGCTTAGTTCTATGGACTCATTTCTACAGACTCTGCAGACATGTTTTTATGAACTCTTTCAAAGCTTGAGAGACTTAGAAAAAATAAAGGCTTCTAAGAAAGAAGATGAACCATTGAACCTTGAACCAAAATGGTTCAAAGGTTTAATGGGTTCAATGGTTTAAGGAAAGCTCTGAGCAAAGGAAAGTGAATGAACTAGAGAAGCGATGGAATCAAGGAGCCGAGAAGGCCACCCAAACCATTGAAATAGTGAACTAATGATGTCCCTGCAGATGTCAAATTTAGGGTAATGAAATGTCTATTGATTTTCAAATATAGCGTGGACCCTAAAAATAAACTTAGCGACCAGCTGAAGAAGGAGCTGAAAGAGCCAGTAGAAAGGGAAAAGATAACTTGAGAGCTCAAATTACAAGAGGAAAGAGGGAAAGACCAAAAATATCTATGTAGGAGTTATTTCCAGTAGGTGGAATAGTCCACCAAGTAGATATTTGAGCTTGAAAACATTAAAGGCATGGCCTATTTTTCTCCCTTGGAGTAAAGGTGAAGTGGACAACTACACAGATATTTGGTGAAAGACCAGACAACTCATGCTGAAGAGAAGACATTTGAGATGAATTGACATGCCATAGTTAAGGCAGAAGCCCTATCCTAGCATTGCCCTCTTTGAAAAAACTAAAAATGCATTCAAGGCATTGAATGCAACATGGGCCATTCCATGGAACAAAGTGCCAAGCCTTTCTTGGCTACTATATATTGTAATCTCTTATTTTATGCAAAAGAGATCTCTCTGTTATAGAAGCAAAACTCTATCAAAATTGAAAGGTGATTACTGAGACTTTAAGCTCAAATTATTGATCATATTTCTTTATTTGAATGAGAAAGTAAGTTACTTATAGACTTTGTGCTGTTATAACTTGTGTCATTTTAGGATATTGCTCTTATGTCTATTTCTTGAATGCGTTCTTGTCCATTTTATTGAAATAAGCAGAACTAGTGGAAGAAATCAGGAAGGTGTCCTGAAGCCAACTATGGAGAGACTTTGTGCTGCCATAATTGACTTTAGTGTGTTTGTCTATTTTTTATTCTTATGTAAAGGACCTTGGGATGACTTTGTGCCCTCATTGTCCTTCATATTCCACTCTTGGGTAGTCGAGGTGGAGACTTTGTGCTACATCTCAGTCTACTGGTTACTACGCCCTTTTTTACCACTTACTTGTTACCTACCAGAAAAACTCTGGCTATTTACTGTAAGACCACTTCTGAAAGAAGAGAAGTACCTTCAGTGTTTCCAGCCTAGATTTCTTCTTTGTTTGTGAACATCATCTCTGAAAAAAGAGAGATGGACAGTGTAATCCTACCCTGAGTGTTATTTTCTTCATATATATATATATATAGTATATAGCCCCTCATAGTTATAAGGGAACCTCCCCTTGATGAGAGGAGAGATTTTTCCCCTTTTGATGTGGTAAAATTGCACATCTGGTTGACCAATCTCCCTATGCTATGGTTAAAGTAACCTATTTTTCCCATCAGTTGGTGATTAAATATTCACCCAACAGTTACCATCCCTGTGTCTCAACCTATGGGCTTATTTTTTAGGTGCACTATCTAGGGAATAAAACTAGCCTATAAAAATTCTCTAGGTTAGTGTAAAAATTTGAATTTATCTCTGACCCTAACATGGATCAAGCCACCTTCTAGTAGTAATTAAGGATACCTTATATCACCAAGCAATAACCTCCAACCATACCTTTATCATACCAACCCACCACTTCTACTCTTTGAACTCCTACCCTATCAACCAAACCAATAACAACTTCTACCAACCCAACAATCCCTTAGCCATCCAAGGCACCTAAACCCTAAGTGGCCAAATCAACTTCTCAAATGAAACCAACAAAACTGATCAATAACCTTGACACCTTCCCTACACAGAGTCTTAACCATCCATCTATGAAGGTGGAGCTTACCTCACTGAAACCAACAACCAAGTGCCAACCTAAATCAACTAAGGAAGTAGAAACATGAAAAGTCCAGAGAGATAAAATCCTATCTCCCTCCACCTTTCCCTTTATCTTAGGGCCTCATCCCTCCACTCTAATAAGAAAGCCAATTATCCCAACTACCACTATTGGTTAGACTAACACACTTGCTTTTAGACACACCTATTTTCACCAAACCATCAATAATATGATACCTATCCTAAATCCTCCTAGATTTGCTTCTCAATGACCACCTTGCCAAAATCAAAACCACCAACCAAATGCACTACCTTACCCAAACTATCCATCACCAAACTAACTCCCGAAGGAATCCCACCTTACTAACCAAGACTAAAACCCCTAAACCCTCTCCACCTTTAGTTAAGTCTTACTCTACCATTTTCCAAAGGTTATTACAAGATTCTTTCTTGACCTTACCCCCTATCAAGCCATTCAACCCTCTTGATTCAAAAGCTATTTGGTATAACGACCACCAAGTGTGTTCCTATCATAAGACACTAGGACATGACATGGATAACTACAAATCTATCCAAACCATCATTCATTAGCTTTATGATGAGGATGATCTATTAATAGATGAACCTCCCATGGGCCCATTACCAACCTAACAACCAACAACCACTAGCCAAAACCCACCTATTCCTCCACTTTCACCTTAGAGTGACAAAGAACTAAACAAATATCCTACCTTGATTCCTCACTCTATCCATACCATTCATGTGGTGATAAGAGCACAACAAAAGGTTAAAGGGAAGGCCAAAGTGTCCATTCTATGGACATACCCACCTTATGCCTCCCAACCAAACCTTAAACAAACACCTTCACCTTTAACTAAACCTAAGGTATTTATCTTAGGTACCTCCCAATCTAACCCCTCTGAATCCATGAGGAGAATGGTCCTCAAATAGCTTTACTAGACCCTGATGAAGATGAGATTATATGAGTTAAACACTACTTCACCTCATCATCACTAAGAAATGATCGAGGCATTGTAATAACCTTACAATATTAAAGACCCTCAACCTCTTGTAGGTTTTGTTGGTCCTCTCCAAATCTCCAACCTTGTTACCTTTAAGGATTTAGAAATACCTTCTATCCATCTGGATGACCTTGATCCCCATCTCTTTATTACTTCTTACATTAATCAAACCTACATCAAATGGGTCATGATTTATGGGGTATCAAGTATTAACATTATCTCCTCCCACATCTATAACTAACTAAACCTTCTAGACAATGTCATGTTTGAAACCTTAGCCATCCTCTAATCCTTTAATGACACTATGACCACTACCCTAGGAATGGTTGTCCTCCATATCTATGTAGGGTCTCACACACTCCCTAAACTCTTCTATATATTGGAAGGTGAATTTTAATACAATATTTTATTAGGAAGACCTCTGATCTATTCCATGGGTTACATCCCCTCTACCTTGCATCATTACATTAAATTTGAGTATGAAGGCTAGGTCATCACCATATAAATTGACCCAAGTCCCTTCTCAACATGTAACATGAGCTACTGACCCAATGATGTACTCTTACATCTATCTAACACACCCTCCTCAACCAAAGACAAGACCTCCACCATGAAAGAGGAAGTCACTCCTCCTTCCACCAATGATACATCAACTAGGCCGTCCATCCCCTTTAATCATATCCCAACCTTAGACCCTTTGGAATCAAAATTCCATCACCTTTCACTAGGGGAATATCACCTTTTATCCCTTGACACCTTCCCTACTCCTCACAAGTACATGCAACTTACTAACCATCCAGGATATAACCCCAATGTCAAAATCATTATTCTTTTTGGACCTCTCCATTGTCAAACCCATTTGATTTATGGGGGACTCAAAAAACCCATTGGTGCTTCCACCACCTCTCTTTCACCTCATCCATTTACCATTGGTTTCTCTTATCTAGACAAACCAAGTTTTTCCAAAACATACCTTCACGAGTGTGTTTGGAAAATATTAGGTCTTGGGTGGTATGAGCATGGCCCACATGAGTTAATTTCCATTGAAACCAAGAATCCTCATGATAAACATGGCCTCAGTTGTATCCTACCTGCCAAGAAGCAAACTAAACCACCATCATCATCATTACTGAGGAAGACACCCCTTCTTCACCAACCTCTCCTCCACCTACATGTGAGGATGATGACATCATCCCACCTAAATTTTGTTTTCAACATGATCAGCCTAAGACCCCTAACCTATTAGAAGTAGGGGGAAATTGTAACCATCCCTTTGACCCATCCTAAGATGATATGTGATGACTCTCCTACCATTAACATTGTTTAACAGTAGGATGATGATTCTATTCTCACCTACCTTGGTGACCTAGATTCTTTCATCCAAAAATCCCTTCCTCCTAAAATTTTGACCATGTTGAATTAATCCACTATAGATATTAACTTGGGTACTCTGGAGAGCCCCCACATTGTCAAAATCAGCTAATCATTGAATGTGGAGGAGCTTCAAGATTTTCCCTATTTCCTTCAAGATTGTAGCATAACATTCACTTGGTCTTATAGAGACATGCTTGGAATTAACCTTGACATTGATACCCATAACACAATCACTCACTATGATTCCAATCCCATAAAGTAGAAACTTTGATGCATGCACCCTTACATAGCCTTTCTCATCAAAGAAGAGCTTTAACATCTTCTATCTATCAAGTTTGTTCAACCCATTGACTATCCCCAATGGGTCTTGAATGTCATACCTATCACCAAAGCCATAAGGAGAATACACATTTGTGTGGACTTTCATGACCTTAACCTCACTTTCTCCAAAGATGACTTTCCTCTACCAAACATCAACCAACTAGTTGATCTTACATCTAGCCATGAGATTTTATTTCTCATAGATAGATTCTTGAGATATAATCAAATCCTAATTTCTCCTAAAGATCAGAACAAAACTACCTTTACCACCTCATGGGGAAAATTTTACTTTAGAGTCATGCCTTTCAGGTTAAAGAATGTTGATGAAACCTACCAATGTGCCATGACTTATATCTTCCATGACCTTATCCACGAGATTAAAGAGGACTATATGGACAACCTTCTTAGAAAATCTAAACTCCAATAAGATCCTTTGGCCATTCTTAAGATCATCTTTGAGCAACTTATCCATTACCATGTCCGCTAAACCCCAAGAAATGTATTTTTGGGGTCTTATGAGGAAAGATCCTTGTTTTATTATCTCCCTCCATGGAATTGAAGTTGATCCTACCAAGATAAAATCCATTATTTATATGCTTCCTCTAGTCAACCTTAAGCAACTCCATAGCTTGTAGGGGAAGCTTCAATCCATTCATCATTTTATCTCCCAAATTTCAGACTGATGTCAACCCTTCCACCACCTTTTGAATAAGGATGTCTCTTTTAAATAAAATAAAATTTCCAAAAGGCATTTGATTCCCTTAAAGATAACCTTTTATCTCCACATGTCCTCACCCCTCCTAAGGATGACAAACCTTTCTGCCTATATATCTTTGCCATCGACCACTCTTTAGGGGTAATTCTTGCTCATCGATATGAATGACACAAATAGAAATCCATCTGCTACATTATTTGCATGCTTGTAGAGTATGAGACATGATATACCCATACTAAGAAACTTTTCCTAGCTTTATTCTTCATGGCCATCAAACTTTGCCACTACTTGCTTAACCAAAAAACTTGTCGTAACCAATATTGAACCACTCAAGTACATGTACTCCAAGCCATACCAAAAATAATGTATGGCCAATTGGCTCTTAATTTTAGTAGAGTTTTACCTTGATTTCCTCTAGTAAAATTAAATTAAATGGAAAGTCATTGTTGACCAATTAGCTAAAGCACCATTAGTAGACAATCAACCTACTCCTCTTGAGTTCCTTGATGAGTCCATCATGACCCTCTCTTAGGTGGACTTCACCTATCAATCCACCATGTTACTTGATGTATCAAAATGTCAAAATGGTAGGGGAGCTAGTATCATCCTTATCCCCTTTGATGATGAACCTCTTCCTTTATCTTTCAAGCTTAAATTTGAATGCACCAACAATATGGTTTAGTACAAAGCCTTAGTTATAGGCCTTCAAATTGCATTAGCCCTAGGAGTTAAAACAATCAATATCTTTTGTGACTCCCAACTTGTGGTCAATCAAATGAATGGCTCTTACCAATGTAATAATGGCATTTTAAAACAATAAAAACTAGTTGATAAACTCTTAACATCATTTGAACACTGCTGCATCCAGTTAACTCTGTGATCTACTAATAAGTTTGATAACACCATGGCCTCCCTTGCCTCTCAAATCCCATCTACACCCTTTGAATCTAAACCATCTATCATATCCATATACTTACCCAACCTTCCTATGTCAAATCATATTCTCCCACCATTTTTAATATGAAGGAGACCCAACTTGACCTTTGGTATCAATAGACCTTTAACTACCTCAATCTTACCATCATTCCTTCTGGCCTTTCCAAGAATTCTCGAAGAGTGTTTATCTAGATCACCTCACACTACACCATCATGGGAGGAATTATTTATAAATGCAACTTTGATGGCCTCCTCTTTTGTTGCCTACACATTCATGAAGCCTCTCATGCTATTAGGGAAACACATAATGTTATCTATGGGGGACACTTTAGTGGCCTCACCATAACTAAACACATTCTTTATCTTGGCTATTACTAGCCTACCCTTAACCAATACTATTGTGATTATGCGAAAAAGTATGTTAAATTTCAATAACATGCCAATTTACATCATGCACCTAGCCATAATATTCATGTTTCTACTAATTTTTGTATTTTTTCACAATGGGGTCTAGACCTCATTGGTGAAATTACTCCCCATTTCTCGTAGTGACACCACTCTATCCTCACTATGACTAAATATTTTACCAAGTGGGTAGAATCTATTCCTTTAGTCTTGACCAAAGCATAAAATATTATCAACTTTATTAACCATCATATCATCTACCGCTTTGGTGTTCCTCATAAGATTATCATCGATAATGGTAAATATTTTAAGAACAAGCAATTCCAAGGTCTATGTGATGCATTCAACATTAAGTTAATATTCTCTTCACCCTATCACCCTCAAGTGAATGGACAAGCTGAGGCCTCTAACAAAAATCTTAACAACATGCTATCTAACATGGTTAATGCATTTAGTTAGGATTGGTATTTTCACATTCCCTTCACCTTATGGGAATATTATACTAGCATTAGAACCCATATGGGTGATACACTTTTTTATCTTGTGTTTGGAGTAGAGGCCATCTTGCCTCTCATAGTCCAAATACGCTCTCTTCATATATCATCACAAGATATCATTACTAAGGATGATTATCATCAACACCATTTAGCCTAGCTTGAACTACTTGATGAGCATCACTTAACAACCCTTATCCACCTTCATGTCTATTAAGATTGCATTAAACATGCCTATAATAAACACTTCAAAGTGAAAGAATTCAACATCAGAGACCTCATCCTAAAGGAGAATCAACATGTCACCAATATGGAGAAAAGTAAGCAGGGCAAGTTTGATGTCATTTGGATTAGACCCTATATCATAACCCACAAATATGGATCAAGATCTTATCAATTTTCCTCTCTTGAAGGAAACCTAGAGCCTGAACCCCTCAATGCTTTGCATCTACATCCATTCTTTTGTTAAGAAGGATCAAGTTTACCTTTTATTTTAACTTAAGCCCATCCCTTGATTTCAACCAAATTTATCTCCCTATTTTAAGGGCAACTGATTAAAATGAATCATGTGATTATTCATCATATTCATAGCCTGATATTGAATAATGGGTACCACAACTCTACCCATGGCATGGTTCTCATGGTACTTTCTACCCCTTCATTAGGATGGATGCCCATGATTGTTGTCACATAAACCTCTTTACACTTAATAAACCTCTTGTGTTTTTTATTTTGCCTTCATAAAGGTGAACCTTTAAGCTTATATAAGAATATCTATGTCAAGCAAAATCAAATAAACAAAAATCCAAATCCAAATCATGAGTCATTCCTAGCATTCATAGACTGCTCCATTAAAGGACAACTACATAAGCATACTAAAATTGCACAAATATAAGGTAAATTGCTCCATTGAGGGAAAACTATCACAAAGTTTTGAACAAAGGAAATAAACTTAGACCACTCCCTTGAAGGATGGCTGAGTAAATAATTTTTCAAAAGTATAATAATTTCTTGGAAGCTTCCTGCATCGATCAACTTCCCATATACAACAACAAAGTATAAGATCCATTCTCAAAATCACAACAAAAGTAAACTAGTTTTAAAGCTATAATTGGCTCTCACATAGCATAATAAGGTGGAAACTGCAATCAACCTTCACAAGTAGACTTCCTGTATTGATCACTCTACACTTTATATGACATAGACTTGTTTATACTGACTCTTTGGACACCTACAAAAGATGCATGCTAGTTTCAAAAATAGGTTACATTTTCATCCATTTCCATTATAAGCAAGGGATTTTGAGCTTACTTAACCTTATGTGATCAAGACACCTTTTTACCAACTAATGAGTGCTAATGAAAAGCATTCGAAGGGATTGTGTTTATTAAGCTAATCCAACTTTGGTTTTTTTATAGTCCTTGTCAAATAAGAAGTATCATGACCTCTTCTTATCATGTTGTGATTAGTTGATATTTTCATTACAACATTTATCTCTTGATTATATTCTCTATTCTCCCATCTAGTGTTGTTAGTTACCTTACCTCATGTGATTTACTATAAGTAAGATAAAAACAACCATAATCATAACATGCATATCCATGTGTGTCATAAGCAATTTCATAATCATAATCATAACTATAACATGCATAATAAAACCATAACATCCATGATCAATAAAAAAATCAACCATTTTCTAGCACATGTCTAAATAATGAAGCATATACTCATTAGAACTCAACATGTCATAAGCATAACCATAAATAAAATCCATCTCATGCCTACCTAGATAAATATATATTAGTGTCTAGTATCCATAACATAACATTATCCATAAGTAATATAACATCACATCATAAGCATTAGACATCAACACAAATCATAGACCATAAACATAAGCAATGAATAAAGATGATATATATATATATATCATGAGTTTAAAAAAGATAATAATGTGTACAAGTAGATAGACATGTCTCTCTCTCAAAATATACATCTCACTACATCGACTCACAAGATGAAATCAAAATGATATACAATAATATATGAAATTTATGAGCTATGTCATGCCCATGGGGAACCAATATCTCTTGATGCAACATTATGTCCTAGTAGTTGGCCACTTATCACACCTATTTTACCACATACAAATGCTACCCACTACCCTAGAGCTACCACACTGAAACTACCTGCCAAGCTCGCTCTATACTCCCCATCACGACTCTTATGGACACTATATCAAAACTATGGCCTCATAATATAATAACTCATTAACTATGGCCAATTACTATGCCATAGGGATACTACTTGGTGGTCCTACTTATGCCACAACTTATCCTCCTCCTCTCTGCCTCAAAGAGACCCTATCCTATGTAACCAAGGTGAGTGAAGACCATGCCTAGTCTCTATCACTTATGAGAGTAGAAACCTGACCCTGCAAGGTAGAAACCTGACCTTATAAGGTGGCCACCTACCCATACAATGTTGTGACCTATACCTATGCAATGGCTAATGCCATTCCTTTCTATCCATTAGAGCTAGTCCCCTGTACCCATACTCTTTAGACCCCTCTCCTAGTTGGGTCCACATCCATAGTCCCTCTACCTCTATCATCCCCACCAATATTTTCCATAACATATAATTATTGGTATTATGCCATGTACCCATATATAAATCTAACATCATCTATCTATGATCTGGCTAGCATCTCCTCATGGTCTAGCAATGTCAGCACAACATGTGGCTCTGGCAATAAAATCTTTGAGTCCCCATGCTTGTACCTTGAAAATGCACCTAGAATACCCTATACTAGGATAATCTATCTACACACCCTATCAAAAGGGATAATCTCTACCTCCCCATCCCACCTACCAAATATCCACTTATATCTTTGTAGGGAGAGTGTTTGCCTCCTATAGCTAGGCCACACTAGAAAGTAGACATATGGTCTCTAGGTGATGTCACCAATCACTAGTGCACCCCTAAACTAATCAACATCATGGGATCCTCCCCTTTCACTTGATGCAACAAATTTTCCACTCCACCATATAAAGCCAACAAGGAACTCAATATGTGTGTATGCTACCTATGACAATCCCACTAGCCTCAGCACCCAAATGTGCTTGTAGGCCCTACAATGTATAACAAAGTCAATGTTAATACCATACCGCCTATGGACCTTATACCCCCACATCTCCATGTATATTTTTAATAATAAAATATGTACCCAAATGAATATAGTCTACCTTAGTAACAGCTCCACCAACACCCCATATAATAAATATGAGAATCACCCACTACTCAAGTTAGGAAGAACAAAATAGGAGATGGCCATCATGAGCATGGTCATTAGTCTCCTCTTGCCTATAGATATCACATACAACATTTTGTAGCTAAACCCACCCACATGTCATCAAACCTAATCACTACCATCACTATATAATAACTCAATGTGTTCCTCTCACTCCTCTCACTTTATGTGATAGATCAGATCACCCTAGAGTGGTAGCCATGTGATCATTGAACATCCTCAGGTAAGATCGTTATCTCACTAGTTGTTACTAAGAAGGTGTTTTTAGTAGGATCCCATCTCTTGATGAGCACTATGATCATATAGGCATCCTAAGACACATGCTGATAGTGCCTTATCATGCCCAACCCAAATTCCTCCATGTGGGCCTAGTTGGTTGGGGTCATCCTTTGGTGGATATCTATGAAGATATGTGACACTCAGTCATACATCTGTATCTATTCCCTATCCTATAATAATTCATTTAGAAACACAACTTAGTCATCTACACCATTATTACCTACCAAAACCCACCCTACCCTACCTTACCCTATAATGCAGTGATCTATTTCTCTACCCATCCTACTCATCTACCTTATACTCACCTACTATACCCTCTAAACCTAAAATGCCAACCTATACCTATCAAGCAAACATATAATTTTCCTTAGCATTTTAAACATTTTCCAAACCTATCTCTTCCCCTAGTTGATTGCTGACAGTCATGACAACAGACAATGGTTAAGCATCTATTTTCTAATAGATGTCAACCATCAACAATCGAGCCTAACCATCGATGGTCACTATGGGTGTTCCATGAGTGAAACACACAAACCTTAATCTACCCTAAAAACCATCCATAATTCAATCAAACTTCCTACCTTGCTACCCTAATGTGCCTACCACCCTATTTTATCTACCCACCCGATCAATTTCCCCATTTGCCCATAAATTCACCCAAATTCACAAGAAACCCTACGTAGGGCATAGCAGTTCAAAACCTAACCTAACCTATAATACCAATGAAATTTATAAATTTAACCTAAGCTAACAAATGAAGGGTACCCCTACTTCATTTTATAATTTCCACCATGGAGTCAGCCATAGGCCTACTTGTCCTCATTCATGCCTGCGTGTTCCCTGCTATTAGAAGCACAATCACTAAGAGGGGGCTAAATGAGTGATACAAGTAAATAAAATTTAATTGCAATTAATAAAACTCTTAACCATTCAACCATAAGAATCATGAATTATGTAGACCATTCATTCCAATGAACAAAGAGGCAATATAAGATCAAAGCACATAACACATGAATTATGTGGGAAACCCTCATGGGGAATAAAACCCACTCTCAATCCTAAAAACACATGGAATACTTGTCAAATAATATTATCACAAAAATGAGACTTTATTGTCGTACCCACTTCACAATGATCACCAACTCCTAAAGATGACAATCACCAACTTGCTTTTTTAGCTAGTACCAACTAGCAAGGAGGCTACAACCCCCTAGGTGGTCAAGAACCAACTCAAACAACTCTAATATGATGTATTAAACACCTGATTATGGTATTATTTGATATTATACACCCTATTTAACTTCTTCATACTCATACAAACCCTCATTCCAAACCTTTCATCCAAAACATGCAAATCAAACCCTCAAATGTCTCACTTGATTTTACAAAGATGCCTCCAAAATTACATAAACACTTGAAATAACATCAAAAAAATATGTTGAGATGATTGGAACATATCTCAAATCCAAAAAATATATAATAATCTCTCACCAAGTCCTCTTATACTTCACCCATTTCTGCAATTAATTACTCATGCATCTCTACACAAACAATTCTCATACACAACACATATGAGCTTGAATCCACTCAAAATATGTTCATTACCTTTAGTATAGATATAGGAACTATAAAAAAATATTTATTCTATAATTATTATCCCTTTCATCCCCTATTTCATCTCTGAAAATCACTCTATGATTTTCTCTACTCTTCCATTTTCACAATCACTCAACCACACTCACACACTTACTTGCATGTATCACTTCATACCCAAAAAGGGCATAAAACTTATTATATATACACCACACACTTTCATGGTCAGATAATATATATCTTAAAAACATGGATAAAATCAAAATATCATTATAGACCTAAATCATACATTCCATGTTCATCCATTAGGTCGTCATGCTTCAAAGGGCTTAAACCCCACACATAGTCTAATCTTCACCTTTGAATTTGCTCTTTTGAAGAATATACAAGATCACCATCTTATTAGTCAGAAAAAAGACATTTATTAACCCTTTAAGGATTCTAAAACACATATATAAATATCAAAATAATCTTCATAGGTTGTCTAAAACATTTGATAGCTCACCCTTAAGTAACCATACCTTTCTATTAGGCCTAAGTGGCCCTTTTAGGTCTCATGAAGACCTATTCATCTTTTCAACACTACAACGAGCCAATTAGAAAAACAAGACCACTTATAAGTACATTGATCCATGAAATATGAAAATTAAGACACCATAAAGTGATAATATCCATCACTACACACTTTTGAAACATTCACTCACCTTAGGAACCTCCATTAGGTCTTAAAGACCTATTAGGCTTAATTAACCCAAAAACATTGTCTTCACCTAAAGGCTCAAACTAACTGAATACAGACTTTCCATGTATAATCTACATATGTATGGAAATATTAAGACCTCAATAAAATCATAAAATATATAATTCACCTTAATTATTCCACCTAAGGCTCATAAACACTTCTTCAAGAAGCCCACTCAGATCTATAATAAATACCGTCAACAACAGTCAACTTTGATCTGCAAGAACTTCACTTGTATTGACTATCAAGACCCCAAATAAATTTTAGAGTGATATATATGTATTATAATTAATATTTTAATTTTATACCAACAATATATGATTAATACATTGTCTTCTATAATCACTTCTTTACATTTTGGTTTATTTAGAAAAAACATAGTCAACAATAGTCAACTTTGGTCAACTTTGGTCAACCATATATTTATATGTACGGTAATTCAAGACCTTAAATTTAATTTTATGGAAACCATTAAGATTAATCTACCAATTTTTTCTTACTTCATCCTGAAATTATTTCTTCATCAAAAGATATATCAAGAACACAACATACTGGTCCTTTGTTCACTAGATATTGAAAATTTTGCTATGGAACCAACAAAATATGCCAAATTTTCACTGTCATAAATTTTGACTGACATATCATAAATAATTTAAACTTGGAAAATAGAAACTATGTAAAATTTTTAACATACCCATATAACTATATTTCTTTTGACTCATCCATATGCACAAGTTTTGATGTAATCAATCTGCCTACTCAACACAAATCTGTCACAAGACCACATATGCCTAGATGAAGACAATGAATCACCATATGAATTATAATTATGAAAATTATTAAATAAATCATGTAATAACTATGATATTACCCATAAAACATGATAAATATATCAGATTCATCCCTACTCATTGATTAGAGCTTCCAATTCCACTTCTCACTTTGACTAGTTTTTCTCCCTCATGGCACCCTTTCTTTCATATCGACTAGGCAACTTTGAGGGCCTAGATATTTGACACAAAGAAATTAATATTCTTGAAAATTTTGATTAATTTTTTAGGTATGTCATTAAATTTATCTCACACCCATTTTTTTCCCTGGTCACTTTTACAACTTTCTCTCAAAAGCAAAAACACTATTAAGAAGCACTTTTCTATGGGACCCAAAAATAGTCAAGTCTAAAAAAAAACATATTAAAAATCCTATAGGAGTCATATACAACATAAAATAATCATTATTTCCATCCAACATATTATTGATCATCTATAAGAAATATCTTTCATATCGGGTCCAAGACTAGCCTTTTTTCATATAAAAACTTGCTTACCTTCTTAGCAATTGTTCATAAAGAATAGAGCCTTAATACATGAAATAATTCTTTGGAAAACTTCTTATAAAACTTCCTCAACATCTAAAAAATTATCAGCTCCAAATGAAAAGTCTACATGAGCTGATGAACATAAGAACTTTCCTCTCGGGCTCACAATGCACCATTCGAGCACCCTCTAAAGCACATGAAGAGATGTCTAAATTTATCACTCATCCTCTGACATGATAGACCAATTTTTCATTGATAATTATTTTTATAAATAAATAACAACACTTACCATCAATATCCAAACAATTTTACCCTTTGTCATTGGTGGCAACACACCAAAAAACCTTCTCCCCCTTTGCCACAATGACAAAGTGGGCACCAATTGATCTTGAGGACTTGAAAACACTGATTATAGAGATTATAAAGATCCTCCTAAAAACATGATCATATATAATCTAAAATTGTACTCAAACGTACCTTCTCTTTGGAGAGAAAAATTTCATATATGCTCCCCCTCATTCTATGCATACCTTGCATTTCAACAATTTAAGGAACATACCTCTATCTGAATTGCTCCTTGATTCTTAGCATATAGGAAACATGCCCAAAATTAATATATACCTCAATATACCTGATTTATCTCCCCCTAACTCCATATTCCACCTGATACAATACAAAAAATTGTAAATATATGTAAGCAACACTCTTATAAGATCATACCTTGAATGGCGCCACCTTTATGCATACATACGCTCACCACAACTATCCAAAAATTATTAATGATACACATGAATAAAATGCTGATATTTTTGGACAAAAAATACCTCCAAAAATTTTCTACAAAACTTCTTTTATGCATAAAACAACCACAACTTATTTTGATAAAAAGGAACATGCTCAAAGCAATAAGCTTGCCTCAAAACAAGCATATTTGACATCCTATTTTTCTTTGCTTGCCTTAAACCAAAAAAATTATAAATACTAATATCAAAAAATCAGATAAATAACCAAAATATCATGCTTTGATTCCTCACACATTTATGACCTTGCACACTTCCACCAAGCATGTTCAAAGATCACCTATCCTGCGCTCATTTTCCCAAAATTTTCACAAGCTCAAAAATACCAAAAATGCACAAAACATGAATAAACTAGATTATTATACAAAATTATGAATGAAATATGATTTAAATCATACATTAATTCTTCTAAAAACTGAAAAAATCTTCACATACTAAACCCTTCAAAAATCTCTATCTTGCACAAGAAAGATACTCCACTCCTAGGCCACTTCAAAGAGAAACTTTGCAAACAAGAATACAAGCCTTTGAAAGATTCATACCTTTGCACCAAGGGGCTGAAAAAATCATATCATAACCTGATATAATAATTTAAAAAACATCATGTAAACCTGATCACCAAGAATGATGACCCAACTCATAACTCAACCCAAGATACATCATGCCGATTCTTCTTTCACTAGGACCCTTTATGCAAACCAAGGATTCTCAAAGATAGAATTTCTTCCACAAACAAATATAGGCATTCAAATAAATTCACATACTTTTGGATATATGATATATATATTTTATATGATTTAAATCAAATTAAATAATCTATACTCAAAGATATGCATCTCAAAATAGAGAACATACCTTGATCCAAAAACTAGTCTTCACTTCTCAACCTTACAACTCCAAACCAAGATGCTTCAAAAGCATGAGGAATTACTCTATGAATCATAATAAATACAATTAAAATTCCAAGACATAAAAACACCCAAAAATTAATAGATTACCAAATCTCCATACTCTCACTAGATTGCTTTTCTTTCCCAAGCTTCGTCGTAGGCTTGATTGGCTCATCTATCTTCTCTTCTATGAAACTGGTTAACATGAACTCTTCCCAAACATGATTCTATTTCTTAATTGAAACATCTTAAACCATATCAAACATATTATCTTGACTGATATTATAGTTAATCAAAATATCCTTGGTCTCAATTTTATCTCTCTTAATAGCCTTAGGTCTCCATATCCATGTATGACCTTTTATTTGCACACTAGAAGCTCCATACACCTTGTGATGCCTTGAGAACTCATTCAACCTATTTTTAAAATATTTTGTAATGTGACCAACTCTATGACATACAAAATAAACAATATCATTCATACCTCTTTCTTGATGATGGTCATTATCTCCTTTTGACAAGTTACTTCTCCTCTTGCAATCCCTTGCCATGTGACCAAAAAGATGACACACATAACAATGACCATGAAAGAAACTAGCATACCTTGAAGCATTTGGTTTTCTAACTAATTTTTTATTGTAGACATCTAAGTTACTATCTTATTTGAATATTTATTATTTCTTTTGTCCTTATTCAAGCTTACCCATCTTGATTAAGACCTTTTCTTGCTCAACCTTGCTCATTTTGACCATTAGCTTCTCATGCTCAACTTTTAAGGAATCTAGCTCAGTTTTCAATTGATCACACTCATCCTCCTTTGTCTTCAAACTTGAATTTTTAGCCTCTATCTTATTTCTAAAATTATGAACCAAAACCTCATATTCTTCAATCACCATGGCTTCACATTCTTCTAACTTAGACTTATACATATTTCACTCTTCTTGTATTAACCTTTGATTTGTAGTTACAACTCCTAGCTTATCCTTAAGATCTTGAATCACTATGTTTTATTATTTTAATTCATTAGCTACCTTAATATTCAAATAACATAACTTCTCAAGAGATTTGACCATTTCCTTCAAATCTTGATTCTCTCTTTTTATCTATTTATCCATTTTATGCTTCTTAAGACCACTTTCAGGCTGTTAAGCCTTCCCCAAAAGAACCTGCTCTGATACCAAATGTTCGAAGCATAATAAATAAGAGGGGGGGGGGTGAATTAGTGATGCAATTAAATCAAATTTAATTTTAATTAACCAAACTCTTAACCATTAAACTATAAGCAATCATGAAGCATGTAGACCATTCATTCCAATGAACAAAGAGACAATGTAAGATCAAAACACATAACACATGAATTATGTGGGAAACCCTCATGGGGAATAAAACAAAATATCAAGCCTAAAAACACATGGAATTATTTTCATATAATATTATTACAAACATGATACTCTCCAACTCCTAAAGATGACAAGCACCAACTTGCTTTTTTAGCGAGTACCAACTAGCAAGGAGGCTACAACCCCCTAGGTGATCAAGAACCAACTCAAACACCTCTGATATGATGTATTAAACAATTTATTATGGTATTATCTGATATTATATACCCTATTTAACTTATTCATACTCATAAAAACCCTCATTCTAAACCTTACATCTAAAACAGACAAATCAAACCCTCAAATGTCTTTCGCTTGCTTTCACAAAGACTCCTCCAAAAATTACATAAACACTTGCAATCACATTATAAAAATATGATGAGATGATTGGAGCATATCTTAGCTGCAAAACCTCTATACAGTCTCTCAAAAATTCCTCTTCTACTTCACCCATTTTTTCAATTAATTACTCATGCATCTCTACACAAACAATTCTCATACACAACACATATGAGCTTGAATCCACTCAAAATATGCTCATTACCTTTAGTATGGATGTAGGACCTAAAATAACATATTTATTATTATCCATTTCATCCCATATTTAATCTTTGAAAATCACTCTATGATTTTTTGCACTCTTCCATTTTCACAATTACTCAACCACACTCACACACTTACTTGAATGTATCACTTCATACCCAAAAAGAACATAAAACTTATTGTATATATACCAAATACTTTCATGGTTAGATAATATATATTTTAAAAGCATGGATAAACTCAAAATATCATTATATACATGAATCATACATTCCATATTCATCCATTAGGTCGGTCATGCTTCAAAGGGCTCAAACCCCACACATAGTCTAACCTTCACCTTTGAGTTTGCTCTTTCAAAGAATCTACAAGATCACCATCTTCTTGGTCAGACAAGAGACATTTATTAACACTTTAAGGATTATAAACCACTTATAAAAATATAAACATCACCTCCATATGTCATACAAAACATTTGATATCTCACCCTTAAGTAACCATACCTTTCTATTAGGCCTAAGAGGCCCTTTTAGGTCTCATGAAGACCTATTCATCTTTTCAACACTATAACGAGCCAAGTAGAAACACAAAACCAATTATAAGAACATGTATCCATGAAATAAGAAAATTAAGACACCATCAAGTGATAATATCCATCACTACACACTTTTGAAACATTCGTTCACTTTAGGAACCTTCTTTAGGTCTTAAAGACCTATTAGGCTTAACTAGCCCAAAAACATTGTCTTCACCAAAAAGGCTCAAACTAACTAAATATAGATTTTAAATGTAAAATACACATATTTATGGAAATATTAAGACCTAAACAAAATCATACAATCTATAATTAACATTAATTAATCCACCTAAGGCTCATAAACACTTCTTCAAAAAGCCCACTTAGATTTACAATAAATACAGTCAATAACATTCAACTTTGATCTACAATAGCTTCAATTGTAATAAATTTAAATAAATAAAATAAAATTTAGAGTGATATATATGGATTATAATTCATATTTTAATTTTATACTAACAATATATGATCAATACATTGTCTTGTACAATCACTTCTTTTCATTCTAGTTTATTAAAAAAAACATAGTCAACAACAATCAACTTTGGTCAACTATATTTGAATATGTATAGACATTAAAGACCTTAAATTTAATTTTATGTAACTCCCTAAGAGTATTATACCAATTTTTTTTTTAATTAATCCTTAAATTATTCCTCCATCAAAAGATATATCAAGAACACTGCATACTGGTCCTTTGTTCACTAGATATTGAAAATTTTGCTATGGAACCAACAAAATCTGCCAACTTTTCACTGTCATAAATTTTGATGCACACATAATAAATAATTTAAAATTGGACCATATAAAATATTTAAAGTTTTAAAACACCCATATAATAATATTACTTATGAGTCATCCATATGCACAAATTTTTATGTAATCAATCTGCCTACGTAACACAAATCTTTCACAAGACCACATATGCCTAGATGAACACAATGAAGCACCATATAAATTACACTCATGAATATTATGATATGAATAATTTAAGACCTCTGATATTACCAATAACACATTATAAATACCTTAGAGTCATCCCTACTCACTGATTAGACCTTCCAATTCCACTTTTCACTCTGATTGGTTTTTCTCACTCATGGCACCCTTTCTTTCATATCGACTAGAAAACTTTGAGGGCATCTATATTTTACACATAGAAATTAATATTAAAAAAAATTTCATTTGTGTTTGAGTCAGGTCATTAAATTCATCTCACACCCATTTTTTTCCCTGGTCACTTTTACAAATTTCTCTCAAAAGTAAAAACACTATTAAGAAGCACTTTTCTATGGGATCCACAAATAGTCAAGTCTAACCAGATACATCCTAAGAATACTATAAGATTCATATACAAATTAAAATAATAATTATATACATCCAACATATTTTTAATCATATACAAGAAAGATCTTTCATATCAGGTCCAAGACTAGCCTTTTTGCACATAGCAACATGCTTACCTTCTTAGAAATTGTTCATAAAGAATAAAGCCTTAATATATGAAATAATTATTGGAAAAAATTATTATAAACCTTCCTAAACATATCAAAAGGTCTCATATGCCCATGAAAAATCTACATGATTTGATGAACATAATAACTTTCCTCTCGGGCTCACAATGCACCATTCAAGCACCCTCTAAAACACTTGAAGACATGTCTAACTTTATCATTCATATTATGACATGATATAAAACTTTGTAATTAATAATTAATATTAAACATCAATGAAAACACTTAGAATAAATATCCCAACACCTACATCCTAATTAGTCCCTTAGGTCCTCTCGCTCATACCAACTCAGTCAACCTCCACCTCAACAATCACCATCATCACTCTTTTCACCCAAAATTGTCAAACGCACTAAAGCCCCAAGTAAACATTAGATAGAATAACAATGATTTAAAATTTATTTCATTTTTAATTTTACCCCATATACTTTTAGTTTTTCTAACCTAACCATCGATGGTTAGGGTGACCATCGACAGTTGCCCTTGGGGACCCTGATCATCGATGGTTAGGTGGCCCCACTTTTTTGATTTTAACTTAAACAAGACATCTATAGGTAAAATAAAATCAAATAACCCACACATGGAGATGAACTTCTCTACTCACCCTGACCACCTCATCATCTCACCATTAGTCTATTTTGGCCCAACTAGCATGCATTTTGTGATAACTTTTGCCTGGTCCTTTTAATCATAGTGACAACATTGCCATGTTGACCATTTTGAGATTACACCACCTTATGATTACCTGACCTATTTGAGTCTTCTTGAGATTACTTCCTACCTTAGATACCCATGACACTTGACCATTTTGTGTTTTCACCGGGAGCACTTTTTGCCTTGGATACCCATTGAAACACCAACCCTATCTAGGAGACTTGATAGGAATAACCCGATCAACTATGCCTAATGGTATGGCATAATTACCCTATCACCAATCCTTCTAGCACCAATTCTTATTTTTACCAATTATGACATCTAAATAAATATTGATCTTCACTATTTCACCTATTTATCACACTTTATATGCTTATTTGTGCTTTAGTGCCTAACCTATCACCCACCTTCATGATGTCCACCTTCGTCATCACCTTTAAATACCTTATCAGACCTATACCTAATTTTATTTTACCTCATCAACTCTTAGTTTGAGGGGGAGCACCTCCTCCCATACTCAGGGCAATCAGACCTTTGACTAGTAATCCATTTTTATTTTGTAGCTTGTTGATTCAAATCCACATAACAAAAAAGGGAAAAATATAGACACAAAAACTCTACACATCACAATTTCAAAAGTCATAATTACCCTAGACTACCTTAGGACCCCCTTGGTACCAGTTTGACCCTCAAAACCCTAATCAATCCTAACCCAAGTCAATTTTTTCAAACTATCTTAACCAACCTTTTTACCCACTTTGACCCTTCAACCTCGACCACCAATAGTTAGGATGACTACCACCAATCACCTTGACCATTTATGGTTAGGGTTTACCTCCTTAACCACCAACATGCAAACCACCCACATTAATTTTCTAAAAATAACTCATCTTAATCCAGGTGCAAGCCATTACATGAGTGAGTTATAATTATAAGGCCCAATTAGCATCTTGTTGCAACTCTCTTACCTTGCCTATAAGAAGAGAGGAGCATGAAGGTGAATATCCATCTACAATTATTCTGAAGAGCTTGTGCATCCAAAGTTCCTTTGCTTTTTAGGTTAAATACCATCAATAATCTATTTATCAATCAAAGAGCCAACTTATCATCATTAATTTGCAAGGTGTCAAATACTGTTACTTTACCAAAATCATGTGAGACTCCACTAATGAGTCAACCACCTCAAGCATTCACTTGATCAGCCTTCTACAAGATAAGTATTTGTTTTCTAATATTTAATTACTTTATTTTCCTTTCACACTTAGCCCATCACCAACCCATCTCTTAGAAATCTACCTTGTGATCGCATCAACCAGTCATTTACCAACCCAAACCTACACATAATAATCATTGATAGTTGTCTCAACCATCGATGATCTGTTTAACCATTGATGGTCATCCTAACCATCGATGATCACCTTAACCACTGATGGTCACACCAACCACTGACAGTCACTATGGCAAAAAATTATAGCAAGTTATTTTCACACTTTTATCCCCAACCAAATATAGTTTCCTATGTCCTTACCTATTCATAGACTCCTTCCTAATTTTCTAAAGTAGGCCTGAGCTATTTAACACTAGTATTGATTTGCTCATAGCTATATTAGTCATTTATAGTCTTCTTTTAGGCAAGCATTTTTGTGTTTAATTTTAGTACCCATTAATTATTGATGCAATTACTTTCTATTCTATTTTTTAACCTTAATTATTTAAAACATGTGGATTGATAGCCCTCAAGGAAGCCTTTGCTTCTAAGATCTAGCTAGTGCTCAGTAATCCACTCAGCTATCTATCTAATAATTTTTTTTGATTTAGTGATATCTTATTTGTAGGTCATCCTACCAGGCCAAAGAGGATCTCTTCATAACTTTCTGATTTAATGTGTGCACAATCAAACAAATTTTTCAACCATACCCATATTTAGTTTCTTCTTCTTTTTGAAATATAAGCTAAAATTTATAGAAATAGATACACTACTTATACGATCAAATGTGGGACATTGATCTAATACCAATTCATTGTGATTGTGACACTTTTCACCATCATATTCTATATATGGATCCTTTAACCTATTGAATTCATGCTCACCATTGGATCTTGATCTTCATTATTAAACACAAGTCATTGATCTTTCTTAACTTATTGACCCTAGTTTTTATTGCATATCATCAATCAAAATTTGTATGTAAGAATACACATTATCGATATTGATCTAGGTGACTTTGACTTGAATTTATATTATCACTCACATTCTATTTATATCTGATTTGGGGATTTTGATATTGTGACACTTGATAGCCTCGCATTCAATTCATTCCTATGCCTTATGAAAGTCTATAACTTGATGTAATTATGAATTTAATCATAGGATGTAGTTACACAATACATCTTATGATGTTTGGAGGGTCTAATCTAATTTATCATACACTAAGAAGATGTTAAACCTCTTTGAAAACTTCATTGCTCTTTCATGAATGTAATTAAAGCTACAAACACTATGACTACAAATTTTGTAAATGGTGAAAAGCTGTCTATAACTCCATATGATGCCAAATTGCAAACTTGAGATGTTTTTTCCCATAAAAACACTTTGAAACATGAAACCATGCATGGGGAACATGAGGTAAATATGTCCATGTCCTTTTGAGTTAATTACATTAGATGGATTGAATAGGGTATAGTGTTTAACAAGTAGAAAAGCATAGTCAACTTGTAAGGGATGATTCATAAAGCACAAGTGACCAATCCCTACACTCCAATCATGAAATTGAATTTGGTTGAATGTACTATCACCCTAAAATACATTTGAGCTAGAAGTCTTCCCAGTAGTCATACCAACCAAAAACCTACTAACTAGTTTTACATGTCTATAAGGGTGATGAAGGAGCATAATAATTTTAGACATATTTTCTTGATTTTTAGTTATCACCTACAAATTTTTAGTTAGAAACTAACATGTCTAATAGGTACCGACATATTGGATGTTAAAGAGGAGTTTAAAACACATGGACACAATTTAAAACCATGCCACTTTCATATATGACTCATTTATGATCTCTAAGTGACTCAAAATGACATAAGGACTAATTAGACCATAAATGACATTAAATCACAACTAATTAGCTATAACACATCCTATAAAATTATATTAGACACTATATAAATTTTTGACTATAGAGGGTTGACCCATTTTGACTTGTGGTAAAAATGTTCAACATTCTTGGTGATTTTCCAAGGGTGGTATGCTTGCTATGCCATAACCAATAGCCTAATCTTGTCCATTTAGACATGGAGTCATATATACACCATATTTAACACATAAATTTCCTTTAACAACACATAAAACATAATGAAAAGACACACAAAGCAAAACACACTCAAAATAAACACACATGTGTTCTACTAAAACACTTAGGGAACACAACACAACTGAAAGAAAAGTCACACGTAACCTAATATTTAAAAGTCTAACCTTTAATTACTCAATATAAAGGTTTAAAATGTATCCCATTCATAGGGATAGGCATCTCCTCTCCATTCATCCTTGCTAATTGGAAAGAATTGCTTTATTTGCACTTGATGATGACATATGATCCACTCCATAAAGTGTCAAATTTTATATGTCTCCCTAGTTTTGCTCTATATTCATCCCAATTTAACACTATGTTACATTATTTAAATGTTATTAGAGTTACCTTCTTGTTAAAATACCTCTTCATTAGTATTTAGTGATGTTCCATAGTTTGATGAGCTTTATCTCTATTCTCTTGCAACTCCATTAATTTTGCCAACCTTACCTCTATTGGAGTGTTCTCAAGCAACTCTTATTGATTTGACAAATCTAAGGTAGGAAAATATTATGATATAGAAAACCTATCCTCCCTTGAATAAATAAGAACAAAAGGATAATTCCCTATTGACATCTTGGGAGTTATCCTATTAGCCATAGGGCTATCTTCAATTTGGTGTGCCAAGCCCTTTGATTATCTTATAAAGTCTTCTTGATGATTTTGATTAGATTATTTTTAGTAGAAACAACCAACCCATTAACTTGAAGGTAATAATTGGATGATGTGTTCAATTATATGCCATTAATATTTTCCCAATCAACTATCTTAACACCCATAAAAGCAAGTGCATTATCTAAAATAATGATAGAAGGGGTACCAAACCTTGTTATGATACTCTCATAGAACTCCAATATATCATTCTCATTAGCTTTTTTAAATTCCACCACTTCAATCCACCTTGTAAAGTAATCAGCTACTATGATTATCCATTTATGAATAGCACTTGATGGGGGGTTTATCATACCAATGAAATCAAGACCCCATTGCATGAAAGGCTGATGTACTTGGATAGGCTTCAAAGGAAGGTCTATAAGCTTGTGTTTTCCTATAAATAAAACACATTGTACACACCTTCTTACCCAAGCATAGCAATCCTTGAAGAGGCTAGGCTAGTAATAGCCTACCCTCATGATATTGGTAGCTATGGTTCCTTAAGAGAAATGACCTCTTATTGTCTCATCATTGAACTTCTCAAGTAACAATCCAAACTAATTATTATCAGTGCATCTTAATATCACACTATTAGTGTCTTTTCTAAAAATCACACCATCTACAAGAAAAAAGGAAATAAATTTCAATCTAAATTATATCATTTGTGATCTATTTATACCATTAGGATTCTCACCACTTTGAAGAAATTTGATAACATCTTGTGTCCAAATTTGTAGAGGTAAAGAACCAATTGGCTAGGAGAAATCATGATTGACTAAAGCCTCTTCCTTTGACTCACGAATATCTAAAGCTACATGTTCATAAATGCCTTTACCCATTATTAACTTTGTCACTTTGATATCAACATCATATTCCATTACCTTAGTCATCCATCCTATCCTCTTTTCACTAAGATATTTACTCAAGAGAAACTCTTTGGTACTAGGATGAAAAACCATAAAATGAATCCTATTATTTGAACCATATGGCTATAATTATTTAGTAATGTTATAATAGAAAGGAATTATTTCTCCATAAAGGTGTATTTGACTTCATAATCTTCCAAAACTTGACTAAATAATGCAATTGGTTTCTCCACACCTTCATCATTATTTTGCATTAACATAGCTGAGATAGTATCAAGGTTAGTAAATGAATACAACATGAAGTATTTAGAAAAATTAGGGTTCACAAGAGTATGAGCTTGTGTATTTTATTTCTTAATGGCTTAAAAACTTCTCTTACCTTCCTTAGTCCAAGAAAAGACTTGATTTTTCATGAGCATGGTTGTGATAGGTTTTACCAAAGATGCAAAACCAGGTATGAATTTCCTTACAAAATTTATCTTACCTAAGAAACTTTGGAGACTTTTCTTATTCAAGGGCAATGATAGGCCTATAATTACTTCTATCCTTTCAGTATCAATAGTTAAATAATCTTTGAAAATGATATATCCTAAGAGCTTACCTTCATGGACAACAAAGATGCATTTTTTGGATTAAGAGATACTCCATACTACCTACATCTTTCAAACACTTGCCTCAAGTGTTGCATATGTTTTTTTTATCATCTTTAGAAAAAATATTATATCATCTAGAAAAACCAATAACATATCATTAATCAAACCTTTGAATATAATGCCCATTGCTCTTTGAAATGTGGTACCAACATTTGACAAACCAAATGGCATCTTCTTATAAGCAAAAGTCCCCCATTTTGTGGTGAATTCTATCTTAAAATAATCATCCTCATTCATTATAATTTGATTATAACATGAATATCCATCTAAGAGGGAACACTGTTGAGAACCTAAAACCATTTACAAAATATACTCCATTGAGGGTAAATGATAGTGATATTTAAGTGACACTCTATTAAGATATCTAAATTCAAAACAAAGTCTTATCTCCCCATTATTATTTCTAAAAGGTACAAGGTTAGCCACCCATGTTGAATTTTTGATAAGAAACATAATTTTAGATTCCAAGAGTTTGGTAAGCTTTATCCTCATGAGTTGTTTAACCTTTGGGTTGATGGGCCTTTGTTTTTACCTAATCAATTTTACTCTAGGTTTTAATTAAATTATATGATGTGACATGATAGGATCAAATCCTTTTAGGTACTTATACTCCCAAAAAAAGATGTCATGAAAATATCTACACAAATTAATGAATGCTTGCTTCTCCAATGTAGAACATACCTTGCCTAGTTTGAGAAGTTTATCTTTGAAAATCAAGACTCTTTCATAGTTCTCCTCTTTTGTAGACATATTCACCTTTTCCTTCTTATTTTTATCATATTCATTAAAGATAATTTCTAATTTCACTAAGCCCTTAGGTATCTTATTTTTTATTAGTTGCATAATCTAATATTCAAACTGTTCTTAGAGTCTCTTATGGTTTCTTGAAGAAAACTCAACTTCATTTTGCAAGAAGTATGTAATGTGTTTGTCACTATCAACACTTGAAAAGACACCTCATTATTAGGTATGTAAGGTTTAATAATGATATTAATGTGAGATTAATTCCCTTCCTCTTTTATGGTAGTTGGTGTATCAAATTGTGATCCTATGGTAGCGAGTCTATCAACATGATTATTCTACTTTATTGAGACTGATTGTAAGTTGAATGCATTGAAGTCTTCAAGAAAAACCAATACCATATGATTATATGTATTAATCAAAGAATTATTGGTAGCAAACACATTTATAACTTGATGCATAACCAATTCACTATCTCAATATACTTTCAAGTTCTTGATTCCCTTTTTCCTTGCCCATTGAAGGACATGAATCAAGCCTTCATACTCAACCACATTAGAGTAAAACAAAAATGGAACCTATAAAAAGCATAGTAATATTGTTTATATGGGGATAAAAACATGACACCAGCTCCTCCACTAGTTTTACTTCTTGAACCATCAAAAAACATTTTCCACATCTCATCATCCTCACCTCCTTCTTTGGCCAATAGAGGTATTGGTATTCCTTGTTCATGTATACAATACACTCCTAAATTAGTTTCCTCCATGAAAGAATAAGGATAATGATCATAAGTTTAAGTACCATATACATCAATAAATAAACCAAGAATTCCTTCAATCTTGGAGGAAATACCATCATCTATAATAGAATCATTTTCCTCATGGATAACACAATTCCAATTAGAACTTGTTTCAATGTAGGGCTTAATGTGAAACCTTGTAAGAGTCTATGTTATAATGGTCACCTTAGTCCCATACCTTGTCCTAATTCCAATAAATACCATTCATATGAGAGATATCCACCTATCTTGTCTATAAAGTCTCTTGAAAGGTAGATTGTAAAGTGAGCTGGGAGGTCAACAACAAATGTGTCTTGAAGGATAGGAAAATTAGGACAATCATGCAAGAAAACATTTAAGTTTTTTTATTAGTGCTATTGTATTATTATGTGTAACATATAATTTGATAAATAATTTTCTATGAGGCTCATATTTTAGGCCCAACTTATCAGTTACAATCTTGGGCATGACTAAAGTAGAAGCTCCACTATCAACTGGGCAATTCTGTACCAACTTGTCACCCAAAATAAGAGTGAGGTAGAATGGTGGAGGTTTCTCAAATTTAGTATATGGCTAAACAATGGTGTTGAGGTAATTTTTGAGAAAAACATGGCCATGAATTTGACTTGAAGGTAAAATACTAGTAGGTATAATAGATAGCTATTTCTGTAGAAGGTCTTTTTGGCTAGGTATATGAAGGACATCCCAAAGAAAAATGGATGTATTTTTATTCTTTAATGAGTATAAAATATTTAAATCAGACATACCTAATTTTTATTGGGCCTTTGGAGGCAAATAAATTGCTAAAACTTGAGGAATAAAATCTCCTTAAGTAAACCTTGCTACATTTTGACTTGATGAAGGTATAAGATTGTTTGGAACTAACATACTTACATCCATGCCTTGTTACTTTGTAGGAGGATTAGATGAACTTGTAGGCACATTGTTATCACCTCCTAAATCCTTTCTTTTGGATCTAGTGGTTTTTGCAATAGAATTTCCTTGCTTGAGCACAAAAGTGTCCTCAACTAGGAAGTTAGTGAATATCTCTCCTTAAAGCTGTCCACCTTCATTTGTTTACATGACTTCATCTTCAACTTAAATAAGAGGAGTGACTCCTACTTGAGAAACAAGATATTGATATCCATTCTCATTTGCATCCATAAATTGGATTTGTTTCCAATCTTCTCCTTACACTAAGCTGTTATGCATAGGTACCATCTCCCTTACATTAGTAGTAGAATTGGGATTATAAACATTAGCAGGTCTATTAAAGTTAGGTTTCCCTTGACCTCTTCATCTTATATATTATTTTTGATAAGGATAAGGATTTTTATAGGCACATTTTTACATTCTCTATTGAATAAGCTAAGCCATTAACATTTAAATTTCTACATCTTTATCCATGACATTATCTTTCTTCTTGGAAGCATCTCTAGGCTTGTTATTATCCTTGCAAACTTGGGAAACACTTTGAGTATTAGTATAAGTATGAGACAATAGAGGCATAAAAACCTTGGGAGGCAACCTTCCAGCTTGAATGAGACCATTTTTAACTTTGATGGCAAGTTCATATTCTTTGAGAAGAGTGAAACCACCCATGGATTGAAGCATGATGGAAATTTTAGTACCAATAGCTCTCAAATAGGTAGGGAACACAAAACTAGTAGGTGGCCTCATGGGAGGAGGCAATCTATACCAAGTTTTGTGAAACCTCTCATTGATGTAATGGATTATTTCATTTGAGCCTCTTTTGATCACATTGAGTTGATGTATGAGAGAGATATGGTCACTTTCATCTTCAAATATAGAAGTAAAAAATAATCCAAAATTAACCCATGATGTGATGCATCTATCAGGCAAAGTCCTATACCAATCAAGATATTTCCATCTAAGGGACATGGCAAGGAGTGTAATGGCAATGTTCTCTTGAGTGACATTATGGAAAGTACAAAAATTTGAGATATCCCTAATGTGTTCACTAGGTGTAAAATGACTCTGACCATTTAATCTAAGCACACTCTTTGTGGTATTAGGGGGAATAACATCATATGCTTGGAGATGATTTGGATTTTTAGTATTGAAGGTAGGAAAGGCATGTTATATAGCCCTATTTTCTTCAATATCTTTAATCTCTTCAACCTCTTCACTCTTTTCACTTCCTTGGATAACAAAATATATTTGCTCCTAAAAAGGTAGATTAGGATGAGGGTATTTAACTTCAAGAGGAAGTTTAGGCTGAAGAGGTGGATTGATAGGATTGAACACTCTACTAGATGATGACCTAATGAGAACCATGAAGTATGAGAGCATGTTTATGACAAAATAATGGCCTTGAACCAAATTTTACCTTAATGGAGTCTCCAAATGTTGAGTAGCACACCAATTTGTAGCTGATGTTGTCAAGACCATCATTCACCTTGACAAGTCATCTTGAAGAAAGTGGTCCCACCAGGCATGCAAGAACTATTGTTACCAAATATTTCACACTAGAAGAGGGTGTTCAAGTGTTTTACAAATTTGGGAAATATGTGAATATTTTCAAGTATGTGGGTGTACCTATGGTGTAATTCAGCCTCTAGATTTAAGGGATAGCTCCTTAAATGTATCTTGTATTGCTTATCACCTAAAATAGTGATTACTTATGGGAAAAGAGTTAGAAACTTGCATTAAATTAACCTACTCTAAGGGGTGATATACAAATATGATTTTTACATGACCATCATACTCATATCATAATGAAATAAGGCATATAAACTAGCTTCTAAGTTCTAGAAGGTTCTAACATCAATGTTTCAATATAGAGGCAAGATGCATGAAGAAACAAAAGATAAATGAACTAGAGGGTAGATTTCGCACTCTAAGAATAATTTCACTCTTGAGAGGAGCCTAACACACTTGAATACACTCTATAATACCTATTAGAATAGGACCTCTTGCATAAACATGAGAAGATAAGGGAAGAAAGGATAGGTAATTATCACTAACTCCACCATACATCACTTTACACACTTAGATAATTATTTATGAACTAAAAAATAGACTTATATTTATTGTTCAAAGGTAAAATACAATGTCATTCTAGTAGGGCTTCACCATACATGGTGTGGTATTATTTTACAAGAGCCAAAATGGCTACTACTTATAGAATTAGAGAGAAAGGATAAGAGAATGAAGTTTAAGGGTCACTAAGACATGTGTCATGTAGAGAAAAAGAATTATACATGTAAGAGAATGAAGTGTGAGATGGACCATGAAAGGTTTGATAGGACAAATGTCCCTCTAAGGAATGAAACTCCTAAAATATGGCATAATACTCATTATTTCCTCACAAAACTACCTCCATTATTTGGCCCTTTTGAAATGTCCCACAACTGACTAGGGACAAATCTCATGATTGCACTGAGAGGGAAGAATCCATTGTATTCTTTACAAGTTCATATATATAGACTAGTATAAAGAGATCCCTATCATCCTAGGATTGATGTTCATCATGAACCCTCCATGACTATGTTGAACTTGTTGTATGTGCTTTCTTGGGACTGCAGGGTTTATGAGGTAGTCTTGACTAAGATTTAATGGTGACATACAAATTTTAACTACTTAATTTGGTAACCCAAATAGTATTTTGATCTCATGTTTATACATTCATGTGCTTGGGTCCGAAAAATCTTACAATTTGACCTACCTATCTATGTGGCATCTCCTTACCAGACTATTTATTTAATTTAAAAATATGACCATTGTCACTTAAGACACATGTATTCATCTCATGTCCCCTAAAAATTTATTAAATTCACTTCGTCAATATCATCTAGAGTTTCCTGGCCTAATTTTCAATGTTGGCCATTGATATTTTATATAGGCTTCTCAGATTATGACACTTAGTAGCCCCATGTGCCTTCTCTATACCCTACTATTAGTCTCTATTCAGTTAATGATCTTACACCACATAGTGGCCTTGCATGCAATCTAAAATTATTTTGACTTATTGACTTTGTGCTCACCATTAGATCTTGATCTACATGGTTGAACATTTGCCATTGATACACTAAACATATGATCAAATGCAGGCCATTGATCTTCTACCAATTCACCATTATTATGACACTTATCACCATCATGTTCAATCTCTGGATTATTTGACCTATTGAATTCATGATTTCCATTAGATCTTGATCTTCATAATTGAATGCATGTTATTGATCTTTCTTGAATTATTGACCCTAGTCTTCAATGTGGATTATTGATTAGAATTTGTATGTAAGAATACACACCATCAATCTTGTTCTAGGAAAATTTGAATTATTAACTTTAGGTGATCACCCATGTATCATTGATCTTTGATCCAAGGATTCCAATATTATGACACTTGGCAACCCCATGTTCAATTCCTACTTAAGCCTTATAAAATTCTATAACTTGGTGTAATTGTGAATTCAACTATAGAACATAGTCACAAAATCCATATTGTGATGTTTTGAGGATTTAATATGATTTATCATATACCAATAAGATGTTAAACCTCTTTAAAAATTCATTTATCCTCTATGATTGTGATCAAAGCTCCAAACACTATGACTACAACTTCTACAAATGGTGAAAAGCTATATGTAATTCCATACAATTCCAACTTGAAAACTTGAGATGCTTTGCCCATAAAAATACTTTGAAACATGAAACCAAGCATGGGGAAAACGAGGTAAATATGTCCATGTAATATATAGTCAATTCCATTACCTAGATTGTATGGGTTTTCCCATATAAGAAAAAAACTTGTAAGGTATGGAGTTTAAAAAGTAGAAAAACACAGTCAACTTGTAAAGGATGATTCATAAAGCACAAGTGACAAATCCCTACACTCCAAGCATAAAATTGAAGATAACTAAGTGTACTATCACCCCTAAAAGGCATTTGACTTGTAAGTCTTCTTACTAGTTGTACAAACCCAAAAACCTACTAACTAACTAGTTTTACATGTCTAGAAGGGTGATGAAGGAACAAAATGGTTTTGGACCTATTTTCTTGATTTTTAGTTATCACATGCAAATCTTTAGTTATAAACTGACATGTTTGATAGGGATTGATATATTGGAAATTGAAGAAGAGTTTGGAACACATGGACATAACTCAAAATCATGCCACTTTCATAAATGACTCATTTATGATCTCTAAGTGACTCAAAATGACATAAGGACTAATTAAACCATAACCAAGCCTAAAATGACATAAAATCACATCTAATTAACTATGATAACCCTATAACATTATATTAGACCCCTATATAAATTTTTGACTATAGGGGGGTTGACCTATTTTAACTTATGGCAAAAATGGTCAATAGTTAGCTTAGTAGATGTCTCAAGTTCTCCAAGTTTCTCATCAAATCTTCATATTGTAGCCACTCATGAGCATCAAAGTACATCTTAGTTTGAAAAGGTAATTGAATAATTCAATAAGAAGAGTGTGGTCTCCAAGCTTGATGCTCCTATAGCTACAAGTTAGAAGAACACCCTAGCATCTATCAAACAAGATAATAAGGTACACTACCCTCCTACCCTCTCTTCTTATGAAGAGGAACCAAGTGAATTGAATATAGAACTTGAGCATCCAATTATGGGAAGCAATATGCCAATGATTTTTAATGAGGTGGCAATCCTCAAAGATTTTGATCATGTTGCAACTATATATAAACCTCAATAACACTTTGAAGAAGATGCCTATAGCATATATGAAGAGTAAATCATGATTAGTACCCCCATTCATCCCAACAGATTAGAATTTGAACATGAAGAGAAGTTTGATTATGTGGGGTAGACACAGTGGCATGATGATGAAGTCAATGAAGGTAAAACTTGTGAAAATACTTATCTAGGGGAAAACCATGAAGACAACTTATATGGGACCCTTGTTAAGGCTAAGAAAATTCTAAGTGAGTTATATGACCCTTGGTAACACTTGTATCATGAGTTTTTGAGTGATATTGATGAACTTAGTATGGTAGAATTGAATGGTGGAGTATGATAGTAGTCTGAAGCTTTAGATGAAGATAACACTAATGTCTTAGATCTTGTAAAAAGTAATTAAAGTTTAGGAACACCAAAACAAGATAAGCTAGAGCTTGACTGGGTTAATGAGATGCCATTCTCCACTGAAGATGAAGATGACGAAGTTGCAACAAATCAAGGGCATTATTATGACTCTGTGAGAGAGTTGGAGATGATTGATAAAAATGATGCTTCATAAGAAAATGGCAAGAATGGTAAGGAACTCATATTTTCAATTGACCATGAAGAGATGGCCTTTTGGGAAGATTTGGAGAACTTTTGTTCAAACTTGGATAATACACCTCTATCCCATGAGAAGCTTGAGAAGGGACTTAAAAAGAACATTATGGTAGTTGACTATTCTGAGTCTTAGTTGTAGTGTTATTTTAGATGTAACATCAAGGGAATGATCCATCTCTATAGGTTATCTTTAGTCATATTCCACACATAGCCTTAAAGAGTTTCCATTGTGTCAATTGAGTGAGGAGACCTGAAACACCTCTTGAAATGGTGAAACTCAAAGTGACAATAAATCCCTTGGGTTTATTTCTAAGATCTTATTAATTATATTCAAAAAATTCTTTTTTATTATTGAATAAAATCATTTCTTTAACTTGATGATCATAATCCCATTCAATAAATAGTAGCGAGTAGAAATCAAGACCATTATCACATACTAGTGAGGTGGGCATACCAGACCTTATGGTAATATGTTCCTCTAAAAATTGAATGACTAAATTTGTCATATAATTATTAAATGTTGAGATTTATCCCAATGATTATGGTAACCTATTGCTATAAGGATGAACTTGTGGCCTATAGAATAATTAACATTAATGGCTCCCAAAAAGCCCAACCCACATTTATCAGATGGGAAGGCATCATTGACATGTAGTAATGTCATAACTAGGGTGCATTCATGGTGCATAGTGACATGGAATATGTTACTAATTTAGACATATAGATGTGCATCATTGAATATACATAGCCAATATTAACCTTCCCTTAATATTTTATAAGATGTAGTACTTTTGAACCATGCCTTATTTCATATTTCTATTTAAGTACTTTTATTATTTCTTATTTATTTAGGCATCTCAAATATATGACCTC
The DNA here is from genome assembly GCA_037957365.1 of Torreya grandis. Taxonomy (NCBI): domain Eukaryota; kingdom Viridiplantae; phylum Streptophyta; class Pinopsida; order Cupressales; family Taxaceae; genus Torreya; species Torreya grandis. The sequence goes on along the minus strand of JARHVA010005668.1, from coordinate 561,879 downwards.
ATGGTTCCTTCTATAAATAGTGCCAAATTTGATCTTAAAATGGCTACTTCTTAGGCACAAACTCTTCATTGTGTGGAATTAAGGTGTCTGAGACACTTATTATTCAATAGATATCCAACTATATTTGTGTACCAATCATTTGTAATGTCTAATACTGAGTATTGTTGGCAAATGATTTGGGGATCCCACTTAGGCCATGGATTTGTAGAGTCCTTGACCTCTAAATTTTTTCATTGATTGTAACTCTAGGTCAAACTCTTAGATTATGGTCATCCATTTACCATGCCCCTCTCCCTATTCATTATGCATTAGAAAGGCTTTTATAGTTGGATTATGTACTAAAATGAACATCTTGTTTTTAAGGATGTAATGCCTAAATTTTTTAACTTATTTGATCAAATAAAAGGCTTGCTTATCAATCATGTAATACCTAAGTTTTAAATTTATGAGTTTGATGCTCATAAAGGATGCCAGCCTTTCATCTCCCATTTATCCATGGATTAGCATAACAACACTAGAGTGCTCTGAGACAAATGAATATAGGTTGAAGTGTTATGTGTAATCTAGATTTATGAGTATTGGCATGCTTATAATCAATTCCTTAATTTGGTCAAAATATTTTTGCACATTAGCAGTCGAGCTAATATGTGTTCTTCTTCAAAATGTTATTTAATGGCCTAATTATTTCAACAAATCCTAAGATAAAATTCCTCACAAAGTTTATATTTTTGAAGAATGGTTTCATCTCTTTCTTAGTAATATTATGTGGTATTTTTAGTAGTTCCTCCACTTTATCTAAGTTTATATATATAACCTTTTCAAAAATTATATGGCCCATTAGTTTTCTTTTAGTTACCCTTAATATATAGTTTTCAAGATTTGATGAATCTTATGGTCTCTACATCTTTGTATGACTCTTCATAGATCCTTTACATGATATTCCATTATTTTGGATAAGACTTTCAAATCATCCATGTAAACAATTATTCACTTACCTATGAGGTCTTTGAATTTAATATCCATTTCTATTTGAAAGGTAACACCTATGTTAATTAAGCCAAAAGGCATTCTCTTATATGCAATGGTCCCGCATTTGGTAGTGAAAGTTGTCTTGATTCTATCCTCATAATTGAATACCACTTGATTATATCTTAAATATCCATCAAGTAATGTCATATTTTGGTCACCATTCACAATTTGTAACACTTCATCTAGTGAAGGCAAGGGGTAGTTATCATTTTAAGAAGTTTTATTTAAATTTTAGAAATTAACACACAATCTTATCTCCCCATTATTTTTCCTCACTGACACTAAGTTTTTAACCAATTTTGTGTGTCTCACTAATAATATGATCTTTATTGCAATTATTTTATTGACTTCTTTAATAATCAATAGATCTAGTAATGGATTGATAGGACTTTATCTTTGCCTAAATGGATTGACTATAGGATTCAGGGGAATAATGTATGTCAATATAGAAGTATTGAAGACCTTAAGATCTTAATAACTCTATGAAATCACATCCTTGAATTATTTGAGTGTTTTTCAAAAATCATGCCTCTTTTCTAGGGTGTAGGTGGTTCCTAGAAGCATATTTTTCACATCATTTTCCTTACCCATATTTCATTATTCATGTTGCATACCCTTGATAAGGGAAGGACTATCTTTATCCCTCTTATAATCTATGTGAAATAGTCTATTAATCAAGGCCATTACCTTGGGTATGTTGTTTTTTTTCAAAATCATAACCCCATCTTAATATAAATTGAAGTCTTCTCGATCATCTTCATCAATTATTTGATCTATAAATACTTAAATATTAGTGATGAATTCTAAAATGTGTTGCTCATTATTGAAAACTTGAAAATTAATGATATTATCTAGTATTGAAGGGGTAGAGACTATATATGATAGTAATATTCTCATTCTCAAATGGGAAACATGCTCCAAAGTGCTTGCAGGTGTGGCCAATGCATCAACTATATAATTTTATTATACCTGGGAAATATCTGGATGCCAAAGTCATCAAAATATTCAATTTAGGTTATAGACTTTAGTATTATATCTTGACAATATTTTGTAATTATAGTAACATTGGCTCCTCAATTTTCTAATAACTATTTCAAAATCATCCAACACTGTAACATTTTTTAGCTTATTTATAAGGGTAAATATGAGTATATGAACCAATGCTTCATACTCAACCAAATTATTTGTGAAATCAAACTATAGGTAGTAGGTATCTAGATAAGGATTCACTTTTGTATTGATCAATTCAATGTTATGAAAATCCATTTTTTAGAATTAGAGCCATCAAAATTCAATGTTAATAAATTTGATTTTACTACATCGAGGCATGCTCTCTCATAAAAATATGTTGGTGTTATTTGTAGGGAAAATGTTTCTATAATGTTCACCTCCTATTGAAATATCTCATATTTGACTAGACTATGTATTTTCTCTATTTCTTAGATTGAGAGAATATTTTAGTTAACAAAGAAGTTGTGCATAATTTTCCCAAATCATTTTGATTTGGGAAGAGCATAAAAACTATTCATTTATTTTTAAATCCATAAGTTTTAGACTTTCATAGGATATAGACATATTTTGTAATGATATTAACTTAGGTGAATCAAGGAAATCCTCTTCATCTAGTAGGTCTAACTCTTCCAATTCTGGACCTTGTTGTATATTGAGCATGCTAACGAAGAGACTACTATGAGTTTCTTCTTCTTTATCACAAATATACCTTCCCATTTCAAACTAATCATAGAGGCTATAATTCATTTTATTGTACTTAGTGATAATATAAGCCATTTTAGTCTCCCATTCTATTCTAATTTAGTTAGGAAAACAATGATGTGGTAGCCACATATGGCTAAAATCAATTGCCATGTAACCATTCAATATTCTTGACCAATCACAACTCAACATGTGTTAAACATCTAGAATATCCACCATTTAGATATAAATGAACTATTAGATCCATGGATCTGAGGCCTATTTCATGTGTATTTGGTTCATCTCACCCATCACCTTTACCTATGTTTTCTCTAGTTGTATAAATTTTTGGTTTGAATTTATAGGTGTAAGTCCCAACTGTTGGTAGATAGTGTATGGAATGACATTCCCAGAAGCAAATAAATCAACCAAGCAATTATGTGATTTTTTTTCCAAATATAGTTATTACTACAATAAATGGAGGAGTCTCAATCCTCTCTTTATAAATAAAAACATGTGCATCATATATATTAGCATATTCTTTCCCCTCATTATCAAAAAATTCTTTTAAAATAAATTCTCTTTAATAATAACTTGAAGCAACTCAAACATAGTTATTGTAGTAGAAATTTTGAGCTATATGGATTAAAATACCTAAATATGTAATTTAAAGCCAAAATGTTAAACTACCTAATAAGATAGATTATGGAAGTAAATCAGAAACAATAAGATGAATCTTACCAACTATTTTCTTCTCATATACTCCCTCAAAGATATTAAAAGTGTTTTAGCTTGTGGATTACAAAGATTAGACTCAAAACTTTGACATGGTGATGGATTGATTCATGATTTTGATTATGTATTTTTTATATTGGCATGGTGATCTTAGATTAATGGATGGATTTTATAGATTGACATGGAGATTTCATGAGATTAATAGATGGTTTTTCCATGGAGGAGTATCTTGTATAAATAATCCAAGGGGAGGAGAATCAATGGATCACATTCAATCTTGAGCCATGAGGATCAAGGGTAGAGGAATTTCCAAAGAATTAAAAATTCTTTGGAAGCCTCTAGAATAGAGGCTTCTAGAGAGAAGAGGCCAAGCTAAAGAGGATTATAGAATTAGAAGATTACAAAATCCTCTTAGGTATTAATTAGGATTAGGTAGTGGATTAGGATTAGTGATTAGGGACTAGGGGTGTAAGAGAGCCTAAGAATAGGCTAGTGTAGGTGGGTAGGTGGGTCATGGGAATTCCCAAATAATGGATAAGTGGATTATGATGGGATAAGACATGATATAGGAGGATTAATTGATTTTTGGGGTAGAAATAATGTTAGCGAATGAAGAAATAATGTGGGGGGGGATATTAGATAAATGACTAGGAATAGGATAAAGGGGATAAATTAGTGGGATTAATTAGATTGATTAAGGCAAGAAGAATTTAGTGTATATATTTTTTCCCTATTTGAAAGGGTATTTCAAGTGGATGAAGTGGAGTGAGTAATGGTATTTTAAAGAATAACACTTCATGGATGAATGTTAGTAAATTATAGTAGGGGATATGATGCCCCCTTGAGGGGATATTCATGGAAGAATGAGATGGATGATCACTCAAAATAAGAAATGAAGGGTGGGATGTGATGAATAGACAAGGGGATTGGATTTTAGATGGGAGATAAAAGATGACTTGGGGAGTGAACTGTAAAGTGATGATTCCCCTAGACAAGACATATGCACAAAGAGTGGAAATGATTGTGGTATAATTATTGACACATCCCAAAAGTGAATATACCATAACATGATGATGATAATATTAAAAGGCCATAATATTTCAATCTAACCCAAGCAAGGATGCATGGAATGGAGATTTTTAGGCTAATACAAGACAATGATTTGATAAGATTGATGATAAGTGTATTTCAAAGTTAAACTTGGGTGATATGATAAAAGGGATGAAAGACAATAAATGATATGATTGAGTGACCAAAATAAAAAGGAGAAGAATTGGAAGGCATTACATCAAATAAATGAGCCACCATATGATTAATAGTGACAATTACCATAACAAAGACATATGCAAGGGAGTGATAGATGATTATAAAGTTATGTTTCTAGTCATGCCCCAATCGAAAGAGAAAACCATAAAATTTAAATTATGGATCTATCAATAAATGATAATGGAATAAAATATGGATGTGATTTTGTTGGTGCTAATCAATAGGTGTGGGTAACTGATGAAAATATTAGGGAGATGATGGTGGGGATGATGATTGTTCAATAAAATAATTAATTAATAATTGATAGTATAGCTCAAAGATTTGACTGATGTAAGACTTGAGGGTGATGAAAGGCAAGATATGTGTGATGGTGTATGGGGAAGAAAGAGGTGAGGGTGTTTGAGCTATCCTTGGGCACTAAAAAGTGTCCAAGTGTTGCCTACATAGTCTAAAAAGACCTCAGGCTTATTTAGCTCTAAATCAGGGATAAATAATAATTAATGGAGTAGAAGATGAAGATGATTATTATTAGTGATTATAGGATGATGAGATAAGGATAAAATATTGGATGTTAGTCTAATGGGTTAAGAGGATTATATTAGTGATGGGAATAAGGATGATTAGATAAATGATGAGGGTGTAGATGATCAATCCATCACAAATTTCATAAATCTCATCATAGTCTAAGCAATTTGATAGATATGGCACTTGGTAGTATGCCCCATGATATAAGTATGACCAAGATGATATTGTGTTAGATTACATGGGAAAATAACAAATTTTGCATCATTGAGGGCACATAAAAGCATCACTATAGCTTTGGTGACCTCATATCATCCTCATTAATTTCCAAATAGATAAAAGGAGTAATGATGCAAGACTAAAAATAAGTATAGACAAGTAGACAATTAGATATATACATAATACCAAGCCAAATAGAATATACAATTAATACACATAAGTATCTACATGCAATGTCATTATGTCTTATCGAATTGTCCTAATGAGAGTCATTGAGATGAGTGACCAAGTTATGGGTTAAACTAAGTTAGTCATGATAATGTGAATTTGGATTAAAGATAAGAAGTTGGACAAGGTATGGAATTAGAGTAGACCAAGGACATGGACTAGGATTAGGATTTGGATAAGGATATTGATTTGGATTAGACTAGGGATTGGGATTAGGATAAGTAATGAATAATGATATGGATTTAGACTAGATGAAGGACTAGTATTAGGACAAGGTTTTGAAAGACAAGAGGATAAGATGATTAGGATGTTGGAACATGGTCAGATAATGAGAAGATAAGATGGAAAAGACCTTAGATAGGAATATCGGGACATTTATGACATGGGATAAGTAAACATGTGACAATATAATTTAGATGTTTTTATATTTTGTGGATTTTATGATTTTTAGAGTTTTTGAAATATTTCAATTTTTAGAAATTTTTGGAATATGTATGGGCATTATACAAATGAGGTTACTAGCAAAGGGAATACAAATCCCAACAATTAGGATAAGGATGGATGGATGAAATAATGGATGGAATGACAAAAGGATGAAGGTGATTTAGAAAAGGGGATAAGGACTAGGGAAGAATAGACTAGGGATTGCGAATGACTCCATCATAAAGGAACTAGATGTTTAGTGGCCCAAGTGCTCATTGGAGTACATGCCAAGATGATTCTAGAACATTTGTCAAGACATCTTCCTCTCTCATACAAACATCAAGACATGAAGGAATTATTGACATAATAGGATACAAGATATGATGGAAAATTGATGTGTAGGAATAATGGACCAAAGGGATAAGATAGACAAGGGTGACATGGAATGTATTTTGGCTAACAAAGGTTGAATTATATGGATGGATTATTTCCCCCCAAGTGTTGAGATAAAATGTAGATAATAGATTATTTTACCATGATGTTGTAGACTATTTTTCATCATGATACTTTTCCAAGGTGCCATTAAATTGGGTTTCACCATTAGATGAATGATTTATTATTTTATTTTTTCCATTTATTTTTTGTATCTTTTTATATTTTTTAGATGGCATCCTGATTTATTAGATATGGGTATGAGATGCAAGATGCAAATTTTTTTGTGATCTTTATCTAATATCAATTCTATAGATATGTGATTTTAGGATC